>JAMKFB010000723.1:63745-112852 GCA_036247105.1 Cirrhinus mrigala
CTTCGTACGAAAAATCTGCACCAGTGCACTTTTGTTCACCTTGACCCAAGGATTGCAAATATGTAAATTTTTTGAGTCTACGACCAAAATTGTACGAGCTACGGCCAAAAATGTAAAAAAAGTTAGTTTTTTGCGCTGTAGCGCCACCTTTAGGCCGATTGGGCCGGTTCTTTGCGCCTGAGTAGCGAGGAGGACTACTACCTTCTGACCAAGTTTCAGCTCTCTAGGCCTTACGGTTTGGGCTGCACGATCAGTTTTAGCGCGGAATAATAATAATAATAAAAAAAATCTTAACAATTACAATAGGGTTTCAGCGCTACGCGCTCGAACCCCTAATAATAAATATAGCTGCAAGCAGCAATTACCGGGGTTCGAGCATTTAAGGTCTTTGAGGTGGTATGCAAATTTTTTCAGAATGAGAGGATATATCATACAGATGTAAGTGTAAGATCTAGTGTTTGTGTGAATAGATGAGCATTTTTTAACAATTTGAGGCCATTTACCATAGAAATCTTGTTTTTAAAGCCTTTTTAACTGTTATTGCGCCACCTATGCTCCGATCTCCATGAAACTTTGCATGCTTGTTAAGAGTCATCTGACACATGTTTTCTCCAATTTTCGTAAAGTTTTGAGTTTTCGTTTTGGTTTTATAAGCTTTTCGGTATATGTGGCCAAGCCCTATTGTAAATGACCCCATTATAGCTAACCGAAGGACAAAATTCAACATTTTTTTGATAATTATTGATCTAGAGAGTCCAGAGAATATGACTGCAGTGGTTTGATCGAGATTGAGTGAAAAGCCTAGGACTAGTTCGCAAAAGTAGGTTTTTGACATATTATTGAATAATTAATGAACGGTTTGATTGACAGCAATGGTTCTTGAGGCAAAGTTGTTCATCATGAGGAGATCTATCAAATGATATGCATATTGTGTGGATTTGTGAAACACCACGTGATTACAGAGCCATAAAACTCATTAGCGACAACTAGTGGCCGATTTGTTTCAAAATTCTTACAGACCTTTAGGACCATGAGTCGAACATGCCCAGTGAGTTTCGTTCTGATCGGCCTCCGTTAACCTTGTCTAATAGGTGCTCAAAATTCATAGGTCGATGGCGGCCATGTTTTTTGAGATATGCCAATGTTCTCATAGACCCTTATGGCACATTGGACAGAGACACTGCATACCATTTTTCAGGTTGATTGGACTGACGGTTGCGAAGTTATAGCCATTTTTATGTTTTTTCTCTATTATAGCGCCCCCAAGTGGTCAAGCTCCGCAATTTTTTGGATTTGACCAAAGGCTGAGCTTTTACATATGTGTTCTGAGTTTGGTGATGATATGTCATTCTGTTCCAAAGTTATAGCCTTTTTACTAAAAGTGGCCCCGCCTCTTTTGAACGTTTTGGCGCCCCTTTGCGATCGTGAGTCAAAAGTTTAACTTTTTTTTTTGATAATTATTGATCTAGGGAGTCTGGAGAACTGTGCTGCAGTGGTTTGATCGAGATCGAGTGAATAACCTAGGACTAGTTCGCAAAAGTGGGTTTTTCACATATTTGTGAATATGTAATAAACGACTTGATTGACAGCAAAGGTTCTTGAGGCAAAGTTGCTCAGCATGAGGAGATCTATCATACGGTATGAAGTTCTAGTGTTTCTGTGATTATATGAGCATGTTATAGCAATTTAAGGCAACTTACTTTTGAAATTTCGTGTTTTTGAAGCCTTTTTAACTGTCATAGCGCCACCTATGGTCCGATCTCCATGAAATTTTACATGCTTCTTAAGAGTCATCTGACACATGTTTTCTCCAACTTTTGTAAAGTTTTGAGTTTTTGTTTAGGTTTTATAGGCTTTTGGGTATATGTGGCCACGCCCCTTTTCTAAATGACCCCGTTATAGCTACCCAAAGGACAAAATTCCACATTTTTTTGATAATTATTGATCTAGAGAGTCCAGAGAATATTACTGCAGTGGTTTGATCGAGATTGAGCAAAAAACCTAGGACTAGTTCGCAAAAGTAGGTTTTTGACATATTTGTGAATAATTAATAAACGGTTTGATTGACAGCAATGGTTCTTGAGGCAAAGTTGTTCATCATGAGGAGATCTATCAAATGATATGCATATTGTGTGAATGTGTGAAACACCACGTGAGTGAGGCACGTTTCAGAGGCAAAAAACTTGTTAGCGCCAACTAGGGGCCGATTTCTTTCAAAATTCTTACAGACCTTTAGGGCCATGAGTCGAACATGCCCAGTGAGTTTCGTTCCGATCGACCTCCGTTAACCTTGTCTAATAGGTGCTCAAACTTCATTGGCCGATGGCGGCCATGTTTTTTGAGATACGCCAATGTCCTCATAGACCCTTATGGCACATTGGACAGAGACACTGCATACCAATTTTCAGGTCGATCGGACCAACGATTGCATAGGTATAGTCATTTTTATGTTTTTTCCACCTTATAGCGCCCCCAAGTGGCAGAGCTGTGCAATTTTTTTTATTTGACCAAAGATTGAGCTTATACACATGTGTACCAAGTTTGGTGAAGATATCTCATTCCATTCAAAAGTTATAGCCAAATGTAAGAATTTGCTAACATTAGCATAGAACGTTTTGGCATTCCTATTCGACCGTGAGTCAAAATTTCAACTTTTTTTTGATAATTATTGATATTCAGTGTCCAGAGAATATTTCAGCACTGGTTTGGTTCCGATCCATCGAAAAACCTAGGACTAGTTCGCAAAAGTAGGTTTCGGACATAACGCCATTTTGCGGAAAAACCGGGCTTCGTACGGAAAATCTGCGCCTGTACACTTTTGTTCGCATTGACCCAAGGATTGCAACGATGTAAATTTTTTGAGTCTACGACAAAAATTGTACGAGCTACGGCCAAAAATGTAGAAAAAAGTTAGTTTTTTGCGCTGTAGCGCCACCTTTAGGCCGATTGGGCCGGTTCTTTGCGCCTGAGTAGCGAGGAGGACTACTACCTTCTGACCAAGTTTCAGCTCTCTAGGCCTTACGGTTTGGGCTGCACGATCAGTTTTAGCGCGGAATAATAATAATAAATATAGCTGCAAGCAGCAATTATCGGGGTTCGAGCATTTTAAGGTCTTTAAAGTGGTATGCTTAGGGTCTAGGCCAACCTGGATTCATGGCTGACAGTAAAACACATCCAAAATGGAGAACATGCTCACAAAAATACACACACAGAAACGAAAAGTTTAAACTAATATATTAATACTGAATAAACATGTTTACACACACAGAGACATACATGCATACACATTTTCTTGTACAGATATTTGAAATAAATGATATGGGCCAACACTTTTACTTGCAAGTATTCTCTTTGTAACAGTTTGTGTCTTTTTCAGATTTCACTGTAATCATAATGTGGCATAATTGTAAAAAACTGATATGTCTGTATGAACAAAATTGTAAGCTTTGCCTAAATGTGATTTTAAATGTTATAACAGTGATTTTATAAGTGTTAATCGATCATCAAACCTATTAAAAGCAATTTGTAGTCAGCTGAATAAGCCCATTAGTGGTCTTCCACTGACATCTAGTGGTTATTATTGCAATTTCATGCAATGTCTCATACAAACACTGAGATGTTAAACATCATAACTATTATAGTGTTATTTTTGCCCAGTCTCTCTTAAATTTTGCATATTTGTTTAGAATGGGAGTATTTGTCATTTTTGTCACAGTTTTGAGATGTTGCAAGCTTTCTTGTAAAAATGTTAGGCTTTTGGGTACAGTAGATTTAAAGAACATATTTAAAGAACAGTTGGATTGACAGCAATGGTCAAAAAATTGTTGAGAATGAGGAGATCTATCATATGGTATGAAGATCTAGTGTTTTTGTGAAAAAATGAGCATTTTTTAGTAATTCGAGGCCAATTACAATAGAAATGTTGTGTTTTTGAAGCCTTTTTAACTGTTATAGCGCCACCTATGATCTGATGCTATGGTTGCTATGGTTTTAGGATGTAGTCCAACCCAAAATATATGGCTAACACTACAGCACATCTATGATGGACAATACAATCACAAACACAGAATATGAAATAGTTAAACTATTATATTAAAGTTCATCAAGCATTATTACACACACACACACACACACATTTTGTTGCACATAAGAGATTTGTGTATTAAATGGTAGGTGACAAAATGCAAGTCTTTTTAAGATTTTATATATAGTTTTCAGGTTTCACTGTAATCATAATCTTGTATTATTGTCAAATATGATATATGTGTTTAAATGAAGTGTTAAACTTTGACTAAATGTGATCTGAAATGTTATAACAGTGATTTAGTCTTTGCATGAATTGAAATGAATGGAAAATCTGTGAATAGCGCTGTTCATTTCAATGAGCCATTAGTGGTCTTCTACTGCCATCTAGTGGTTATAGTTGTAATTTCATGACATTTTAAAGAGCGATGCATAGTTTTTGAGCTTTATAACTGTTACATTGCCTTTTTTTGCCTGATGTCTTTAAAATGCAGGCTTTTTTAGAATCATATGATGATGATTTGACTTTTCTTTTCTTTTAGGTTTTATAGACTCGGGTACAGTAGATCATGATCTTATTATTAAGTGGCTATTCAAATGGTAGGGATGTGACGAGACCAGTCGGATTTCACGAGATCTCGTGACAGTATCCTCCCACAACATTTTGCCATGTTTACATTAGAGCTGCACTATTAATCCTTAAAATATTGAGGTGTCGATTCAAACACCCATGCAATCTTATTCCTAAATGACAATGAGTTATCTATGTCTATTAGGACTGTTTCACATCGCCAGTGTCAGTGGAGCGTGAGAAACACGTTTTGTCGCTGCCATGTTAATGAATCAGAAGATCGGAGTAAATGTGAACAACACAAACAGTCTTTTCAACCACATTATAATCATTATTTCTGTGTTACAGATATTTAAATAATAGAAGTACTGGGATAAAAGTTTATAGTTTGGGTATAAACACTTATTGTCTACAGTAGCGATAAAAACGAAAGTATTTTAACACGTGTATCTATTGTAACGCTTATCCTCTTCCGCCAGGAGGTGGCGACAACTGCCCGTTTAAAAAAAAAGTATGTCATTGAATCATTCATTCAGGAGATTTCAATAGTCAAACAAGTCTTAATGAAGTGAGACACTGTCTCCTTTATTGAATGTTTTTTTTTTTTTTTTGTTTAAATGAATATATGTTTTTAAAAGACTTAAGCAATGAACAGTTTGTCATTTGCCATTTACCATACACAGCTTGTGTTTTTGAAGCCTTTTTAACTCTTATAGCGCCACCTATGGTCCGATCTTTACGAAACTTTGCATGCTTGTTAAGAATCATCTGACACATGTTTTCACCAATTTTCGTAAAGTTTTGAGTTTTTGTTTAGTATTGATAGGCTTTTGGGTATATGTGGCCACACCCCTGTTGTAAATGACCCCGTTATAGCTAACCGAAGGACAAAATTCAACATTTTTTTGATAATTATTGATCTAGAGAGTTCAGAGAATATTACTGCAGTGGTTTGATCGAGATTAAGCGAAAAACCTAGGACTAGTTCGCAAAAGTAGGTTTTTAACATATTTGTGAATAATTAATGAACGGTTTGATTGACAGCAATGGTTCTTGAGGCAAAGTTGTTCACCATGAGGAGATCTATCAAATGATATGAAGATCTAGTGTTTATGTGAATATATGAGTATTTATTTAGCCATTTGAAACCATTTACTATACACAGGTTGTGTTTTTGAAGCCTTTTTAACTGTTATAGCGCCACCTATGGTCTGATCTTCACGAAACTTTGCAGGCTTGTTAAGAATCATCTGACGCATGTTCTCACCAATTTTCGTAAAGTTTCGAGTTTTTGTTTAGGTTTTATAAGCTTTTGGGTATATGCGGCCACGCCCCTTTTCTAAATGACCCCGTTATAGCTAACCGAAGGACAAAATTCAACATTTTTTTGATAATTATTGATCTAGAGTGTCCAGAGAATATTACTGCAGTGGTTTGATCGAGATTGAGCAAAAAACCTAGGACTAGTTCGCAAAAGTAGGTTTTTCACATATTTGTGAATAATTAATGAACGGTTTGATTGACAGCAATGGTTCTTGAGCCAAAGTTGTTCATCATGAGGAGATCTATCAAATGATATGCATATTGTGTGGATGTGTGAAACACCACGTGATTACAGAGGCAAAAAACTCGTTAGCGCCAACTAGTGGCCGATTTGTTTCAAAATTCTTACAGACCTTTAGGGCCATGAGTCGAACATGCCCAGTGAGTTTCGTTCCGATCGACCTCCGTTAACCTTGTCTAATAGGTGCTCAAATTTCATTGGCCAATGGCGGCCATGTTTTTTGAGATACGCCAATGTCCTCATAGACCCTTATGGCACATTGGACAGAGACACTGCATACCAATTTTCAAGTCGATCGGACCAACGATTGCATAGTTATAGTCATTTTTCTGTTTTTTCAGGCTTATAGCGCCACCAAGTGGTATAACTGTGCAATTTTTTTTTATTTGACCAAAGATTGAGCTCATACATAAGTTTCCCAAGTTTGGTGAAGATATCTCATTTGGTTCATGAGTTATAGCCATTTTAGTAAAAATGGCCCTCCACCTGACAAACTTTTTGGGGCCCTTTCGCAATGATGAGTCGAATTTTGAAATTTTTTTGATAATTATTGGTATTCACTGTCCAGAGAATATTTCAGCAGTGGTTTGGTTCCGATCGGGCGAAAAACCTAGGACTAGTTCGCAAAAGTAGGTTTTGGACATAATTAAAATTTGCGGAAAAACGGGGCCTCCAGGACCCCAAATCACAGGGGGATTTTTCAATTTGTATTGACCCAAGGATTCCAAAAATGTAAAATTTTTGAGTCTACGGCAAGCGGTTTAGGAGTTATGAGCACTTTCGTGTTTTTGATTGCTGTAGCGCCACCTATAGGCCGATTTGGCTGAGTCTTTGTATCTGAGTAGCGAGGAGGACTACTACCATCTGACCAAGTTTCAGCTCTCTAGGCCTTACGGTTTGGGCTGCACATTCAGTTTTAGGGAAGAATAATAATAATAATAATAAAAAATATAGCTGCAAGCAGCAATTACCGGGGTTCGAGCATTAAGGCCTTTTAGGTGGTATGCAAAGTTGTTCAGAATGAGGGGATATATCATACAGATGTAAGTGTAAGATCTAGTGTTTGTGTGAATAGATGAGCATTTTTTAACAATTTGAGGCCATTTACCATAGAAATTTTGTTTTTGAAGCCTTTTTAGCTGTTATAGCGCCACCTATGCTCCGATCTCCATGAAACTTTGCATGCTTGTTAAGAATCATCTGACACATGTTTTCACCAATTTTTGTAAAGTTTTGAGTTTTCGTTTTGGTTTTATAGGCTTTTGGGTATATGTGGCCACACCCCTTTTGTAAATTAACCCAGTTATAGCTAACCGAAGGACAAAATTCAACATTTTTTTGATAATTATTGATCTAGAGAGTCCAGAGAACATTACTGCAGTGGTTTGATCGAGATTGAGCAAAAAACCTAGGACTAGTTCGCAAAAGTAGGTTTTTCACATATTTGTGAATAATTAATGAACGATTTGATTGACAGCAATGGTTCTTGAGGCAAAGTTGTTCATCATGAGGAGATCTATCAAATGATATGCATATTGTGTGGATGTGTGAAACACCACGTGATTACAGAGCCAAAAAACTCGTTAGCGCCAACTAGTGGCCGATTTCTTTCAAAATTCTTACAGACCTTTAGGGCCATGAGTCGAACATGCCCAGTGAGTTTCGTTCCGATCGACCTCCGTTAACCTTGTCTAATGGGTGCTCAAACTTCATTGGCCGATGGCGGCCATGTTTTTTGAGATACGCCAATGTCCTCATAGACCCTTATGGCACATTGGACAGAGACACTGCATACCAATTTTCAGGTCGATCGGACCAACGATTGCATAGCTATAGTCATTTTTATGTTTTTTCCACCTTATAGCGCCCCCAAGTGGCAGAGCTGTGCAATTTTTGTTATTTGACCAAAGATTGAGCTTATACACATGTGTACCGAGTTTGGTGAAGATATCTCATTCCATTCAAAAGTTATAGCCAAATGTAAGAATTTGCTAACGTTAGCATAGAACATTTTGGCATTCCTATTCGACCGTGAGTCAAAATTTCAACTTTTTTTTGATAATTATTGATATTCAGTGTCCAGAGAACATTTCTGCACTGGTTTGGTTCCGATCGGGCGAAAAACCTAGGACTAGTTCGCAAAAGTAGGTTTCGGACATTCGGCCATTTTGCGGAAAAACCGGGCTTCGTACGAAAAATCTGCGCCAGTGCACTTTTGTGCGTATTGACCCAAGGATCGCAACGATGTAAAGTTTTTGAGTCTACGACAAAAAATGTACGAGCTACGGCCAAAAATGCGAAAAAAGTTAGTTTTTTGCGCTGTAGCGCCACCTTTGGGCCGATTTGGCCGGTTCTTTGCGCCTGAGTAGCGAGGAGGACTACTACCTTCTGACCAAGTTTCAGCTCTCTAGGCCTTACGGTTTGGGCTGCACGATCAGTTTTAGCGCGGAATAATAATAATAATAAAAAAAATCTTAACAATTACAATAGGGTTTCAGCGCTACCGCTCGAACCCCTAAATATAGCTGCAAGCAGCAATTACCGGGGTTCGAGCATTTAAGGCCTTTGAGGTGGTATGCAAATTTGTTCAGAATGAGAGGATATATCATACAGATATAAGTGTAAGATCTAGTGTTTGTGTGAATGGATGAGCATTTTTTAACAATTTGAGGCAATTTACCATAGAAATCTTGATTTTAAAGCCTTTTTAACTGTTATAGCACCAGCTATGCTCCGATCTCCATGAAACTTTGCATGCTTGTTAAGAATCATCAGACACATGTTTTCTCCAATTTTCGTAACGTTTTGAGTTTTCGTTTTGGTTTTATAAGCTTTTGAGTATATGTGGCCACGCCCCTATTGTAAATGGCCCCATTACAGCTAACCGAAGGACAAAATTCAACATTTTTTTGATAATTATTGATCTAGAGAGTCCAGAGAACATTACTGCAGTGGTTTGATCGAGATTGAGCGAAAAACCTAGGACTAGTTCGCCAAAGTAGGTTTTTGACATATTGTTGAATAATTAATGAACGGTTTGATTGACAGCAATGGTTCTTGAGGCAAAGCTGTTCATCATGAGGAAATCTATCAAATGATATGCATATTGTGTGGATTTGTGAAACACCACGTGATTACAGAGCCATAAAACTCGTTAGCGCCAACTAGTGGCCGATTTGTTTCAAAATTCTTACAGACCTTTAGGGCCATGAGTCGAACATGCCCAGTGAGTTTCGTTCCGATCGACCTCTGTTAACCTTGTCTAATAGGTGCTCAAAATTCATTGATCAATGGCGGCCATGTTTTTTGAGATACGCCAATGGCCTTATAGACCCTTATGGCACATTGGACAGGGACACTGCATACCAATTTTCAGGTTGATTGGACTGACGGTTGCAAAGTTATAGCCATTTTTATGTTTTTCCTCTATTATAGCGCCACCAAGTGGTCAAGCTCCGCAATTTTTTGGATTTGACCAAAGGCTGAACTTTTACATATGTGTTCCGAGTTTGGTGATGATATGTCATTCTGTTCCAAAGTTATAGCCATTTTAGTGAAAGTGGCCCCTCCTCTTTCGAACGTTTTGGCACCCCTTTGCGACCGTGAGTCAAAAGTTTAACTTCTTTTTGATAATTTTTGATCTAGGGAGTCTGGAGAACTGTGCTGCAGTGGTTTGATCGAGATCGAGTGAATAACCTAGGACTAGTTCGCAAAAGTGGGTTTTTCACATATTTGTGAATATGTAATAAACGACTTGATTGACAGCAGTGCTTCTTGAGGCAAAGTTGCTCAGCATGAGGAGATCTATCATATGGTATGAAGTTCTAGTGTTTCTGTGATTATATGAGCATGTTATAGCAATTTAAGGCAATTTACTTTTGAAATTTCGTGTTGTTGAAGCCTTTTTAACTGTCATAGCGCCACCTATGGTCCGATCTCCATGAAATTTTACATGGTTCTTAAGAGTCATCTGACACATGTTTTCACCAACTTTCGTAAAGTTTTGAGTTTTTGTTTAGGTTTTATAGGCTTTTGGGTATATGTGGCCACGCCCCTTTTCTAAATGACCCCGTTATAGCTACCCAAAGGACAAAATTCCACATTTTTTTGATAATTATTGATCTAGACAGTCTGGAGAACTGCGCTGCAGTGGTTTGATCGAGATTGAGCGAAAAACCTAGGACTAGTTCGCAAAAGTAGGTTTTTCACATATTTGTGAATAATTAATGAACGGTTTGATTGACAGCAATGGTTCTTGAGGCAAAGTTTTTCATCATGAGGAGTTCTATCAAATGATATGCATATTGTGTGGATGTGTTAAACACCACGTGATTACAGAGCCATAAAACTCGTTAGTGCCAACTAGTGACCGATTTCTTTCAAAATTCTTACAGACCTTTAGGGCCATGAGTCGAACATGCCCAATGAGTTTCATTCCGATTGACCTTCGTTAACCTTGTCTAATAGGTGCTCAAACTTCATTGGCCAATGGCGGCCATGTTTTTTGAGATACGCCAATGTCCTCATAGACCCTTATGGCACATTGGACAGAGACACTGCATACTAATTTTCAAGTCAATCGGACCAACGATTGCATAGTTATAGTCATTTTTATGTTTTTTCAGGCTTATAGCGCCACCAAGTGGTAGAACTGTGCAATTTTTTTTTATTTGACCAAAGATTGAGCTTATACATACGTTTCCCAAGTTTGGTGAAGATATCTCATTTGGTTCATGAGTTATAGCCATTTTAGTAAAAATGGCCCTCCACCTGACAAACTTTTTGGGGCCCTTTCGCAATGATGAGTCGAATTTTGACATTTTTTTGATAATTATTGGTATTCACTGTCCAGAGAATATTTCGGCAGTGGTTTGGTTTCGATCCGGCGAAAAACCTAGGACTAGTTCGCAAAAGTAGGTTTCGGACATCATTAACATTTGCGGAAAAACGGGGCCTCCAGGACCCCAAATCACAGGGGGGGTTTTCAATTTGTATTGACCCAAGGATTCCAAAAATGTAAAATTTTTGAGTCTACGACAAGCGGTTTAGGAGTTATGAGCACTTTCGCGTTTTTGATCGCTGTAGCGCCACCTATAGGCCAATTTGGCTGAGTCTTTGTATCTGAGTAGCGAGGGGGACTACTACCATCCGACCAAGTTTCAGCTCTCTAGGCCTTACGGTTTGGGCTGCACATTCAGTTTTAGGGAAGAATAATAATAATAATAATAAAAATATAGCTGCAAGCAGCAATTATCGGGGTTCGAGCATTTTAAGGTCTTTAAAGTGGTATGCTTAGGGTCTAGGCCAACCTGGATTCATGGCTGACAGTAAAACACATCCAAAATGGAGAACATGCTCACAAAAATACACACACAGAAACGAAAAGTTTAAACTAATATATTAATACTGAATAAACATGTTTACACACACAGAGACATACATGCATACACATTTTCTTGTACAGATATTTGAAATAAATGATATGGGCCAACACTTTTACTTGCAAGTATTCTCTTTGTAACAGTTTGTGTCTTTTTCAGATTTCACTGTAATCATAATGTGGCATAATTGTAAAAAACTGATATGTCTGTATGAACAAAATTGTAAGCTTTGCCTAAATGTGATTTTAAATGTTATAACAGTGATTTTATAAGTGTTAATCGATCATCAAACCTATTAAAAGCAATTTGTAGTCAGCTGAATAAGCCCATTAGTGGTCTTCCACTGACATCTAGTGGTTATTATTGCAATTTCATGCAATGTCTCATACAAACACTGAGATGTTAAACATCATAACTATTATAGTGTTATTTTTGCCCAGTCTCTCTTAAATTTTGCATATTTGTTTAGAATGGGAGTATTTGTCATTTTTGTCACAGTTTTGAGATGTTGCAAGCTTTCTTGTAAAAATGTTAGGCTTTTGGGTACAGTAGATTTAAAGAACATATTTAAAGAACAGTTGGATTGACAGCAATGGTCAAAAAATTGTTGAGAATGAGGAGATCTATCATATGGTATGAAGATCTAGTGTTTTTGTGAAAAAATGAGCATTTTTTAGTAATTCGAGGCCAATTACAATAGAAATGTTGTGTTTTTGAAGCCTTTTTAACTGTTATAGCGCCACCTATGATCTGATGCTATGGTTGCTATGGTTTTAGGATGTAGTCCAACCCAAAATATATGGCTAACACTACAGCACATCTATGATGGACAATACAATCACAAACACAGAATATGAAATAGTTAAACTATTATATTAAAGTTCATCAAGCATTATTACACACACACACACACACACATTTTGTTGCACATAAGAGATTTGTGTATTAAATGGTAGGTGACAAAATGCAAGTCTTTTTAAGATTTTATATATAGTTTTCAGGTTTCACTGTAATCATAATCTTGTATTATTGTCAAATATGATATATGTGTTTAAATGAAGTGTTAAACTTTGACTAAATGTGATCTGAAATGTTATAACAGTGATTTAGTCTTTGCATGAATTGAAATGAATGGAAAATCTGTGAATAGCGCTGTTCATTTCAATGAGCCATTAGTGGTCTTCTACTGCCATCTAGTGGTTATAGTTGTAATTTCATGACATTTTAAAGAGCGATGCATAGTTTTTGAGCTTTATAACTGTTACATTGCCTTTTTTTGCCTGATGTCTTTAAAATGCAGGCTTTTTTAGAATCATATGATGATGATTTGACTTTTCTTTTCTTTTAGGTTTTATAGACTCGGGTACAGTAGATCATGATCTTATTATTAAGTGGCTATTCAAATGGTAGGGATGTGACGAGACCAGTCGGATTTCACGAGATCTCGTGACAGTATCCTCCCACAACATTTTGCCATGTTTACATTAGAGCTGCACTATTAATCCTTAAAATATTGAGGTGTCGATTCAAACACCCATGCAATCTTATTCCTAAATGACAATGAGTTATCTATGTCTATTAGGACTGTTTCACATCGCCAGTGTCAGTGGAGCGTGAGAAACACGTTTTGTCGCTGCCATGTTAATGAATCAGAAGATCGGAGTAAATGTGAACAACACAAACAGTCTTTTCAACCACATTATAATCATTATTTCTGTGTTACAGATATTTAAATAATAGAAGTACTGGGATAAAAGTTTATAGTTTGGGTATAAACACTTATTGTCTACAGTAGCGATAAAAACGAAAGTATTTTAACACGTGTATCTATTGTAACGCTTATCCTCTTCCGCCAGGAGGTGGCGACAACTGCCCGTTTAAAAAAAAAGTATGTCATTGAATCATTCATTCAGGAGATTTCAATAGTCAAACAAGTCTTAATGAAGTGAGACACTGTCTCCTTTATTGAATGTTTTTTTTTTTTTTTGTTTAAATGAATATATGTTTTTAAAAGACTTAAGCAATGAACAGTTTGTCATTTGCCATTTACCATACACAGCTTGTGTTTTTGAAGCCTTTTTAACTCTTATAGCGCCACCTATGGTCCGATCTTTACGAAACTTTGCATGCTTGTTAAGAATCATCTGACACATGTTTTCACCAATTTTCGTAAAGTTTTGAGTTTTTGTTTAGTATTGATAGGCTTTTGGGTATATGTGGCCACACCCCTGTTGTAAATGACCCCGTTATAGCTAACCGAAGGACAAAATTCAACATTTTTTTGATAATTATTGATCTAGAGAGTTCAGAGAATATTACTGCAGTGGTTTGATCGAGATTAAGCGAAAAACCTAGGACTAGTTCGCAAAAGTAGGTTTTTAACATATTTGTGAATAATTAATGAACGGTTTGATTGACAGCAATGGTTCTTGAGGCAAAGTTGTTCACCATGAGGAGATCTATCAAATGATATGAAGATCTAGTGTTTATGTGAATATATGAGTATTTATTTAGCCATTTGAAACCATTTACTATACACAGGTTGTGTTTTTGAAGCCTTTTTAACTGTTATAGCGCCACCTATGGTCTGATCTTCACGAAACTTTGCAGGCTTGTTAAGAATCATCTGACGCATGTTCTCACCAATTTTCGTAAAGTTTCGAGTTTTTGTTTAGGTTTTATAAGCTTTTGGGTATATGCGGCCACGCCCCTTTTCTAAATGACCCCGTTATAGCTAACCGAAGGACAAAATTCAACATTTTTTTGATAATTATTGATCTAGAGTGTCCAGAGAATATTACTGCAGTGGTTTGATCGAGATTGAGCAAAAAACCTAGGACTAGTTCGCAAAAGTAGGTTTTTCACATATTTGTGAATAATTAATGAACGGTTTGATTGACAGCAATGGTTCTTGAGCCAAAGTTGTTCATCATGAGGAGATCTATCAAATGATATGCATATTGTGTGGATGTGTGAAACACCACGTGATTACAGAGGCAAAAAACTCGTTAGCGCCAACTAGTGGCCGATTTGTTTCAAAATTCTTACAGACCTTTAGGGCCATGAGTCGAACATGCCCAGTGAGTTTCGTTCCGATCGACCTCCGTTAACCTTGTCTAATAGGTGCTCAAATTTCATTGGCCAATGGCGGCCATGTTTTTTGAGATACGCCAATGTCCTCATAGACCCTTATGGCACATTGGACAGAGACACTGCATACCAATTTTCAAGTCGATCGGACCAACGATTGCATAGTTATAGTCATTTTTCTGTTTTTTCAGGCTTATAGCGCCACCAAGTGGTATAACTGTGCAATTTTTTTTTATTTGACCAAAGATTGAGCTCATACATAAGTTTCCCAAGTTTGGTGAAGATATCTCATTTGGTTCATGAGTTATAGCCATTTTAGTAAAAATGGCCCTCCACCTGACAAACTTTTTGGGGCCCTTTCGCAATGATGAGTCGAATTTTGAAATTTTTTTGATAATTATTGGTATTCACTGTCCAGAGAATATTTCAGCAGTGGTTTGGTTCCGATCGGGCGAAAAACCTAGGACTAGTTCGCAAAAGTAGGTTTTGGACATAATTAAAATTTGCGGAAAAACGGGGCCTCCAGGACCCCAAATCACAGGGGGATTTTTCAATTTGTATTGACCCAAGGATTCCAAAAATGTAAAATTTTTGAGTCTACGGCAAGCGGTTTAGGAGTTATGAGCACTTTCGTGTTTTTGATTGCTGTAGCGCCACCTATAGGCCGATTTGGCTGAGTCTTTGTATCTGAGTAGCGAGGAGGACTACTACCATCTGACCAAGTTTCAGCTCTCTAGGCCTTACGGTTTGGGCTGCACATTCAGTTTTAGGGAAGAATAATAATAATAATAATAAAAAAAATCCTAACAATTACAATAGGGTTTCAGCACTGCGTGCTCGAACCCCTAAAAATCCTAACAATTACAATAGGGTTTCAGCGCTACGCGCTCGAACCCCTAAAAATCCTAACAATTACAATAGGGTTTCAGCACTGCGTGCTCGAACCCCTAATAAAAAATATAGCTGCTAGCAGCAATTACCGGGGTTCGAGCAAATAAGGTTGTCTGGATTTAAGATGTAGTGCAATGCAAAATATATGGCTAACACAGTAAAACACATCCATGATGGAGAAAACGCTCACAAACACACAAACACAGAAATTAAATAGTTAAACTGTTATATTAATGTTCATTAAGCATTACTACACACACACACACACACACACATTTTGTTGCACATAAGAGATTTCTGTAATAAATGGTAGGTGACAAAATGTTTAGTTCAAGTCTTGTCTTTTTAAGATTTTATACATCATTTTCAGGTTCCACTGTAATCATAATCTTGTATTATTGTCAAATATGATACATCTGTACAAATGAAGTGTTAAACTTTGACTAAATGTGACTTGAAATGTTATGACAGTGATTTAGTCTATGCATGAATTGAAATTAATTGAAAACAAACCATGAAAACACTGTTCTACTCATTTCAATGACCCATTAGTGGTCTTCTACTGACATCTAGTGGTTATAGTTGCAATTTCATGGCATTAAAGACAGATGTATTGTTTTTAAGCTTTATAACTGTTACATTGCCTAGTGCTAGTGTTTGTGAAAATATATGAGCATAATTTTTTTTAGCAATTTGAGGCTAACTGCTATAGAAATGTTGTTTTTTGAAGCCTATTTAACTGTTATAGCGCCACCTATGCTCCGCTCTTCATGAAACTTTGCATGCCTGTTTAGCATCATGAAAGGGTGTGTGGATTTAAGATGTAGTGCAACGCAAAATATATGGCTAACACAATAAAACACATCCGTGATGGAGAATAGACTCACAAACACAGAAATTAAATGATTAAACTGTTATATTAATGTTCATTAAGCATTACCACACACACACACACACACACACACACACACACACATTTTGTTGCACATAAGAGATTTGTGTATTAAATGGTAGGTGACAAAATGTTTAGTTCAAGTCTTGTCTTTTTAAGATTTTATATATCATTTTCAGGTTTCACTGTAATCATAATCTTGTATTATTGTCAAATATGATATATGTGTTTAAACGAAGTGTTAAACTTTGACTAAATGTGACTTGAAATGTTATGACAGTGATTTACTCTATGTATGAATTGAAATGAATGGAAAACAATCTGTGAATAGCAGTGTTCATTTCAATGAGCCATTAGTGGTCTTCTACTGCCATCTAGTGGTTATAGTTGTAATTTCATGACATTTTAAAGAGATGCATTGTTTTTAAGCTTTATAACTGTTACATTTCCTTTTTTTGCCTGATGTCTTTGAAATGCAGGCTTGTTTAGAATCGTATGATGATGATTTGACTTAGGTTTGTGAAATTTTCTTTTCTTTTAGGGTTTATAGACTCGGGTACAGTAGATCATGATCTTATTATTAAGTGGCTATCTAAATGGTAGGGATGTGACGAGACCAGTCGGATTTCGCGAGATCTCGTGACAGTATCCTCCAACAACATTTTGCCATGTTTACATTAGAGCTGCACTATTAATCCTTAAAATATTGAGGTGTCGATTCAAACACCCACGCGATCTTATTCCTAAATGACAACGAGTTATCTATGTCTGTTAGGACTGTTACACATCGCCAGTGTCAGTGGAGCGTGAGAAGCAGGTTTTGTCGCTGCCCATATTAATGAATTAGAAGGTCGGAGTAAATGTGAAAGAGCAACACAAACAGTCTTTTCAACCACATTATAATCATTATTTCTGTGTTACAGATATTTAAATAATAGAAGTACTGGGATAAAAGTTTATAGTTTGGGTATAAACACTTATTGTCTACAGTAGCGATCGAAACGAAAGTATTTTAACACGTGTATCTATTGTAACGCTTATCCTCTTCCGCCAGGAGGTGGCGACAACTGCCCGTTTTAAAAAAAAGTATGTCATTGAATAATTCATTCAGGAGATTTCAATAGTCAAACAAGTCTTAATGAAGTGAGACACTGTCTCCTTTATTGAATGTTTTTTATTTTTATTTTGTTTAAATGAATATATGTTTTTAAAAGACTTAAGCAATGAACAGTTTGTCAGAACCACTAGTAAATTGTTATTTTGTTTACTTTTCTAATCTTTTTTTCTCCAGAATCGTGAGAGAATCATAATGTCCAATTTATAAAAAACAACTAGGATTCTCAATTTATCCAGAATCATGAAGCTCTTGTTAAAATGTTGTTTATTACTGCATATTATTCATTAAAATTGAAGTTTAATTTCATAAAGTTCAAAATGCACCTTAATTTTTTTGCATTTTGTGTTTTTCAGTTGAATAAAAGACTATTTTCCCTATATATTTCATCATTGAGGATTTCTTAAGAAAAGTTTAAAAATCTCATCTCGTCTCGTTCTCGTGAACCCAATCTCATGTCTCGTCTCGTCTCATGGGATTAGTGTCTCGTCACACCCCTACTAAATGGCTAAATCTAAATGCAAATGTTTAACATTTTTTTTTGATAAATGTTTATCTATAGAGTCCAGGCAATTTTACTGCAGTGGTTTTATTGATTTTGAGTTAAACACCTAGAACTAGTTCACAAAAGTAGGTTTTTTAAATAATATGAAATATTTAAAGAACAATTGGATTGACATTAATGGTCCAAGAGTCAAAGTTGTTCATCATTAGGAGATCTATCAAATGATATGAAGATCTAGTGTTTGTGTGAATATATGAGCATTTATTTAGCCATTTGAAGCCATTTACCATACACAGCTTGTGTTTTTGAAGCCTTTTTAACTGTTATAGCGCCACCTATGGTCCGATCTTCACGAAACTTTGCATGCTTGTTAAGAATCATCTGACACATGTTTTCACCAATTTTCGTAAAGTTTTGAGTTTTTGTTTAGTTTTGATAGGCTTTTGGGTATATGTGGCCACGCCCCTGTTGTAAATGACCCCGTTATAGCTAACCGAAGGACAAAATTCAACATTTTTTTGATAATTATTGATCTAGAGAGTCCAGAGAATATTACTGCAGTGGTTTGATCGAGATTAAGCGAAAAACCTAGGACTAGTTCGCAAAAGTAGGTTTTTAACATATTTGTGAATGATTAATGAACGACTTGAATGACAGCAATGGTTCTTGAGGCAAAGTTGTTCATCATGAGGAGATCTATCAGATGATATGAAGATCTAGTGTTTATGTTAATATACTAGCATTTATTTTTCCATTTGAAGCCAATTACCATACACAGCTTGTGTTTTTGAAGCCTTTTTAACTGTTATAGCGCCACCTATGGTCCGATCTTCACGAAACTTTGCATGCTTCTTAAGAGTCATCTGACACATGTTTTCTTCAACTTTTGTAAAGTTTTGAGTTTTTGTTTAGGTTTTATAGGCTTTTGGATATATGTGGCCACGCCCCTTTTCTAAATGACCCCGTTATAGCTAACGAAAGGACAAAATTCAACATTTTTTTGATAATTATTGATCTAGAGAGTCTGGAGAACTGCGCTGCAGTGGTTTGATCGAGATTGAGTGAAAAACCTAGGACTAGTTCGCAAAAGTAGGTTTTTCACATATTTGTGAATAATTAATGAACGGTTTGATTGACAGCAATGGTTCTTGAGGCAAAGTTGTTCATCATGAGCAGATCTATCAAATGATATGCATATTGTGTGGATTTGTGAAACAGCACGTGATTACAGAGCCATAAAACTCGTTAGCGCCAACTAGTGGCCGATTTCTTTCAAAATTCTTACAGACCTTTAGGGCCATGAGTCAAACATGCCCAGTGAGTTTTGTTCCGATTGACCTTCATTAACCTTGTCTAATAGGTGCTCAAACTTCATTGGCCAATGGCGGCCATGTTTTTTGAGATACGCCAATGTCCTCATAGATCCTTATGACACATTGGACAGAGACACTGCATACCAATTTTCAAGTCGATCGGACCAACGATTGCATAGTTATAGTCATTTTTATGTTTTTTCAGGCTTATAGCGCCACCAAGTGGTAGAACTGTGCAATTTTTTTGATTTGACCAAAGATTGAGCTCGTACATACATTTCCCAAGTTTGGTGAATATATCTCATTTGGTTCATGAGTTATAGCCATTTTAGTAAAAATGGCCCTCCACCTGACAAACTTTTTGGGGCCCTTTCGCAACGATGAGTCAAAATTTGACATTTTTTTAATAATTATTGGGATTCACTGTTCAGAGAATATTTCTGCACTGGTTTGGTTCCGATCAGGCGAAAAACCTAGGACTAGTTCGCAAAAGTAGGTTTTGGACATAATTAACATTTGCGGAAAAACGGGGCCACCAGGACCCAAAATCACAGGGGGTATTTTCAATTTGTATTGACCCAAGGATTCCAAAAATGTAAAATTTTTGAGTCTACGACAAGCGGTTTAGGAGTTATGAGCACTTTCACGTTTTTGATCGCTGTAGCGCCACCTATAGGCCGATTTGGCTGAGTCTTTGCGCCTGAGTAGCGAGGAAGACTACTACCATCTGACCAAGTTTCAGCTCTCTAGGCCTTACGGTTTGGGCTGCACATTCAGTTTTAGGGAAGAATAATAATAATAATAATAAAAAATATAGCTGCAAGCAGCAATTATCGGGGTTCGAGCAAATAAGGCCTTTAAGGTTATGTGGATTTAAGATGTAGCCCAACGCAAAATATATGGCTAAACACACACTAAAACACATCCATGATGGAGAAAACACTCACAAACACAGAAATTAAATAGTTAAACTGTTATATTAATGTTCATTAAGCATTACTGCTTTTACACACACAGACATAATTTGTTGCACCTTGAAGATTTGTGTAATAAATGGTAGGTGACAAAATGTTTAGTGCAAATATTGTCTTTAAGATTTTATATATCATTTTCAGGTTTCGCTGTAATCATAATCTTGTATTATTGTCAAATATGATATATCTGTATAATTTAAGTGTTAAACTTTGACTAAATGTGATTTGAAATGTTGTAACAGTGATTTAGTTCATGTATAAATTGAAATTAATTGAAAACAAGCCATGAAATGCACTGTTGTAGTCTGTTTAATGATGCATTAATGGTCTTCTACTGCCATCTAGTGGTTAAAGTTGCAATTTCATGGCGTTTTAAAAAAAGGATGCATTGTTTTAAGTTTCTAACTGTAAATTTGCCTTTTTTGCCTTATGTTGATAAAATTGTATGCTTCTTTAGAATCATATGATAATGATTTTACTTAGGTTTGTGAAATTTTGTTTTCTTTTAGGATTTATAGATTTTTGGGTACAGTAGATCATGATCTTATTATTAAGAGGTGCTGTTTTTACTGACTAAATGCAAATGTTCAACATTTTTTTAATAATTGTTGATCTAGAGGGTCCAGAGAATGTTACTACAGTGATTTTATGTATTTTGAGTTTAAAACCTAGGACTAGTTTACAAAAGTAGGTTTTTTTTTTTTTTAAATAATATAACATTTAAAGAATAGTTGGATTGACAGCAATGGTCCTGGAGGCAAAGTTGTTCAGAATGAGGACATCTATATCATATGATATGAAGATCTAGTGGTTGTGTGAATATATTTGCATGTTTTTAGCAAGTTGAGGCCAATTACCATAGAAATTTTGTTTTTGAAGCCGTTTTAACTGTTATAGTGCCACCTATGGTCTGATCTTCATGAAACTTTGCATGCCTGTTTAGCATCATAAAAGGTTGTGTGGATTTAAGATGTAGTCCAATGCAAAATATATGGCTAACACAATAAAACACATCCATGATGGAGAATACACTCACAAACAGAAATTAAATAGTTAAACTATTATATTAAAGTTCATCAAGCATTATTACACACACACACACACACACATTTTGTTGCACATAAGAGATTTGTGTATTAAATGGTAGGTGACAAAATGCAAGTCTTTTTAAGATTTTATATATAGTTTTCAGGTTTCACTGTAATCATAATCTTGTATTATTGTCAAATATGATATATGTGTTTAAATGAAGTGTTAAACTTTGACTAAATGTGATCTGAAATGTTATAACAGTGATTTAGTCTTTGCATGAATTGAAATGAATGGAAAATCTGTGAATAGCGCTGTTCATTTCAATGAGCCATTAGTGGTCTTCTACTGCCATCTAGTGGTTATAGTTGTAATTTCATGACATTTTAAAGAGCGATGCATAGTTTTTGAGCTTTATAACTGTTACATTGCCTTTTTTTGCCTGATGTCTTTAAAATGCAGGCTTTTTTAGAATCATATGATGATGATTTGACTTTTCTTTTCTTTTAGGTTTTATAGACTCGGGTACAGTAGATCATGATCTTATTATTAAGTGGCTATTCAAATGGTAGGGATGTGACGAGACCAGTCGGATTTCACGAGATCTCGTGACAGTATCCTCCCACAACATTTTGCCATGTTTACATTAGAGCTGCACTATTAATCCTTAAAATATTGAGGTGTCGATTCAAACACCCATGCAATCTTATTCCTAAATGACAATGAGTTATCTATGTCTATTAGGACTGTTTCACATCGCCAGTGTCAGTGGAGCGTGAGAAACACGTTTTGTCGCTGCCATGTTAATGAATCAGAAGATCGGAGTAAATGTGAACAACACAAACAGTCTTTTCAACCACATTATAATCATTATTTCTGTGTTACAGATATTTAAATAATAGAAGTACTGGGATAAAAGTTTATAGTTTGGGTATAAACACTTATTGTCTACAGTAGCGATAAAAACGAAAGTATTTTAACACGTGTATCTATTGTAACGCTTATCCTCTTCCGCCAGGAGGTGGCGACAACTGCCCGTTTAAAAAAAAAGTATGTCATTGAATCATTCATTCAGGAGATTTCAATAGTCAAACAAGTCTTAATGAAGTGAGACACTGTCTCCTTTATTGAATGTTTTTTTTTTTTTTTGTTTAAATGAATATATGTTTTTAAAAGACTTAAGCAATGAACAGTTTGTCATTTGCCATTTACCATACACAGCTTGTGTTTTTGAAGCCTTTTTAACTCTTATAGCGCCACCTATGGTCCGATCTTTACGAAACTTTGCATGCTTGTTAAGAATCATCTGACACATGTTTTCACCAATTTTCGTAAAGTTTTGAGTTTTTGTTTAGTATTGATAGGCTTTTGGGTATATGTGGCCACACCCCTGTTGTAAATGACCCCGTTATAGCTAACCGAAGGACAAAATTCAACATTTTTTTGATAATTATTGATCTAGAGAGTTCAGAGAATATTACTGCAGTGGTTTGATCGAGATTAAGCGAAAAACCTAGGACTAGTTCGCAAAAGTAGGTTTTTAACATATTTGTGAATAATTAATGAACGGTTTGATTGACAGCAATGGTTCTTGAGGCAAAGTTGTTCACCATGAGGAGATCTATCAAATGATATGAAGATCTAGTGTTTATGTGAATATATGAGTATTTATTTAGCCATTTGAAACCATTTACTATACACAGGTTGTGTTTTTGAAGCCTTTTTAACTGTTATAGCGCCACCTATGGTCTGATCTTCACGAAACTTTGCAGGCTTGTTAAGAATCATCTGACGCATGTTCTCACCAATTTTCGTAAAGTTTCGAGTTTTTGTTTAGGTTTTATAAGCTTTTGGGTATATGCGGCCACGCCCCTTTTCTAAATGACCCCGTTATAGCTAACCGAAGGACAAAATTCAACATTTTTTTGATAATTATTGATCTAGAGTGTCCAGAGAATATTACTGCAGTGGTTTGATCGAGATTGAGCAAAAAACCTAGGACTAGTTCGCAAAAGTAGGTTTTTCACATATTTGTGAATAATTAATGAACGGTTTGATTGACAGCAATGGTTCTTGAGCCAAAGTTGTTCATCATGAGGAGATCTATCAAATGATATGCATATTGTGTGGATGTGTGAAACACCACGTGATTACAGAGGCAAAAAACTCGTTAGCGCCAACTAGTGGCCGATTTGTTTCAAAATTCTTACAGACCTTTAGGGCCATGAGTCGAACATGCCCAGTGAGTTTCGTTCCGATCGACCTCCGTTAACCTTGTCTAATAGGTGCTCAAATTTCATTGGCCAATGGCGGCCATGTTTTTTGAGATACGCCAATGTCCTCATAGACCCTTATGGCACATTGGACAGAGACACTGCATACCAATTTTCAAGTCGATCGGACCAACGATTGCATAGTTATAGTCATTTTTCTGTTTTTTCAGGCTTATAGCGCCACCAAGTGGTATAACTGTGCAATTTTTTTTTATTTGACCAAAGATTGAGCTCATACATAAGTTTCCCAAGTTTGGTGAAGATATCTCATTTGGTTCATGAGTTATAGCCATTTTAGTAAAAATGGCCCTCCACCTGACAAACTTTTTGGGGCCCTTTCGCAATGATGAGTCGAATTTTGAAATTTTTTTGATAATTATTGGTATTCACTGTCCAGAGAATATTTCAGCAGTGGTTTGGTTCCGATCGGGCGAAAAACCTAGGACTAGTTCGCAAAAGTAGGTTTTGGACATAATTAAAATTTGCGGAAAAACGGGGCCTCCAGGACCCCAAATCACAGGGGGATTTTTCAATTTGTATTGACCCAAGGATTCCAAAAATGTAAAATTTTTGAGTCTACGGCAAGCGGTTTAGGAGTTATGAGCACTTTCGTGTTTTTGATTGCTGTAGCGCCACCTATAGGCCGATTTGGCTGAGTCTTTGTATCTGAGTAGCGAGGAGGACTACTACCATCTGACCAAGTTTCAGCTCTCTAGGCCTTACGGTTTGGGCTGCACATTCAGTTTTAGGGAAGAATAATAATAATAATAATTAAAAAAATCCTAACAATTACAATAGGGTTTCAGCACTGCGTGCTCGAACCCCTAAAAATCCTAACAATTACAATAGGGTTTCAGCGCTACGCGCTCGAACCCCTAAAAATCCTAACAATTACAATAGGGTTTCAGCACTGCGTGCTCGAACCCCTAATAAAAATATAGCTGCTAGCAGCAATTACCGGGGTTCGAGCAAATAAGGTTGTCTGGATTTAAGATGTAGTGCAATGCAAAATATATGGCTAACACAGTAAAACACATCCATGATGGAGAAAACGCTCACAAACACACAAACACAGAAATTAAATAGTTAAACTGTTATATTAATGTTCATTAAGCATTACTACACACACACACACACACACACATTTTGTTGCACATAAGAGATTTCTGTAATAAATGGTAGGTGACAAAATGTTTAGTTCAAGTCTTGTCTTTTTAAGATTTTATACATCATTTTCAGGTTCCACTGTAATCATAATCTTGTATTATTGTCAAATATGATACATCTGTACAAATGAAGTGTTAAACTTTGACTAAATGTGACTTGAAATGTTATGACAGTGATTTAGTCTATGCATGAATTGAAATTAATTGAAAACAAACCATGAAAACACTGTTCTACTCATTTCAATGACCCATTAGTGGTCTTCTACTGACATCTAGTGGTTATAGTTGCAATTTCATGGCATTAAAGACAGATGTATTGTTTTTAAGCTTTATAACTGTTACATTGCCTAGTGCTAGTGTTTGTGAAAATATATGAGCATAATTTTTTTTAGCAATTTGAGGCTAACTGCTATAGAAATGTTGTTTTTTGAAGCCTATTTAACTGTTATAGCGCCACCTATGCTCCGCTCTTCATGAAACTTTGCATGCCTGTTTAGCATCATGAAAGGGTGTGTGGATTTAAGATGTAGTGCAACGCAAAATATATGGCTAACACAATAAAACACATCCGTGATGGAGAATAGACTCACAAACACAGAAATTAAATGATTAAACTGTTATATTAATGTTCATTAAGCATTACCACACACACACACACACACACACACACACACACACACATTTTGTTGCACATAAGAGATTTGTGTATTAAATGGTAGGTGACAAAATGTTTAGTTCAAGTCTTGTCTTTTTAAGATTTTATATATCATTTTCAGGTTTCACTGTAATCATAATCTTGTATTATTGTCAAATATGATATATGTGTTTAAACGAAGTGTTAAACTTTGACTAAATGTGACTTGAAATGTTATGACAGTGATTTACTCTATGTATGAATTGAAATGAATGGAAAACAATCTGTGAATAGCAGTGTTCATTTCAATGAGCCATTAGTGGTCTTCTACTGCCATCTAGTGGTTATAGTTGTAATTTCATGACATTTTAAAGAGATGCATTGTTTTTAAGCTTTATAACTGTTACATTTCCTTTTTTTGCCTGATGTCTTTGAAATGCAGGCTTGTTTAGAATCGTATGATGATGATTTGACTTAGGTTTGTGAAATTTTCTTTTCTTTTAGGGTTTATAGACTCGGGTACAGTAGATCATGATCTTATTATTAAGTGGCTATCTAAATGGTAGGGATGTGACGAGACCAGTCGGATTTCGCGAGATCTCGTGACAGTATCCTCCAACAACATTTTGCCATGTTTACATTAGAGCTGCACTATTAATCCTTAAAATATTGAGGTGTCGATTCAAACACCCACGCGATCTTATTCCTAAATGACAACGAGTTATCTATGTCTGTTAGGACTGTTACACATCGCCAGTGTCAGTGGAGCGTGAGAAGCAGGTTTTGTCGCTGCCCATATTAATGAATTAGAAGGTCGGAGTAAATGTGAAAGAGCAACACAAACAGTCTTTTCAACCACATTATAATCATTATTTCTGTGTTACAGATATTTAAATAATAGAAGTACTGGGATAAAAGTTTATAGTTTGGGTATAAACACTTATTGTCTACAGTAGCGATCGAAACGAAAGTATTTTAACACGTGTATCTATTGTAACGCTTATCCTCTTCCGCCAGGAGGTGGCGACAACTGCCCGTTTTAAAAAAAAGTATGTCATTGAATAATTCATTCAGGAGATTTCAATAGTCAAACAAGTCTTAATGAAGTGAGACACTGTCTCCTTTATTGAATGTTTTTTATTTTTATTTTGTTTAAATGAATATATGTTTTTAAAAGACTTAAGCAATGAACAGTTTGTCAGAACCACTAGTAAATTGTTATTTTGTTTACTTTTCTAATCTTTTTTTCTCCAGAATCGTGAGAGAATCATAATGTCCAATTTATAAAAAACAACTAGGATTCTCAATTTATCCAGAATCATGA
This sequence comes from Cirrhinus mrigala, assembly GCA_036247105.1. Classification (NCBI taxonomy): domain Eukaryota; kingdom Metazoa; phylum Chordata; class Actinopteri; order Cypriniformes; family Cyprinidae; genus Cirrhinus; species Cirrhinus mrigala. Next base: position 90,490 of record JAMKFB010000723.1, read on the forward strand.
AGCTCTTGTTAAAATGTTGTTTATTACTGCATATTATTCATTAAAATTGAAGTTTAATTTCATAAAGTTCAAAATGCACCTTAATTTTTTTGCATTTTGTGTTTTTCAGTTGAATAAAAGACTATTTTCCCTATATATTTCATCATTGAGGATTTCTTAAGAAAAGTTTAAAAATCTCATCTCGTCTCGTTCTCGTGAACCCAATCTCATGTCTCGTCTCGTCTCATGGGATTAGTGTCTCGTCACACCCCTACTAAATGGCTAAATCTAAATGCAAATGTTTAACATTTTTTTTTGATAAATGTTTATCTATAGAGTCCAGGCAATTTTACTGCAGTGGTTTTATTGATTTTGAGTTAAACACCTAGAACTAGTTCACAAAAGTAGGTTTTTTAAATAATATGAAATATTTAAAGAACAATTGGATTGACATTAATGGTCCAAGAGTCAAAGTTGTTCATCATTAGGAGATCTATCAAATGATATGAAGATCTAGTGTTTGTGTGAATATATGAGCATTTATTTAGCCATTTGAAGCCATTTACCATACACAGCTTGTGTTTTTGAAGCCTTTTTAACTGTTATAGCGCCACCTATGGTCCGATCTTCACGAAACTTTGCATGCTTGTTAAGAATCATCTGACACATGTTTTCACCAATTTTCGTAAAGTTTTGAGTTTTTGTTTAGTTTTGATAGGCTTTTGGGTATATGTGGCCACGCCCCTGTTGTAAATGACCCCGTTATAGCTAACCGAAGGACAAAATTCAACATTTTTTTGATAATTATTGATCTAGAGAGTCCAGAGAATATTACTGCAGTGGTTTGATCGAGATTAAGCGAAAAACCTAGGACTAGTTCGCAAAAGTAGGTTTTTAACATATTTGTGAATGATTAATGAACGACTTGAATGACAGCAATGGTTCTTGAGGCAAAGTTGTTCATCATGAGGAGATCTATCAGATGATATGAAGATCTAGTGTTTATGTTAATATACTAGCATTTATTTTTCCATTTGAAGCCAATTACCATACACAGCTTGTGTTTTTGAAGCCTTTTTAACTGTTATAGCGCCACCTATGGTCCGATCTTCACGAAACTTTGCATGCTTCTTAAGAGTCATCTGACACATGTTTTCTTCAACTTTTGTAAAGTTTTGAGTTTTTGTTTAGGTTTTATAGGCTTTTGGATATATGTGGCCACGCCCCTTTTCTAAATGACCCCGTTATAGCTAACGAAAGGACAAAATTCAACATTTTTTTGATAATTATTGATCTAGAGAGTCTGGAGAACTGCGCTGCAGTGGTTTGATCGAGATTGAGTGAAAAACCTAGGACTAGTTCGCAAAAGTAGGTTTTTCACATATTTGTGAATAATTAATGAACGGTTTGATTGACAGCAATGGTTCTTGAGGCAAAGTTGTTCATCATGAGCAGATCTATCAAATGATATGCATATTGTGTGGATTTGTGAAACAGCACGTGATTACAGAGCCATAAAACTCGTTAGCGCCAACTAGTGGCCGATTTCTTTCAAAATTCTTACAGACCTTTAGGGCCATGAGTCAAACATGCCCAGTGAGTTTTGTTCCGATTGACCTTCATTAACCTTGTCTAATAGGTGCTCAAACTTCATTGGCCAATGGCGGCCATGTTTTTTGAGATACGCCAATGTCCTCATAGATCCTTATGACACATTGGACAGAGACACTGCATACCAATTTTCAAGTCGATCGGACCAACGATTGCATAGTTATAGTCATTTTTATGTTTTTTCAGGCTTATAGCGCCACCAAGTGGTAGAACTGTGCAATTTTTTTGATTTGACCAAAGATTGAGCTCGTACATACATTTCCCAAGTTTGGTGAATATATCTCATTTGGTTCATGAGTTATAGCCATTTTAGTAAAAATGGCCCTCCACCTGACAAACTTTTTGGGGCCCTTTCGCAACGATGAGTCAAAATTTGACATTTTTTTAATAATTATTGGGATTCACTGTTCAGAGAATATTTCTGCACTGGTTTGGTTCCGATCAGGCGAAAAACCTAGGACTAGTTCGCAAAAGTAGGTTTTGGACATAATTAACATTTGCGGAAAAACGGGGCCACCAGGACCCAAAATCACAGGGGGTATTTTCAATTTGTATTGACCCAAGGATTCCAAAAATGTAAAATTTTTGAGTCTACGACAAGCGGTTTAGGAGTTATGAGCACTTTCACGTTTTTGATCGCTGTAGCGCCACCTATAGGCCGATTTGGCTGAGTCTTTGCGCCTGAGTAGCGAGGAAGACTACTACCATCTGACCAAGTTTCAGCTCTCTAGGCCTTACGGTTTGGGCTGCACATTCAGTTTTAGGGAAGAATAATAATAATAATAATAAAATATAGCTGCAAGCAGCAATTATCGGGGTTCGAGCAAATAAGGCCTTTAAGGTTATGTGGATTTAAGATGTAGCCCAACGCAAAATATATGGCTAAACACACACTAAAACACATCCATGATGGAGAAAACACTCACAAACACAGAAATTAAATAGTTAAACTGTTATATTAATGTTCATTAAGCATTACTGCTTTTACACACACAGACATAATTTGTTGCACCTTGAAGATTTGTGTAATAAATGGTAGGTGACAAAATGTTTAGTGCAAATATTGTCTTTAAGATTTTATATATCATTTTCAGGTTTCGCTGTAATCATAATCTTGTATTATTGTCAAATATGATATATCTGTATAATTTAAGTGTTAAACTTTGACTAAATGTGATTTGAAATGTTGTAACAGTGATTTAGTTCATGTATAAATTGAAATTAATTGAAAACAAGCCATGAAATGCACTGTTGTAGTCTGTTTAATGATGCATTAATGGTCTTCTACTGCCATCTAGTGGTTAAAGTTGCAATTTCATGGCGTTTTAAAAAAAGGATGCATTGTTTTAAGTTTCTAACTGTAAATTTGCCTTTTTTGCCTTATGTTGATAAAATTGTATGCTTCTTTAGAATCATATGATAATGATTTTACTTAGGTTTGTGAAATTTTGTTTTCTTTTAGGATTTATAGATTTTTGGGTACAGTAGATCATGATCTTATTATTAAGAGGTGCTGTTTTTACTGACTAAATGCAAATGTTCAACATTTTTTTAATAATTGTTGATCTAGAGGGTCCAGAGAATGTTACTACAGTGATTTTATGTATTTTGAGTTTAAAACCTAGGACTAGTTTACAAAAGTAGGTTTTTTTTTTTTAAATAATATAACATTTAAAGAATAGTTGGATTGACAGCAATGGTCCTGGAGGCAAAGTTGTTCAGAATGAGGACATCTATATCATATGATATGAAGATCTAGTGGTTGTGTGAATATATTTGCATGTTTTTAGCAAGTTGAGGCCAATTACCATAGAAATTTTGTTTTTGAAGCCGTTTTAACTGTTATAGTGCCACCTATGGTCTGATCTTCATGAAACTTTGCATGCCTGTTTAGCATCATAAAAGGTTGTGTGGATTTAAGATGTAGTCCAATGCAAAATATATGGCTAACACAATAAAACACATCCATGATGGAGAATACACTCACAAACAGAAATTAAATAGTTAAACTGTTATATTAATGTTCATTAAGCATTACTACACACACATTTTGTTGCACATAAGAGATTTGTGTAATAAATGGTAGGTGACAAAATGTTTAGTGCAAGTCTTTTTAAGATTTTATATATAGTTTTCAGGTTTCACTGTAATCATAATCTTGTATTATTGTCAAATATGATATATGTGTTTAAATGAAGTGTTAAACTTTGACTAAATGTGATTTGAAATGTTATATAGTGATTTAGTCTTTGCATGAATTGAAATGAATGGAAAATCTGTGAATAGCACTGTTCATTTCAATGAGCCATTAGTGGTCTTCTACTGCCATCTAGTGGTTATAGTTGTAATTTCATGACATTTTAAAGATGCATAGTTTTTAAGCTTTATAACTGTTACATTGCCTTTTTTTTGCCTGATGTCTTTAAAATGCAGGCTTTTTTAGAATCATATGATGATGATTTGACTTAGGTTTGTGAAATTTTCTTTTCTTTTAGGTTTTATAGACTTGGGTACAGTAGATCATGATCTTATTATTAAGTGGCTATTCAAATGGTAGGGATGTGACGAGACCAGTCGGATTTCGCGAGATCTCGTGACAGTATCCTCCCACAACATTTTGCCATGTTTACATTAGAGCTGCACTATTAATCCTTAAAATATTGAGGTGTCGATTCAAACACCCACGCGATCTTATTCCTAAATGACAACGAGTTATCTATGTCTATTAGGACTGTTTCACATCGCCAGTGTCAGTGGAGCGTGAGAAGCAGGTTTTGTCGCTGCTCATATTAATGAATCAGAAGATCGGAGTAAATGTGAACGCAGAAAGAGCAACACAAACAGTCTTTTCAACCACATTATAATCATTATTTCTGTGTTACAGATATTTAAATAATAGAAGTACTGGGATAAAAGTTTATAGTTTGGGTATAAACACTTATTGTCTACAGTAGCGATAAAAAACGAAAGTATTTTAACACGTGTATCTATTGTAACGCTTATCCTCTTCCGCCAGGAGGTGGCGACAACTGCCCATTTAAAAAAAAAGTATGTCATTGAATCATTCATTCAGGAGATTTCAATAGTCAAACAAGTCTTAATGAAGTGAGACACTGTCTCCTTTATTGAATGTTTTTTTTTTTTATTTTTATTTTGTTTAAATGAATATGTTTTTTTAAAGACTTAAGCAATGAACAGTTTGTCATTTGCCATTTACCATACACAGCTTGTGTTTTTGAAGCCTTTTTAACTCTTATAGCGCCACCTATGGTCCGATCTTCACGAAACTTTGCATGCTTGTTAAGAATCATCTGACACATGTTTTCACCAATTTTCGTAAAGTTTTGAGTTTTTGTTTAGTTTTGATAGGCTTTTGGGTATATGTGGCCACGCCCCTGTTGTAAATGACCCCGTTATAGCTAACCGAAGGACAAAATTCAACATTTTTTTGATAATTATTGATCTAGAGAGTCCAGAGAATATTACTGCAGTGGTTTGATCGAGATTAAGCGAAAAACCTAGGACTAGTTCGCAAAAGTAGGTTTTTAACATATTTGTGAATGATTAATGAACGACTTGAATGACAGCAATGGTTCTTGAGGCAAAGTTGTTCATCATGAGGAGATCTATCAGATGATATGAAGATCTAGTGTTTATGTTAATATACTAGCATTTATTTTTCCATTTGAAGCCAATTACCATACACAGCTTGTGTTTTTGAAGCCTTTTTAACTGTTATAGCGCCACCTATGGTCCGATCTTCACGAAACTTTGCATGCTTCTTAAGAGTCATCTGACACATGTTTTCTTCAACTTTTGTAAAGTTTTGAGTTTTTGTTTAGGTTTTATAGGCTTTTGGATATATGTGGCCACGCCCCTTTTCTAAATGACCCCGTTATAGCTAACCAAAGGACAAAATTCAACATTTTTTTGATAATTATTGATCTAGAGAGTCTGGAGAACTGCGCTGCAGTGGTTTGATCGAGATTGAGTGAAAAACCTAGGACTAGTTCGCAAAAGTAGGTTTTTCACATATTTGTGAATAATTAATGAACGGTTTGATTGACAGCAATGGTTCTTGAGGCAAAGTTGTTCATCATGAGCAGATCTATCAAATGATATGCATATTGTGTGGATTTGTGAAACAGCACGTGATTACAGAGCCATAAAACTCGTTAGCGCCAACTAGTGGCCGATTTCTTTCAAAATTCTTACAGACCTTTAGGGCCATGAGTCAAACATGCCCAGTGAGTTTTGTTCCGATTGACCTTCATTAACCTTGTCTAATAGGTGCTCAAACTTCATTGGCCAATGGCGGCCATGTTTTTTGAGATACGCCAATGTCCTCATAGACCCTTATGACACATTGGACAGAGACACTGCATACCAATTTTCAAGTCGATCGGACCAACGATTGCATAGTTATAGTCATTTTTATGTTTTTTCAGGCTTATAGCGCCACCAAGTGGTAGAACTGTGCAATTTTTTTGATTTGACCAAAGATTGAGCTCGTACATACATTTCCCAAGTTTGGTGAATATATCTCATTTGGTTCATGAGTTATAGCCATTTTAGTAAAAATGGCCCTCCACCTGACAAACTTTTTGGGGCCCTTTCGCAACGATGAGTCAAAATTTGACATTTTTTTAATAATTATTGGGATTCACTGTTCAGAGAATATTTCTGCACTGGTTTGGTTCCGATCAGGCGAAAAACCTAGGACTAGTTCGCAAAAGTAGGTTTTGGACATAATTAACATTTGCGGAAAAACGGGGCCACCAGGACCCAAAATCACAGGGGGTATTTTCAATTTGTATTGACCCAAGGATTCCAAAAATGTAAAATTTTTGAGTCTACGACAAGCGGTTTAGGAGTTATGAGCACTTTCACGTTTTTGATCGCTGTAGCGCCACCTATAGGCCGATTTGGCTGAGTCTTTGCGCCTGAGTAGCGAGGAAGACTACTACCATCTGACCAAGTTTCAGCTCTCTAGGCCTTACGGTTTGGGCTGCACATTCAGTTTTAGGGAAGAATAATAATAATAATAATAAAAAAAATCCTAACAATTACAATAGGGTTTCAGCACTGCGTGCTCGAACCCCTAAAAATCCTAACAATTACAATAGGGTTTCAGCACTGCGTGCTCGAACCCCTAAAAATCTTAACAATTACAATAGGGTTTCAGCGCTACGCGCTCGAACCCCTAATAATAATAATAATAATAAAAAAAATCCTAACAATTACAATAGGGTTTCAGCGCTACGCGCTCGAACCCCTAAAAAGCAAAGCAAGAGGTAGAAGAAAGAAACAGGGTTCACTCACACTCAGCGCCCGTACTCACACCACTCAGTCCGCTCACACTCAACACCCACACCGGAAGTGGGGAGGGAGGGAGGGAGGGAGAGGGAGAGAGAGAGAGAGAGAGAGAGATGGTTAATAAAGAGGGAAGTGAGACTAAGTTCACACACGCTTCAAATGAACATGCAGAACTCACAGACAGAACAGACACATGCAGACATCACATTGATTTTAGAGACAGTGACATCTGGTGGACAGACATGCAAACAGCAGCGGATCTTATTAAACTGAGGTGTTTTTCATTATTAGCTGTGTGCTGATTACATATTACTTTTAATTTCGGAGATGAATGTGATTATAGCTTTCTCCAAGCACTATATATAGACTATATTGAGATACTAAATTAATCTTAAAGAAAGAGTGCAATCGGTGGTGTGGTTTCCCTAGGCGTCTAGGGGTCAGGAAGGGAAGTGACAAAGAAAGAAAACTAAAATAAAAAAGTAGCGAGGAAATGACAATAATAATACATATACATCCATACGGACATAACAGAGGTCAAGACGAAAAAGAAAAAAAAAACAAAACAAAACAAAGCAAAAAAAACAAACAAAAACAACAACAAAAAAGCTGACAGTATAAATAGATTATTTGTTCAGTCTGACGGAGCTCCACATAATAACAGTGACAGTATAGAGAGATGCAAATAAATTAGTTTTAAAGGGTCATTTTTATTTGCGTATCACTTCTCACATTCAATGCTGTTTAAAAGCAGCTTTACAGAAAATCATACATTAAGCCTCGAATAGCCTATACAACTGTGGAAAGCAAGAAAAAACTACATTGAATTTTATGTATCAGAAGTAACAATCAGACTCATCTGGAAGAAACTGTTTTCCTCTGACATTATAATCAATGTCCATTTGATCTGTTCTCACAGAATACTGAACATCTCAAACTGAAAAGAAAATCAGTTTCTGACACACATTCTCTGCTCTGGAGATTCAGCTGATGATGATGATGATGATGATGATGATGATGAAGAAGAAGAAGAAGAAGAAGAAGATGATGATGATGATGATGATGATGATGATGAAGATGAAGATGAAGAAGCAGCAGAAGAAGAAGAAGAAGATGATGATGGTGATGATAATTGTGGTGATGAAGACATTTCTGGAACATCTACATATAAAACAACAAACCAATGAATTTCTAAAGCTTGTTAAAGGTTTTATTTTTTTTTTCACACAGAGAACTTGACATCATGTGATCAGTGGTAAATATAAGTGTTACTGATGCCATTCACACTACCCAGAATTCATGCTTGCAGTTTTTAGAAACAGCTGTTTTGTGAGCTGTTTGTTTGAGTTTCCGTGTCTGAAGCCTGTGGTTTCTCAGTGAATAATACAGTTATTATTCACTGGATAAAGTTGCTGGGATGAGCATCTTTAACTGCAGCTTCTTAGTACAAGACTGGTAAAAACCACATCCAGATGAGCACATTTGAACTAGTTTAAAAAAAAAAAAAAAAAAAAAAAAAGTACAGTAATACTGTGTCCAAATGACCAACTGTTGCAACACCAAACACTGTAGAAATATGCAGTTACCACATGCATGTATTCAGACAAACCATGGTATGACAAACCATGGTATTGTAAGATACACTGTGATCTGCTGAAAGGAGAAAATCATCCGTACCAGTAACGCTGATGAGGACTCGTGTGATGAAGCTCTTGTGTCCTTGATCAGACTGAACTCCACACCAGTATTCAGCTGAATGTTGTTGAGTCACATGACTGATGGTTCCCGTCAGGAGCTGCTGCTCTCTGTCATCATACAGCTGGATCTGTCCCTCAGCGCTCCATCTTCTGTTCTCCTTCACAGACGTCTCTTCAGCACAGAGATCAGATCCAGATCTCCTGCAGACAAACTTCACATCAGCACTGTGGGATTGTGGGTATTTGCAGCTGATGTTCACAGATCCTCCTGCAGCAGCTGATAGACTGATGCTCTTCTCACAACAATCAGCTGTTGGAGAAACAAATCAAGTGCAGCAATGTTTGAATTAAACAACAGATTCATGAATTCACCACATAATCAAATGAATGAGTGAATGAAAGCAGCTCACTGTCTCTGATGTCCAGGTTAAACTCAGAGAAGAAACTGTAGTCTTCAGAAACTATGACTATAATATTATATTTCCCAGAATCGTTTACATTTAGCTCTTTAATAAACATGTCAGAGATGAGCAGATCTGTCATCATGAACAGAGAATCGGCTGTAATGTTTCCATTTTGCTGTTCTGTTAGTGTTTATTAGAGTAAAACATTGATCTGCTCCAGTTTTACAGATGTATTTCTCATGATTCTCATGTTTCATGTCATATTTGTAGTTTATAATCATATTTTTTCCTGAACATCCTGTCACACTATTGATCTTTTCACCTGTTAAACACAAACTCACATAACAGTGGGCTATAAAGAAATTACACTTCATCATCATTCACGGACACACACACACACACACACACTCTTGCATTTGTGGTTTACGGGGACTCTCCATAGGCGTAATGGTTTTTATACTGTACAAACGCTATTTTCTATTGCCCTACACCTACCCTACACCTAAACCTTGCCCTCACAGGAGACTGTGCACTTTTACTTTCTCAAAAAAACTCATTCTGCATGATATATAAGCCTTTTTCCTCATGGGGACCTCACAAATGTCCCCACAAGGTCAAAATTTACTGGTATTACTATCCTTGTGGGGACATTTGGTGCCCATAATGTGATAAATACCAGGTACACTCACACACACACACACACACACACACACACACACACACACACACACACACACACACAGTCCGTTGATTGCTGGCTTCTAACATTATTTTTCTCCTATTTTGATCATTTGTCAGTTTGTTCTCACTGAACATGTATCTGATACATATATCACATATCCCAGGAGGCACTGTACCTCAATATAACGTCAGGTTGACTTTGGACCACAATGCCGGACAGACTTTGCATTTTGGTTGAGAATGAAATTGGGTTGACGTCAGTATTTGACGTCAATTTGACATTGATGTAACGTTGGATTTTGGTTACACAATCTAAAAACAACAAAATATCAATATCAGCTGACATCTGTATTGGACATTAATTTAACATTGACATTAGATGTTACATTTACTTTAAATTTTGGTCACCTGATGTTGCAACCAAATATTGTCTTATGACGTTGTGTGCCTGCTGGGATATCACTTTGCTGCTGGCACCATTTAAGGTTATTTTCAGAGTGTTACGGCAGGAAATTAAAAAGGTTATTGTTGGCATCTTTTGTTAGATACACATGTGATCACGGTAATTACAGTCAGTGTTGAGTGTGGTGATGTTGTGGAGATCATCATGGGTTTGAGGGTCTCAGTTACTCACCTGTTGAAACTTTCAGATTCACTTCAGTGTATAAATCTTTTCCAGTTCTTTCAGTTCCACAGTAGTAGATGTCAGAATCCTGTTCACTCAGATCTCTGATGGTCACAGTGAAAACTGCTGCTCTTGTGTCGTCATACAGAGAGAATCTTCCAGAATGAACCCATTTATCTTTCTCTTCAGTCTTGATTTGGTCTGGACACACTGACCACTCTCCTCTACAAAAATACTTTATATATGCTGTATATCCTTCATCATATGCACATTTGATTCTGACTCCACCTCCTGAATATCCTGTCACACTGATGGAGCTCACAACACCTACAACAAATGCACCATTAGAAACAGTTTAATGTGTTGATGAGTCTACCATGTCTGAAAACTAAAGACTCTCTGAAGCTAAAGGCTCTCTTCATCAAACCTGTGCTGTTTTTAGGGATTTACTCTGATTAATGTGATTATTGGATCAGGATTTGATCAGATTCTTACCAGGAATCATCAGCAGAGTGAAAGTCCAGATGATCTTCATTCTTCTCTCTTATTCAATGATCTTTTCTGTTGTTAGTAGATTCAGTTCTTCTGAAGCTCTCGATGTGTGTTCAGATGAGCTCTGAGTGTTTCTTTCCTGGTTACATGTTTAACATGAACTGATGAATGTGACAGAAACGCCCACTTCCTCTGATAGAGAGAGATAATAAATAGAGAAGTGATGGTAATAGATGTTCATATGAAAATGCAAGACTCATGGACAGTAGAATAAAACTTTGTCTTTAAAGCATTATTTGAAAGATTTCAGCAAAAATATTTATTCAGAGACTAGAAACTGACAGAGACATCTAGTGGACACACTAAAACAAAGCATTCAGCTCATTGAGATTCTCTGCTGTGGCTCATCAGGCAGTGCAATGATTGACAGCAGCGTATTCACTGTAATCCTGATTATTCCTCAAACTGACACTGTCAGGACAGTCCGCTTTCCTTTAGAAATTCACCACAGTGTAATTCAGATCATCAGCAGATGAGATCAAGATCTGAGTGTCACCAGAGGCTTCATGAACCGTAGAGTAAACACAGTTAGGAGAAACAGAGGGGTTTGTGGGTAATTGAGCAGTGGCATAAACAGTGTTAGAAGAATCAGAGGGGTTTGTGGGTAATTGCCTCTGAGTGTCTTTAATCTCCTCATAATCACAACCAGTGTCAGAAACCTGTGGAAAGACAGAGAAATAATTTACAGCTCTGAAGAGATTCATGATGGAAGACATCAGAATTTATTCTCATTATGAATACAAATTTACATTTTATACAGTCACTGAACTAACCAGATCATGTTTTCCTGCTCCAGCCTGAGATGACGAACCACCACCTGCCAAAACAAGAGTCTTAAATTAATAACATTATATGGCAGTTCAACACTGCTGTCTAATGGAAATGTTTCAACGTCATCAAATATCTGCATTTTCCTCAAGTCTTGTTGGAGCCTGTAGGTGGCGACAGACTCACAATGGGAAAACAGATCAACAAATCTATGTTTAAACTCAGTATAAAGGGAGTTTCTACATCTCAAGAGATTGAGAAAGAGTTTTACCTCAAGACTGATGCTTCTTAAAGAGAAACAGTAATAAGAGACCAGTGATGATCAGAGCCAGAAGAACCAGAACCAGAGGAATGATCAGAGAAGAGCCTGAAAATACAGGAGAAACAATCAGGATCAATCAATCTGATCACTCTGAGCTAAATATCAGATCAGATCATGGGTGTAGCTTGATTTACTATTCAGTTTGTGCTAAACACACTTTTTGAGCACAAAATCACTCTAAACTTTTAAAAGTTTAAAAGACTATAACCTGAGGTTAAAACGTGTGGAAAAGCTAAAAAAAAATAAAATAAATAAAAAAATAAAAAAAAATGGATGGATGGAAATGCAGTTTCCCACCTAGTTTAGTGTTATAGATTTTATTTCTGAAACCATGAAAAGTGTTTTAGTCACTGGACGTCAAAAGTCTATTTATTCCACACAAACACTTGCTGTTGTCTTGATGTGCTACAAACTCCAAACTACAAAATTCAAATTCAGCTAAACATGTCAATAATAACACAGACATAATTGTTGTATAATAATAATAATAATAATAATAATAATAATAATAATAATAATAATAATAATAATTATTATTATTATTATTATTATTATTATTAGGCATATTATCTATTAAATGTATTAAATAACATTACTAATTTCAGAGTTGAAAATCTATCTTTCAAGCATTGGGTGCATCAGAGCTCCTCACAAGTTATGGCATGAATCGCATGTGTCTATTTCAGCACCTGCTGCTGTGACACTAGATGGGGACGATTTGGAAACTCCTGTGATCAGTGAACTTCTGACTGATGATGAAGCAGCAGATGATGATGATGATGATGATGATAATGATGGTGGTAAAGTTGTTTTTGGAATATCTGTAAATAAAGCAACAAAACAATGAATTTCTCAAGGTTGTCTTTTCACACACAGAACTTGACATCTCTTTTTCTCATGGTACATTGTAATGTGTTAAATGGTAAATCTAAGTGTTACTGATGTCATTCACAGTCACTACCCACAATTCATGTCTGCTGATACAGAGATACCCAGAAGAAAAAATGGTGAGCTGTTTGAGTTTCTGTAAACGAAGCCTGTGGTTTCTCAGTGACTAATGTTCATAGCAGGTTACTGGATGAGCATCTTTAACTGCAGCGAACTGTAGCACAAGACTGGTAAAATGACTCCAAATCATCCGTACCAGTAACGCTGATGAGGACTCGTGTGATGAAGCTCTTGTGTCCTTGATCAGACTGAACTCCACACCAGTATTCAGCTGAATGTTGTTGAGTCACATGACTGATGGTTCCCGTCAGGAGCTGCTGCTCTCTGTCATCATACAGCTGGATCTGTCCCTCAGCGCTCCATCTTCTGTTCTTCTTCACAGACGTCTCTTCAGCACAGAGATCAGATCCAGTATTTGCAGCTGATGTTCACAGATCCTCCTGCAGCAGCTGATAGACTGATGCTCTTCTCACAACAATCAGCTGTTGGAGAAACAAATCAAGTGCAGCAATGTTAGAATTAAACAACAGATTCATGAATTCTACCATGGAAAGCAATGCATGGGTGAATTAAAATGGCTCACCCTTCTTAATGTCCAGGTTAAACTCAGAGAAGAAACTGTAGTCTTCAGAAACTGTAACTGTAATCTTATATTTTCCAGAATCTTTCACATTCAGGTCTCTGATAAACAAACGTAAGAGATGTGCAGATCTGTCATCATGAACAGAGAATCAACTGCCAGGTTTCCATTCTGCTGCTCTGTTAGTGTTTATTAGAGTAAAACACTGACGTACTTCAGTATTACAGACATCTATCAACAGGTTCTTTCGTTGCATCTTATATTGAAAATTTATAATGATGTTTCCTCCTGAATATCCTGTTATCATCCTGATTGGTTGATGTGTCAAATGCAAACCCATATAATTAGTCAAAAACACAAGTCAATGGTTACTTTGATGCACCATTTATGTGTGCAACTTTGTAAGTGTAAATTTTACATTAGGAGATTAAATTCGGTCACTCACCTTTTACAACATTCAGATTCACTTCAGTGTAGGAATCTACTTTTGCATAAATTTCAGTTCCACAGTAGTAGATGTCACAATCCTGTTCACTCAGATCTCTGATGGTCACAGTGAAAACTGCTGCTCTTGTGTCGTCAAACAGAGAGAATCTTCCAGAATGAACCCATTTGTTTTTAGTATTAGTCCTGATTTGGTCTGTGCACTTTGACCACTGTCCTTTACAAAAATACTTTGCATGGGCTGTATATCCTTCATAATATCTGCATGTGATGTTGACTCCTCCTCCTGAATATCCTGTCACACTGATGGAGCCCACGACAACTACAACAAAACAGTATCTTAATACAACACTGATATATCAATGAGACTAACCAGAGATGAACTTTTAAATTGCATTCAAAGTTTTTCAGTCAATTCAACAACACAAACTGAAGTTAAACTCTCTGTGCTGTTTTTAGTGATTTACTGTGAGTTCAGATTCTTACCAGGAATCATCAGCAGAGTGAAAGTCCGGATGATCTTCATTCTTCTCTTATTCAATGATCTTCTATGTTGTTAGTAGATTCAGTTCTTCTGAAGCTCTCGATGTGTGTTCAGATGAGCTCTGAGTGTTTCTTTCCTGGTTACGTTTAACATAAACTGCTGATTGTGACAGAGAGATGCCCACTTCCTCTGTGAGAGAGAGATAATAATAAATGATGATAAAGTGATGGTAATAGATGTTCATATGAAAATGCAAGACTCATGGACAGTAGAATACAACTTTTACTTTAAAGCATTATTTGAGAGATTTCAACAAAATATTTATTCAGAGATTAGAAACTGACAGAGAAATCTAGTGGACACTGTACAAAATTCCCTGCCTCACGCATGCGCAAGTCGAACCTGTTCCGACTGTTCTGGTGCATGCGCAGAAAGTTTTCAGTTTCCGTCAGCATCCAGCATAGAAGTTCAACACGGAGCTTCCCTGGCTTTGTTTATTCCTTTAAAATGTTTTTTCCTTGTGTGGTATTGCTGTGCGTTAATAACTCCGTAAGTAACAATATTTCTTATCATTGTAGATGTGTTTCAGAGCGTGTCATAGCGTAATTCAGTTTATTTTACCTCAGGAAAATCATTGCGTCAGTAACAATACAGTAGCTGTAATGCTCACGGATTTGACGAATAATTCAGTTGTTTGTAAATTAGGATGCTAATTCATTTGGATAAGAGCGTTGTTTGTCGTGTGTTCATGTGAATACTTATTCGGGCTATTATCGTCATATTAATAACTATTATAACGAGCACACGGGAGCGCTAAAACAGCGCACACACATAGTGTAATTTGACACCGCTAGCAAGCAGCAGCAGCCCCGGTCTGTTTATTAAAGCTGTAGGTTTTGCGCTCATAGGTGAAAAAGCTCTTGTTTAGATTTGTTTCCTGTTACCTCAGACAATTATATAGTTTATATAGATTGTATTGTTCTATCTTTTTGTCTTTGTCATTGCATAATATTACATGTGTATTTATCATGTTTATTTGTTCTCTGACAGAAACCACATTTGTATACATCCACACAAATTAATAAACATAGAGGTTGGACATGTTCACTCTGGAGTAGCTGCAGTTCTTTCTAACCGAAGAATTAGGCCAGCTGAGTTCCAACCACCCAATTGGGCACAGAATATCCTACAAATTGGTCCTTCGAGCCGGAGCGGGACATCAGCTGCGCTATGGCTACATCCAGAAATTACTACGAGGAAGAACAAGTGGCAGATCCTCGTCCAAGTCATACCCGGCGGGTGCCCACCTACTTGGAGGATTATGTGCTTGATTATCCACCTCTGAGGCATGGTCATCCTTCACCAGCAGACGGCACTCAAGGAATACCTCACGTAAGCCAGGATCCGTATACGAGATATAGGGCTCCTGCTCCCAGAGACAGAGACTGTGAAAGTGAAAAGCTGTATCACTTGGAGGCACGGTGGAGAGATTTAAGCAGTGAGATGAGAGAGCTTCAAATCAGGATGGACAGTGCTAGACAGGCATCCTTTCCATCTCTATCTCCTGTTCATGGACACTATCAGAGCCTTCCTCACGCTGACCTCGGTAACACTGGATTAGAACCCTCAGTGACTGTAGCATCTTCTCCACACTATGAGGAAACACTCTATCATGAGCCCCCTATGCAGCATGGCCCACAATCGAGCATGCAGCCATCCAACATAGCTCGTGTAGCTTCTCTCCCAGGGCCACAGCATCCAAGACTTCAAAGACTGTTTCCTGGACTTCGACGGTCGGAATCATGGCCCCCCACAGCTGCTCAGCCTTCCCATCCTCAGGTACAGCCACAGCATCAGCCAGGCTTAGTGCAGCCTGCACCAGTCCGCATGCAAACACCCAATCAATCTGCTGTTGTACCGCCTGCACCTTCTTATGTGCAGATCCAACGTCAGCCAGTTGCTGCACAATCTGCTCCAGCGTCACTGCCGCCACTGTACCAGCAAACAGTGCCAGCTCCAGTTCAGCCTGTCCCAGCGCAACAAACAATGCATCCTCATCGCCCTTATCAACCACTACTTCCTCCTTCTTGGCCTGGACCACAATCACAGCATTATTATACTTCACACACTGTGACACCTGGACTGATGGAAATGGCCATTGCTTCCTCTTATGGCATTCCGAAACCAAGGCTGACAGTATTCTCCTCGGGGAAGGAAAGTGATTTCTTGATGCTCAAGAAAGGGCTGGACAGCATCCTTGGCCCACACAGACATCTAACAGAGGACTATAAGTATCAAGTGCTTCTGGATCATCTACAGCTGCCTTCTGCTTACCAGGTAGCTAAAAGGTATGTCAACAGCCCATATCCTTACACCAATGCCATGCAGGCTCTTGAACAGAGATACGGTCAACCACGACAGTTAATTCAGAGCGAGCTGAGAGCTATTCTTAATGCACCAGCTATTCGACCAGGTGATGCACAGGGATTTGAAGACTTTGCAGCAGCTGTTAACACACTGGTTGGCATGTTGAACACAATGGAAGGGCCCTCGAGATACGAGCTACAGTGTGGTTCCCATGTTGACACTTTACTGACCAAACTGCCTGTCAGTTACAGAGACTCCTTCATAGAGTACTGTCTCAACCAGCACATCATCGTGAGCGGCAGTTCCAGAACTTACACGCTGCCAGAATTTGCAGAGTGGCTGGAAAGGAAGTCTCAGGCCATTCAGATATCTCGGCGGGTAACAGGGCCAGTGCATACAGAACCCTTTCGGCGAGAACAGAAATCACTTCCCCATTCTAAAGCCAAGTCAGCCACCATCCTCACAGGCAGTGAACAACCTAAAGCCATTAATTTGCCTCCTAGCTCCTCCACAGTCACTAAAATGGCAGCTACAGCTAAAAAGCGGGATCGCTTCAAGCCCTTTTGTCCCTTCTGCAACAACCATGAACATTATCTCAACGCTTGTGCAGCTTTTTGCAAGTTAAACCACACTCAAAGAGGAAGCTGGATAAAGGAGCACAATAAATGCTGGAGGTGTGGACGAGGTCACAAACCAGACAGCTGTACTCTTAAGAAAGTTTGTTCTACATGCGGGGGACTCCATCTGCCCGTTCTGCATGAAGTTGCAGAAGCTGTGGAAAATCAGAGCATACTGACAGTGAGCACAACCAATTCCCAAGTTTACTTGGATCAAGCCAGTCACTCAGGCAGAGTCATGCTGAAAGTAGTCCCAGTGAGACTTCGCAGTGGCAAAAGGTTTCTGGACACTCATGCAGTGTTAGACGACGGGTCTGAAAAAACAATCATACTGCCTGCAGCAGTTAAGCATCTGCGTTTGGAAGGACCTGAGGAAGTGTTGGCTCTTCGAACAATAAGACACGATCTTGTTCAGCTGAGAGGAACAACTGTCTCCTTTGAGGTATCAGCCCTGTCCCACCTAAATGTAAAACATCAGATTCAGAATGCTTTCACAGCTGCAGATCTGAATCTCGCAGAGCAGTCTTGTCCAGTGGATGCGCTGAAGAGGAAATATGGACACCTCAGGGACATTCCTTTACAAACCTTCACCAAAGTACAGCCTCTGCTGCTCATAGGATCAGATTATCCACAGCTGATCACACCAAACTGCCCAATCCGCATGGGTCCGATTGGTAGCCCTATAGCAGTGCACACGCTGCTTGGTTGGACAATTCAAGGACCAACAACCTTTCTCCAGCAACCCTCAAACGTAAGCTCATGCCTCCACACCACACTCCTTTCACCTACGCAAGAGTTACGTCAGCATGTTGAGAGGTTGTGGCAGCTTGACATACTGCCACTGAGAAATGAGAAAGAAGCAGTCCGTTCCAGACAAGATAAAGCTGCACTTGCCCTGTTGGAACAGAAAACGGTACGAGTAACAGTTGACGGTGTGAATCGGTATGCTACCCCACTACTGCGAAAGGGGGATTCACCGAAATTTCAGGCATCACCAAACGCTGTCATGGCTCTTTTAAGAGCCACCGAACGCCACCTGATCAAGGACACTAACCTGGCAAATGTGTATAACAAGGAGATACACAAACTTGAGGAGGCAGGTTATGCAGTACGGATAAGCAGTGCAGAAGCATCCAGTTCCAGTGAGTCATGGTTTGTTCCTCACCACATTGTGCACCACAATGGCAAAGCCAGAGTGGTGTTTAACTGCTCTTTCAGCTACAAGCAGACCAACCTGAATGACAATCTACTGCCTGGTCCCACTCTTGGTCCACCACTGTTGGGAGTCCTACTTAGGTTCAGACAGTATGCTGTTGCCATAAGTGGAGACATGCGGGCTATGTTTCACCAGATTCGACTGCTGCCTGAAGACCAGCCACTGCTCCGCTTTCTCTGGAGAGACATGGAAAGAGATCACGTTCCAGACATCTATGAATGGCGAGTATTACCATTTGGGACCACCTGTAGTCCATGCTGCGCCACATATGCTCTCCAGAGGCATGTCAGAGACAACGCTGATGGCAATGAAGAGGTCGTTGAGTCTGTCCAGCAGTCTTTTTATGTGGACAACTGCTTGCAGTCACTTCAGTCTCAGCATCAGGCTAAGAAACTCATTGACAAAATGAGAGCATTATTGACGTCTGGTGGTTTTGACATAAGGCAGTGGGCTAGTAATGTTCCTGATGTGATTGCTCATCTACCCGTCGAAGCGAAATCAGAGAGCTGTGAACTGTGGTTGTCAGCAAGTAAAAGTGATCCACAAGAGTCCACACTTGGCTTGATGTGGCACTGTTCACAAGACACTTTTGGTTACAAACACAGACCCGTCTCTACAAATGGTGACACCTCAATGAGAACTGTTTATCGCATCCTGGCGAGCCAGTATGATCCACTCGGATACATCATTCCCTTTACAACAAGGGCCAAAATCCTGGTGCAAACACTATGGAAGAGGGTTGAAAGCTGGGATGAACCTCTACCAGCTGACCTCCTCTCAGAATGGCAGGCATGGGAGGAAGAACTTCCAAACCTACAACGAATAACACTGGCTAGGTGTTACACACCAGCATGCAACAACGCCTCCTCTACTATCGACATGCATGTCTTCTGTGATGCTTCAGAGAAAGCGTATGGCTCTGTGGCATATTTACGTGTAGAAACAGGTGACAACATCCAAGTTGCTTTCATCATGGCAAGGTCACGCGTGGCACCTAAGAAGCAACTCTCCATGCCACGCCTTGAACTCTGTGCAGCATTATCTGGAGCTCAGCTTGCCAAAACACTGAGCTCTGAACTTACTCTTAACATCAGACAGACAGTCATGTGGTCAGACTCAACGATCGTGTTACACTGGATAAAATCTGAGTCATGCAACTACAAAGTGTTTGTAGGCACGCGAATTGCAGAGATTCAAGACCTCATTGGATATGAAAACTGGAACTATGTGGATTCAGACAATAACCCTGCGGATGATATAACCCGGGGCAAGACCCTCATAGATCTGTCTCACACCTGCAGATGGAACCAAGGTCCAGACTTTTTGCATCAGCCTCCAGATCACTGGCCAATCCATCCCTCAGTGCCAGTTGAAGACTCTGAAGAACTCCGCAAATCCTCATTTTGTGGTAATGTCTCAATCAGTCTGATCATACTGCTTCACCTAACGTAGATGACTGCAAATCATGGGACGACCTCATCATGACCACATACCAGTATCTGCATGGGGCGGCAGCACCCCCGATGTCTGCCACAGAACGCATAGAGACTGAAATGGCTGTTCTCAAACGTGCACAGACTGAAAGTTTTCCTGATGAAGTGCATGCCCTTCAAGCCAACAAACCCGTGCATCCAAACAGTCGATTAAGGTCCCTTGCTCCAGCATTAGACCCTGATCTGGGCTTGATTAGAGTTGGTGGTAGATTACGCAAAGCTGCAACACTACCAGAGGATGCACTTCACCCTATTGTGCTGGCACCAGAACACCCTATAACAAAACTGCTAATCCATGAATTTGATAACCGCCTGATGCACGCAGGTCCTGAACGAGTCTTTGCCGAGTTAAGACGAACCTATTGGGTTCTCAGAGGCCGCCAGATGGTCAGAAAGCACCAGAGACAATGTGCTGAATGTAGGAAATGGCGTGGCAAGCCTGTTGTACCTAAAATGGCGGACATGCCTGCTTCCCGTCTGAGGATTAATCAGCCTCCATTCTGGTCAACAGGGGTTGACTGTTTTGGTCCCCACACAATCAAGATCGGCAGAAGGCAGGAAAAGAGATGGGGCATAATATTTAAATGTCTCACTACAAGGTGTGTACATCTCGACTTGTTATGTAGCATGGATGCAGATTCCTTTTTACTAGCCCTCAGACGCTTCATAGCAAGGAGAGGAAAGCCCTTTGAACTGATCTGCGACAGAGGCACGAACTTCAGAGGGGGAGAGCGCGAGCTCTCTGAAGCCTTTGTTGAGATGGAACCATCTCTCCGAGAGCAATTAGCCAATCAAAAAATTTCCTTCATTTTCAACCCACCTCACGCGCCTCACTTCGGAGGAGTATGGGAGAGGGAAATTAAATCTGTCAAGGCTTCCCTCCAAGTTGTTCTGAAAGATCATACAGTCTCTGAGGAAGTCCTTAGCACAGTGTTGATCGAGGTAGAAGGCATCCTAAATTCGAAACCTCTGGGGTATGTATCATCTGATATAGCAGACCCGGACCCTGTTACCCCCAATTTGCTGCTTATGGGGCGGCGGGACGCTTCCCTACCTCAGGCAGTGTATGGACCCAGCAATTTGCTCGGACGCCGCCGCTACAGACATAGCCAAGTGATCGCCGATCATTTCTGGACCCAGTTCCTCAGAAACTACTTACCCTGTCTTCAGCTTCGACAGAAGTGGCAGAACATCACACCAAACCTAGCAGTTGATCAGGTTGTGTTGATTGCGGATTCCCAACTTCCCAGAGCCCAGTGGCCAGTCGGTAAGGTAACCAGAGTCCTTCCAAGTGATGACGGTGCAATCAGAGCTGCTGAAGTGGATATTAAGGGCAACAGATATACCCGCCCTGTAGCTAAACTGATTGTGCTACCAGAAATGCCTGAGGATTAGTTTGTAACACCAGTAACTAAGCTGGGACATTTTGTGGTCTTACAAATTTCCTGTGTAAATTTGTGGGGCGGCTGTACAAAATTCCCTGCCTCACGCATGCGCAAGTCGAACCTGTTCCGACTGTTCTGGTGCATGCGCAGAAAGTTTTCAGTTTCCGTCAGCATCCAGCATAGAAGTTCAACACGGAGCTTCCCTGGCTTTGTTTATTCCTTTAAAATGTTTTTTCCTTGTGTGGTATTGCTGTGCGTTAATAACTCCGTAAGTAACAATATTTCTTATCATTGTAGATGTGTTTCAGAGCGTGTCATAGCGTAATTCAGTTTATTTTACCTCAGGAAAATCATTGCGTCAGTAACAATACAGTAGCTGTAATGCTCACGGATTTGACGAATAATTCAGTTGTTTGTAAATTAGGATGCTAATTCATTTGGATAAGAGCGTTGTTTGTCGTGTGTTCATGTGAATACTTATTCGGGCTATTATCGTCATATTAATAACTATTATAACGAGCACACGGGAGCGCTAAAACAGCGCGCACACATAGTGTAATTTGACACCGCTAGCAAGCAGCAGCAGCCCCGGTCTGTTTATTAAAGCTGTATTTTGCGCTCATAGGTGAAAAAGCTCTTGTTTAGATTTGTTTCCTGTTACCTCAGACAATTATATAGTTTATATAGATTGTATTGTTCTATCTTTTTGTCTTTGTCATTGCATAATATTACATGTGTATTTATCATGTTTATTTGTTCTCTGACAGAAACCACATTTGTATACATCCACACAAATTAATAAACATAGAGGTTGGACATGTTCACTCTGGAGTAGCTGCAGTTCTTTCTAACCGAAGAATTAGGCCAGCTGAGT
>JAMKFB010000723.1:113352-227582 GCA_036247105.1 Cirrhinus mrigala
TAATTTTTTTTAGCAATTTGAGGCTAACTGCTATAGAAATGTTGTTTTTTGAAGCCTATTTAACTGTTATAGCGCCACCTATGCTCCGCTCTTCATGAAACTTTGCATGCCTGTTTAGCATCATGAAAGGGTGTGTGGATTTAAGATGTAGTGCAACGCAAAATATATGGCTAACACAATAAAACACATCCGTGATGGAGAATAGACTCACAAACACAGAAATTAAATGATTAAACTGTTATATTAATGTTCATTAAGCATTACCACACACACACACACACACACACACACACACACACACATTTTGTTGCACATAAGAGATTTGTGTATTAAATGGTAGGTGACAAAATGTTTAGTTCAAGTCTTGTCTTTTTAAGATTTTATATATCATTTTCAGGTTTCACTGTAATCATAATCTTGTATTATTGTCAAATATGATATATGTGTTTAAACGAAGTGTTAAACTTTGACTAAATGTGACTTGAAATGTTATGACAGTGATTTACTCTATGTATGAATTGAAATGAATGGAAAACAATCTGTGAATAGCAGTGTTCATTTCAATGAGCCATTAGTGGTCTTCTACTGCCATCTAGTGGTTATAGTTGTAATTTCATGACATTTTAAAGAGATGCATTGTTTTTAAGCTTTATAACTGTTACATTTCCTTTTTTTGCCTGATGTCTTTGAAATGCAGGCTTGTTTAGAATCGTATGATGATGATTTGACTTAGGTTTGTGAAATTTTCTTTTCTTTTAGGGTTTATAGACTCGGGTACAGTAGATCATGATCTTATTATTAAGTGGCTATCTAAATGGTAGGGATGTGACGAGACCAGTCGGATTTCGCGAGATCTCGTGACAGTATCCTCCAACAACATTTTGCCATGTTTACATTAGAGCTGCACTATTAATCCTTAAAATATTGAGGTGTCGATTCAAACACCCACGCGATCTTATTCCTAAATGACAACGAGTTATCTATGTCTGTTAGGACTGTTACACATCGCCAGTGTCAGTGGAGCGTGAGAAGCAGGTTTTGTCGCTGCCCATATTAATGAATTAGAAGGTCGGAGTAAATGTGAAAGAGCAACACAAACAGTCTTTTCAACCACATTATAATCATTATTTCTGTGTTACAGATATTTAAATAATAGAAGTACTGGGATAAAAGTTTATAGTTTGGGTATAAACACTTATTGTCTACAGTAGCGATCGAAACGAAAGTATTTTAACACGTGTATCTATTGTAACGCTTATCCTCTTCCGCCAGGAGGTGGCGACAACTGCCCGTTTTAAAAAAAAGTATGTCATTGAATAATTCATTCAGGAGATTTCAATAGTCAAACAAGTCTTAATGAAGTGAGACACTGTCTCCTTTATTGAATGTTTTTTATTTTTATTTTGTTTAAATGAATATATGTTTTTAAAAGACTTAAGCAATGAACAGTTTGTCAGAACCACTAGTAAATTGTTATTTTGTTTACTTTTCTAATCTTTTTTTCTCCAGAATCGTGAGAGAATCATAATGTCCAATTTATAAAAAACAACTAGGATTCTCAATTTATCCAGAATCATGAAGCTCTTGTTAAAATGTTGTTTATTACTGCATATTATTCATTAAAATTGAAGTTTAATTTCATAAAGTTCAAAATGCACCTTAATTTTTTTGCATTTTGTGTTTTTCAGTTGAATAAAAGACTATTTTCCCTATATATTTCATCATTGAGGATTTCTTAAGAAAAGTTTAAAAATCTCATCTCGTCTCGTTCTCGTGAACCCAATCTCATGTCTCGTCTCGTCTCATGGGATTAGTGTCTCGTCACACCCCTACTAAATGGCTAAATCTAAATGCAAATGTTTAACATTTTTTTTTGATAAATGTTTATCTATAGAGTCCAGGCAATTTTACTGCAGTGGTTTTATTGATTTTGAGTTAAACACCTAGAACTAGTTCACAAAAGTAGGTTTTTTAAATAATATGAAATATTTAAAGAACAATTGGATTGACATTAATGGTCCAAGAGTCAAAGTTGTTCATCATTAGGAGATCTATCAAATGATATGAAGATCTAGTGTTTGTGTGAATATATGAGCATTTATTTAGCCATTTGAAGCCATTTACCATACACAGCTTGTGTTTTTGAAGCCTTTTTAACTGTTATAGCGCCACCTATGGTCCGATCTTCACGAAACTTTGCATGCTTGTTAAGAATCATCTGACACATGTTTTCACCAATTTTCGTAAAGTTTTGAGTTTTTGTTTAGTTTTGATAGGCTTTTGGGTATATGTGGCCACGCCCCTGTTGTAAATGACCCCGTTATAGCTAACCGAAGGACAAAATTCAACATTTTTTTGATAATTATTGATCTAGAGAGTCCAGAGAATATTACTGCAGTGGTTTGATCGAGATTAAGCGAAAAACCTAGGACTAGTTCGCAAAAGTAGGTTTTTAACATATTTGTGAATGATTAATGAACGACTTGAATGACAGCAATGGTTCTTGAGGCAAAGTTGTTCATCATGAGGAGATCTATCAGATGATATGAAGATCTAGTGTTTATGTTAATATACTAGCATTTATTTTTCCATTTGAAGCCAATTACCATACACAGCTTGTGTTTTTGAAGCCTTTTTAACTGTTATAGCGCCACCTATGGTCCGATCTTCACGAAACTTTGCATGCTTCTTAAGAGTCATCTGACACATGTTTTCTTCAACTTTTGTAAAGTTTTGAGTTTTTGTTTAGGTTTTATAGGCTTTTGGATATATGTGGCCACGCCCCTTTTCTAAATGACCCCGTTATAGCTAACGAAAGGACAAAATTCAACATTTTTTTGATAATTATTGATCTAGAGAGTCTGGAGAACTGCGCTGCAGTGGTTTGATCGAGATTGAGTGAAAAACCTAGGACTAGTTCGCAAAAGTAGGTTTTTCACATATTTGTGAATAATTAATGAACGGTTTGATTGACAGCAATGGTTCTTGAGGCAAAGTTGTTCATCATGAGCAGATCTATCAAATGATATGCATATTGTGTGGATTTGTGAAACAGCACGTGATTACAGAGCCATAAAACTCGTTAGCGCCAACTAGTGGCCGATTTCTTTCAAAATTCTTACAGACCTTTAGGGCCATGAGTCAAACATGCCCAGTGAGTTTTGTTCCGATTGACCTTCATTAACCTTGTCTAATAGGTGCTCAAACTTCATTGGCCAATGGCGGCCATGTTTTTTGAGATACGCCAATGTCCTCATAGATCCTTATGACACATTGGACAGAGACACTGCATACCAATTTTCAAGTCGATCGGACCAACGATTGCATAGTTATAGTCATTTTTATGTTTTTTCAGGCTTATAGCGCCACCAAGTGGTAGAACTGTGCAATTTTTTTGATTTGACCAAAGATTGAGCTCGTACATACATTTCCCAAGTTTGGTGAATATATCTCATTTGGTTCATGAGTTATAGCCATTTTAGTAAAAATGGCCCTCCACCTGACAAACTTTTTGGGGCCCTTTCGCAACGATGAGTCAAAATTTGACATTTTTTTAATAATTATTGGGATTCACTGTTCAGAGAATATTTCTGCACTGGTTTGGTTCCGATCAGGCGAAAAACCTAGGACTAGTTCGCAAAAGTAGGTTTTGGACATAATTAACATTTGCGGAAAAACGGGGCCACCAGGACCCAAAATCACAGGGGGTATTTTCAATTTGTATTGACCCAAGGATTCCAAAAATGTAAAATTTTTGAGTCTACGACAAGCGGTTTAGGAGTTATGAGCACTTTCACGTTTTTGATCGCTGTAGCGCCACCTATAGGCCGATTTGGCTGAGTCTTTGCGCCTGAGTAGCGAGGAAGACTACTACCATCTGACCAAGTTTCAGCTCTCTAGGCCTTACGGTTTGGGCTGCACATTCAGTTTTAGGGAAGAATAATAATAATAATAATAAAAAAAATCCTAACAATTACAATAGGGTTTCAGCACTGCGTGCTCGAACCCCTAAAAATCTTAACAATTACAATAGGGCTTCAGCGCTACACGCTCGAACCCCTAAAAATCCTAACAATTACAATAGGGTTTCAGCGCTACGCGCTCGAACCCCTAAATATAGCTGCAAGCAGCAATTACCGGGGTTCGAGCATTTAAGGCCTTTAAGGTGCTATGCAATATTGTTCAAAATGAGATTTGTCATATGATATGAAGATCTTGTGTTTGTGTGAATATATTAATTTTTTTTTTTGGCAATTTGAGACTATTTACCATAGAAATCTAGTGTTTTTGAAGCTTATAGCGCCACCTATAGTCTGATCTCCATGAAATGTTGCATGCTTGTTTAAGAGTCATCTGCCACATGTTCTTACCAATTTTTGGAAAGTTTTGAGTTTTTCTTTAGGTTTTATAGGCTTTTGGGTATATGTGGCCACACCCCTTTTGTAAATGACCCCGTTATAGCTAACCAAAGGACAAAATTCAATTTTTTTTTTGATAATTATTGATCTAGAGAGTCCAGAGAATATTACTGCAGTGGTTTGATCGAGATTGAGCAATAAACCTAGGACTAGTTCGCAAAAGTAGGTTTTTAACATATTTGTGAATAATTAGTGAACGGTTTGATTGACAGCAATGATTCTTGAGGCAAATTTGTTCATCATGAGGAGATCTATCAAATGATATGAAGATCTAGTGTTTGTGTAAATATAAGTGCATATATTTAGCCGTTTGAAGCCATTTACCATACACAGCTTGTGTTTTTGAAGCCTTTTTAACTGTTATAGCGCCACCTATGGTCAGATCTTCACGAAACTTTGCATGCTTGTTAAGAATCATCTGCTCACATGTTCTCACCACTTTTCGTAAAGTTTTGAGTTTTTGTTTAGGTTTTATAGGCTTTTGGGTATTTTTGGCCACGCCCCTTTTCTAAATGATCCCGTTATGGCTAACCAAATGACAAAATTTCACATTTTTTTGATAATTATTGATCTAGAGAGTCCAGAGAATGTTACTGCATTGGTTTGATCGAGATTGAGCAAAAAACCTAGAACTAGTTCGCAAAAGTAGGTTTTTCACATATTTGTGAATATTTAATGAACGATTTGATTGACAGCAATGGTTCTTGAGGCAAAGTTGTTCATCATGAGGAGATCTATCAAATGGTATGCATATTGTGTGGATGTGTGAAACACCACGTGATTACAGAGCCAAAAAGCTCGTTAGCGCCAACTAGTGGCCGATTTCTTTCAAAATTCTTACAGACCTTTAGGGCCATGAGTCGAACATGCCCAGTGAGTTTCGTTCCGATCGACCTCCGTTAACCTTGTCTAATGGGTGCTCAAACTTCATTGGCCGATGGTGGCCATGTTTTTTGAGATACGCCAATGTCCTCATAGACCCTTATGGCACATTGGACAGAGACACTGCATACCAATTTTCAGGTCGATCGGACCAACGATTGCATAGCTATAGTCATTTTTATGTTTTTTCCACCTTATAGCGCCCCCAAGTGGCAGAGCTGTGCAATTTTTGTTATTTGACCAAAGATTGAGCTTATACACATGTGTACCGAGTTTGGTGAAGATATCTCATTCCATTCAAAAGTTATAGCCAAATGTAAGAATTTGCTAACATTAGCATAGAACGTTTTGGCATTCCTATTCGACCGTGAGTCAAAATTTCAACTTTTTTTTGATAATTATTGATATTCAGTGTCCAGAGAACATTTCTGCACTGGTTTGGTTCCGATCGGGCGAAAAACCTAGGACTAGTTCGTAAAAGTAGGTTTCGGACATTCGGCCATTTTGCGGAAAAACCGGGCTTCATACGAAAAATCTGTGCCAGTACACTTTTGTGCGTATTGACCCAAGAATCGCAACGATGTAAAGTTTTTGAGTCTACGACCAAAAATGTACGAGCTACGGCCAAAAATGCAAAAAAAGTTAGTTTTTTGCGCTGTAGCGCCACCTTTAGGCCGATTGGGCCGGTTCTTTGCGCCTGAGTAGCGAGGAGGACTACTACCTTCTGACCAAGTTTCAGCTCTCTAGGCCTTACGGTTTGGGCTGCACGATCAGTTTTAGCGCGGAATAATAATAATAATAATAATAAATATAGCTGCAAGCAGCAATTACCGGGGTTCGAGCATTAAGGCCTTTTAGGTGGTATGCAAAGTTGCTCAGAATGAGGGGATATATCATACAAATGTAAGTGTAAGATCTTGTGTTTGTGTGAATAGATGAGCATTTTTTAACAATCTGAGGCCATTTACCATAGAAATTTTGTTTTTGAAGCCTTTTTAGCTGTTATAGCGCCACCTATGCTCCGATCTCCATGAAACTTTGCATGCTTGTTAAGAATCATCTGACACATTTTTTCACCAATTTTCGTAAAGTTTTGAGTTTTCGTTTTGGTTTTATAGGCTTTTGGGTATATGTGGCCACACCCCTTTTGTAAATTAACCTGGTTATAGCTAACCGAAGGACAAAATTCAAAATTTTTTTGATAATTATTGATCTAGAGAGTCCAGAGAATGTTACTGCATTGGTTTGATCGAGATTGAGCAAAAAACCTAGGACTAGTTCGCAAAAGTAGGTTTTTCACATATTTGTGAATATTTAATGAACGATTTGATTGACAGCAATGGTTCTTGAGGCAAAGTTGTTCATCATGAGGAGATCTATCAAATGGTATGCATATTGTGTGGATGTGTAAAACACCACGTGATTACAGAGCCAAAAAACTCGTTAGCGCCAACTAGTGGCCGATTTCTTTCAAAATTCTTACAGACCTTTAGGGCCATGAGTCGAACATGCCCAGTGAGTTTCGTTCCGATCGACCTCCGTTAACCTTGTCTAATGGGTGCTCAAACTTCATTGGCCGATGGCGGCCATGTTTTTTGAGATATGCCAATGT
Source organism: Cirrhinus mrigala (assembly GCA_036247105.1). Taxonomy (NCBI): domain Eukaryota; kingdom Metazoa; phylum Chordata; class Actinopteri; order Cypriniformes; family Cyprinidae; genus Cirrhinus; species Cirrhinus mrigala. Next base: position 120,265 of record JAMKFB010000723.1, read on the forward strand.
CCTCATAGACCCTTATGGCACATTGGACAGAGACACTGCATACCAATTTTCAGGTCGATCGGACCAACGATTGCATAGCTATAGTCATTTTCATGTTTTTTCCACCTTATAGCGCCCCCAAGTGGCAGAGCTGTGCAATTTTTTTTATTTGACCAAAGATTGAGCTTATACACGTGTGTACCGAGTTTGGTGATGATATCTCATTCCATTCAAAAGTTATAGCCAAATGTAAGAATTTGCTAACGTTAGCATAGAACGTTTTGGCATTCCTATTCGACCGTGAGTCAAAATTTCAACTTTTTTTTGATAATTATTGATATTCAGTGTCCAGAGAACATTTCTGCACTGGTTTGGTTCCGATCGGGCGAAAAACCTAGGACTAGTTCGCAAAAGTAGGTTTCGGACATTCGGCCATTTTGCGGAAAAACCGGGCTTCGTACGAAAAATCTGTGCCAGTACACTTTTGTGCGTATTGACCCAAGGATCGCAACGATGTAAAGTTTTTGAGTCTACGACAAAAAATGTACGAGCTACGGCCAAAAATGCGAAAAAAGTTAGTTTTTTGCGCTGTAGCGCCACCTTTGGGCCGATTTGGCCGGTTCTTTGCGCCTGAGTAGCGAGGAGGACTACTACCTTCTGACCAAGTTTCAGCTCTCTAGGCCTTACGGTTTGGGCTGCACGATCAGTTTTAGTGCGGAATAATAATAATAATAAAAAAAATCTTAACAATTACAATAGGGTTTCAGCGCTACGCGCTCGAACCCCTAAAAATCCTAACAATTACAATAGGGTTTCAGCGCTACGCGCTCGAACCCCTAAATATAGCTGCAAGCAGCAATTACCGGGGTTCGAGCATTAAGGCCTTTAAGGTGGTATACAAAGTTGTTTAGAAGGTGGGGATATATCATACAGATGTAAGTGTAAGATCTAGTGTTTGTGTGAATAGATGAGCATTTTTTAACAATGTGAGGCCATTTACCATAGAAATTTTGTTTTTGAAGCCTTTTTAGCTGTTATAGCGCCACCTATCCTCCGATCTCCATGAAACTTTGCATGCTTGTTAAGAATCATCTGACACATGTTTTCACCAATTTTTGTAAAGTTTTGAGCTTTCGTTTTGGTTTTATAGGCTTTTGGGTATATGTGGCCACACCCCTTTTGTAAATTAACCCAGTTATAGCTAACCAAAGGACAAAATTCCACATTTTTTTGATAATTATTGATCTAGAGAGTCCAGAGAACATTACTGCAGTGGTTTGATCGAGATTGAGCAAAAAACCTAGGACTAGTTCGCAAAAGTAGGTTTTTAACATATTTGTGAATAATTAATGAACAGTTTGATTGACAGCAATGGTTCTTGAGGCAAAGTTGTTCAGCATGAGGAGATCTATCAAATGATATGCATATTGTGTGTATGTGTGAAACACCACGTGATTACAGAGCCAAAAAACTCGTTAGCGCCAACTAGTGGCCGATTTCTTTCAAAATTCTTACAGACCTTTAGGGCCATGAGTCGAACATGCCCAGTGAGTTTCGTTCCGATCGACCTCCGTTAACCTTGTCTAATGGGTGCTCAAACTTCATTGGCCGATGGCGGCCATGTTTTTTGAGATACGCCAATGTCCTCATAGACCCTTATGGCACATTGGACAGAGACACTGCATACCAATTTTCAGGTCGATCGGACCAACGATTGCATAGCTATAGTCATTTTTATGTTTTTTCCACCTTATAGCGCCCCCAAGTGGCAGAGCTGTGCAATTTTTGTTATTTGACCAAAGATTGAGCTTATACACATGTGTACCGAGTTTGGTGAAGATATCTCATTCCATTCAAAAGTTATAGCCAAATGTAAGAATTTGCTAACGTTAGCATAGAACGTTTTGGCATTCCTATTCGACCGTGAGTCAAAATTTCAACTTTTTTTTGATAATTATTGATATTCAGTGTCCAGAGAACATTTCTGCACTGGTTTGGTTCCGATCGGGCGAAAAACCTAGGACTAGTTCGCAAAAGTAGGTTTCGGACATAACGCCATTTTGCGGAAAAACCGGGCTTCGTACGAAAAATCTGCGCCAGTGCACTTTTGTGCGTATTGACCCAAGGATCGCAACGATGTAAAGTTTTTGAGTCTACGACAAAAAATGTACGAGCTACGGCCAAAAATGCGAAAAAAGTTAGTTTTTTGCGCTGTAGCGCCACCTTTGGGCCGATTGGGCCGGTTCTTTGCGCCTGAGTAGCGAGGAGGACTACTACCTTCTGACCAAGTTTCAGCTCTCTAGGCCTTACGGTTTGGGCTGCACGATCAGTTTTAGCGCGGAATAATAATAATAATAATAATAAATATAGCTGCAAGCAGCAATTACCGGGGTTCGAGCATTAAGGCCTTTTAGGTGGTATGCAAAGTTGCTCAGAATGAGGGGATATATCATACAAATGTAAGTGTAAGATCTTGTGTTTGTGTGAATAGATGAGCATTTTTTAACAATCTGAGGCCATTTACCATAGAAATTTTGTTTTTGAAGCCTTTTTAGCTGTTATAGCGCCACCTATGCTCCGATCTCCATGAAACTTTGCATGCTTGTTAAGAATCATCTGACACATTTTTTCACCAATTTTCGTAAAGTTTTGAGTTTTCGTTTTGGTTTTATAGGCTTTTGGGTATATGTGGCCACACCCCTTTTGTAAATTAACCTGGTTATAGCTAACCGAAGGACAAAATTCAAAATTTTTTTGATAATTATTGATCTAGAGAGTCCAGAGAATGTTACTGCATTGGTTTGATCGAGATTGAGCAAAAAACCTAGGACTAGTTCGCAAAAGTAGGTTTTTCACATATTTGTGAATATTTAATGAACGATTTGATTGACAGCAATGGTTCTTGAGGCAAAGTTGTTCATCATGAGGAGATCTATCAAATGGTATGCATATTGTGTGGATGTGTAAAACACCACGTGATTACAGAGCCAAAAAACTCGTTAGCGCCAACTAGTGGCCGATTTCTTTCAAAATTCTTACAGACCTTTAGGGCCATGAGTCGAACATGCCCAGTGAGTTTCGTTCCGATCGACCTCCGTTAACCTTGTCTAATGGGTGCTCAAACTTCATTGGCCGATGGCGGCCATGTTTTTTGAGATATGCCAATGTCCTCATAGACCCTTATGGCACATTGGACAGAGACACTGCATACCAATTTTCAGGTCGATCGGACCAACGATTGCATAGCTATAGTCATTTTTCATGTTTTTTCCACCTTATAGCGCCCCCAAGTGGCAGAGCTGTGCAATTTTTTTTATTTGACCAAAGATTGAGCTTATACACGTGTGTACCGAGTTTGGTGATGATATCTCATTCCATTCAAAAGTTATAGCCAAATGTAAGAATTTGCTAACGTTAGCATAGAACGTTTTGGCATTCCTATTCGACCGTGAGTCAAAATTTCAACTTTTTTTTGATAATTATTGATATTCAGTGTCCAGAGAACATTTCTGCACTGGTTTGGTTCCGATCGGGCGAAAAACCTAGGACTAGTTCGCAAAAGTAGGTTTCGGACATTCGGCCATTTTGCGGAAAAAACCGGGCTTCGTACGAAAAATCTGTGCCAGTGCACTTTTGTGCGTATTGACCCAAGGATCGCAACGATGTAAAGTTTTTGAGTCTACGACAAAAAATGTACGAGCTACGGCCAAAAATGCGAAAAAAGTTAGTTTTTTGCGCTGTAGCGCCACCTTTGGGCCGATTTGGCCGGTTCTTTGCGCCTGAGTAGCGAGGAGGACTACTACCTTCTGACCAAGTTTCAGCTCTCTAGGCCTTACGGTTTGGGCTGCACGATCAGTTTTAGTGCGGAATAATAATAATAATAAAAAAAATCTTAACAATTACAATAGGGTTTCAGCGCTACGCGCTCGAACCCCTAAAAATCCTAACAATTACAATAGGGTTTCAGCGCTACGCGCTCGAACCCCTAAATATAGCTGCAAGCAGCAATTACCGGGGTTCGAGCATTAAGGCCTTTAAGGTGGTATACAAAGTTGTTTAGAAGGTGGGGATATATCATACAGATGTAAGTGTAAGATCTAGTGTTTGTGTGAATAGATGAGCATTTTTTAACAATGTGAGGCCATTTACCATAGAAATTTTGTTTTTGAAGCCTTTTTAGCTGTTATAGCGCCACCTATGCTCCGATCTCCATGAAACTTTGCATGCTTGTTAAGAATCATCTGACACATGTTTTCACCAATTTTTGTAAAGTTTTGAGCTTTCGTTTTGGTTTTATAGGCTTTTGGGTATATGTGGCCACACCCCTTTTGTAAATTAACCCAGTTATAGCTAACCAAAGGACAAAATTCCACATTTTTTTGATAATTATTGATCTAGAGAGTCCAGAGAACATTACTGCAGTGGTTTGATCGAGATTGAGCAAAAAACCTAGGACTAGTTCGCAAAAGTAGGTTTTTAACATATTTGTGAATAATTAATGAACAGTTTGATTGACAGCAATGGTTCTTGAGGCAAAGTTGTTCAGCATGAGGAGATCTATCAAATGATATGCATATTGTGTGTATGTGTGAAACACCACGTGATTACAGAGCCAAAAAACTCGTTAGCGCCAACTAGTGGCCGATTTCTTTCAAAATTCTTACAGACCTTTAGGGCCATGAGTCGAACATGCCCAGTGAGTTTCGTTCCGATCGACCTCCGTTAACCTTGTCTAATGGGTGCTCAAACTTCATTGGCCGATGGCGGCCATGTTTTTTGAGATACGCCAATGTCCTCATAGACCCTTATGGCACATTGGACAGAGACACTGCATACCAATTTTCAGGTCGATCGGACCAACGATTGCATAGCTATAGTCATTTTTATGTTTTTTCCACCTTATAGCGCCCCCAAGTGGCAGAGCTGTGCAATTTTTGTTATTTGACCAAAGATTGAGCTTATACACATGTGTACCGAGTTTGGTGAAGATATCTCATTCCATTCAAAAGTTATAGCCAAATGTAAGAATTTGCTAACGTTAGCATAGAACGTTTTGGCATTCCTATTCGACCGTGAGTCAAAATTTCAACTTTTTTTTGATAATTATTGATATTCAGTGTCCAGAGAACATTTCTGCACTGGTTTGGTTCCGATCGGGCGAAAAACCTAGGACTAGTTCGCAAAAGTAGGTTTCGGACATAACGCCATTTTGCGGAAAAACCGGGCTTCGTACGAAAAATCTGCGCCAGTACACTTTTGTGCGTATTGACCCAAGGATCGCAACGATGTAAAGTTTTTGAGTCTACGACAAAAAATGTACGAGCTACGGCCAAAAATGCGAAAAAAAGTTAGTTTTTTGCGCTGTAGCGCCACCTTTGGGCCGATTGGGCCGGTTCTTTGCGCCTGAGTAGCGAGGAGGACTACTACCTTCTGACCAAGTTTCAGCTCTCTAGGCCTTACGGTTTGGGCTGCACGATCAGTTTTAGCGCGGAATAATAATAATAATAAAAAAAATCTTAACAATTACAATAGGGTTTCAGCGCTACGCGCTCGAACCCCTAAATATAGCTGCAAGCAGCAATTACCGGGGTTCGAGCATTAAGGCCTTTAAGGTGGTATACAAAGGTGTTTAGAATGAGGGGATATATCATACAGATGTAAGTGTAAGATCTAGTGTTTGTGTGAATAGATGAGCATTTTTTAACAATTTGAGGCCATTTACCATAGAAATTTTGTTTTTGAAGCCTTTTTAGCTGTTATAGCGCCACCTATGCTCCGATCTCCATGAAACTTTGCATGCTTGTTAAGAATCATCTGACACATGTTCTCACCAATTTTTATAAAGTTTTGAGCTTTCGTTTTGGTTTTATAGGCTTTTGGGTATATGTGGCCACACCCCTTTTGTAAATTAACCCAGTTATAGCTAACCAAAGGACAAAATTCCACATTTTTTTGATAATTATTGATCTAGAGAGTCCAGAGAACATTACTGCAGTGGTTTGATCGAGATTGAGCAAAAAACCTAGGACTAGTTCGCAAAAGTAGGTTTTTAACATATTTGTGAATAATTAATGAACAGTTTGATTGACAGCAATGGTTCTTGAGGCAAAGTTGTTAATCATGAGGAGATCTATCCAATGATATGCATATTGTGTGTATGTGTGAAACACCACGTGATTACAGAGCCAAAAAACTCGTTAGCGCCAACTAGTGGCCGATTTCTTTCAAAATTCTTACAGACCTTTAGGGCCATGAGTCGAACATGCCCAGTGAGTTTCGTTCCGATCGACCTCCGTTAACCTTGTCTAATGGGTGCTCAAACTTCATTGGCCGATGGCGGCCATGTTTTTTGAGATATGCCAATGTCCTCATAGACCCTTATGGCACATTGGACAGAGACACTGCATACCAATTTTCAGGTCGATCGGACCAACGATTGCATAGCTATAGTCATTTTTATGTTTTTTCCACCTTATAGCGCCCCCAAGTGGCAGAGCTGTGCAATTTTTGTTATTTGACCAAAGATTGAGCTTATACACGTGTGTACCGAGTTTGGTGATGATATCTCATTCCATTCAAAAGTTATAGCCAAATGTAAGAATTTGCTAATGTTAGCATAGAACGTTTTGGCATTCCTATTCGACCGTGAGTCAAAATTTCAACTTTTTTTTGATAATTATTGATATTCAGTGTCCAGAGAACATTTCTGCACTGGTTTGGTTCCGATCGGGCGAAAAACCTAGGACTAGTTCGCAAAAGTAGGTTTCGGACATTCGGCCATTTTGCGGAAAAACCGGGCTTCGTACGAAAAATCTGCACCAGTGCACTTTTGTGCGTATTGACCCAAGGATTGCAACGATGTAAAGTTTTTGAGTCTACGACAAAAAATGTACGAGCTACGGCCAAAAATGCGAAAAAAGTTAGTTTTTTGCGCTGTAGCGCCACCTTTAGGCCGATTGGGCCGGTTCTTTGCGCCTGAGTAGCGAGGAGGACTACTACCTTCTGACCAAGTTTCAGCTCTCTAGGCCTTACGGTTTGGGCTGCACGATCAGTTTTAGCGCGGAATAATAATAATAATAAAAAAAATCTTAACAATTACAATAGGGTTTCAGCGCTACACGCTCGAACCCCTAATAAAAAAAATCCTAACAATTACAATAGGGTTTCAGCGCTACGCGCTCGAACCCCTAAATATAGCTGCAAGCAGCAATTACCGGGGTTCGAGCATTAAGGCCTTTGATGTGGTATGCAAAGTTGTTCAGAATGAGGGGATATATCATACAGATGTAAGTGTAAGATCTAGTGTTTGTGTGAATAGACAAGCATTTTTTAACAATTTGAGGCCATTTACCATAGAAATTTTGTTTTTGAAGCCTTTTTAGCTGTTATAGCGCCACCTATGCTCCGATCTCCATGAAACTTTGCATGCTTGTTAAGAATCATCTGACACATGTTTTCACCAATTTTTGTAAAGTTTTGAGTTTTCGTTTTGGTTTTATAGGCTTTTGGGTATATGTGGCCACACCCCTTTTGTAAATTAACCCAGTTATAGCTAACCAAAGGACAAAATTCAACATTTTTTTGATAATTATTGATCAAGAGAGTCCAGAGAATATTACTGTAGTGGTTTGCTCAAGATTGAGCAAAAAACCTAGGACTAGTTCGCAAAAGTAGGTTTTTCACATATTTGTGAATAATTAATGAACGATTTGATTGACAGCAATGGTTCTTGAGGCAAAGTTGTTCATCATGAGGAGATCTATCAAATGATATGCATATTGTGTGGATGTGTGAAACACCACGTGATTACAGAGGCAAAAAACTCGTTAGCGCCAACTAGTGGCTGATTTCTCTCAAAATTCTTACAGACCTTTAGGGCCATGAGTCGAACATGCCCAGTGAGTTTCATTCCGATCGGCCTCCATTAACATTGTCTAATTAGTGCTCAAAATTCATTGGTCGATGGCAGCCATGTTTTTTGAGATACGCGAATGTCCTCATAGACCCTTGTGGCACATTGGATAGAGACACTGCATACCAATTTTCAAGTAGATTGGACAAACGACTGTGTAGTTATAGCCATTTTTATGTTTTTATACTCTTATAGCGCCACCAAGTGGCAGAGCCGTGCAATTTTTCTTATTTGACCAAAGATTAAGCTTCTACACATGTGTACCAAGTTTGGTGAAGATATCTCATTCCGTTCAAAAGTTATAGTCAAATGTAGCAATTGGCTAACATTGGCATAGAACGTTTTGTCGCTCCTATGCGACCGTGAATCGAAATTTCAACTTTTTTTTGATAATTATTGATATTCACTGTCCAGAGAACATTTCTGCACTGGTTTGGTTCCGATCGATCGAAAGACCTAGGACTAGTTCGCAAAAGTAGGTTTCAGACATAACCCCATTTTGCGGAAAAACGGTACGTCGTAGAGAAAATCACTCGCAATACACTTTTGTTCGCCTTGACCCAAGGATCGCAATGATGTAAAGTTTTTGAGTCTCCGACAAAAATTGTACGAGCTATGGCCAAAAATGTAAAAAAAGTTAGTTTTTTGCGCTGTAGCGCCACCTTTAGGCGGATTAGGCTCAGTCTTTGTCAGAATGTCCCCACAGGGAGCTCTAGCTTCTGGCCAAGTTTCAAGTCTCTAGGCCTTACGGTATGGGCTGCCCATTCAGTTTTAGGGAAAAAAAAAATTATCCTAACAATTACAAATAGATAATATAGCTGCAAGCAGCAATTACCGGGGTTCGAGCATTAAGGCCTTTAAGGTGGTATACAAAGTTGTTTAGAAGGTGGGGATATATCATACAGATGTAAGTGTAAGATCTAGTGTTTGTGTGAATAGACGAGCATTTTTTAACAATTTGAGGCCATTTACCATAGAAATTTTGTTTTTGAAGCCTTTTTAGCTGTTATAGCGCCACCTATGCTCCGATCTCCATGAAACTTTGCATGCTTGTTAAGAATCATCTGACACATGCTTTCACCAATTTTTGTAAAGTTTTGAGCTTTCGTTTTGGTTTTATAGGCTTTTGGGTATATGTGGCCACACCCCTTTTGTAAATTAACCCAGTTATAGCTAACCAAAGGACAAAATTCCACATTTTTTTGATAATTATTGATCTAGAGAGTCCAGAGAACATTACTGCAGTGGTTTGATCGAGATTGAGCAAAAAACCTAGGACTAGTTCGCAAAAGTAGGTTTTTAACATATTTGTGAATAATTAATGAACAGTTTGATTGACAGCAATGGTTCTTGAGGCAAAGTTGTTAATCATGAGGAGATCTATCAAATGATATGCATATTGTGTGTATGTGTGAAACACCACGTGATTACAGAGCCAAAAAACTCGTTAGCGCCAACTAGTGGCCGATTTCTTTCAAAATTCTTACAGACCTTTAGGGCCATGAGTCGAACATGCCCAGTGAGTTTCGTTCCGATCGACCTCCGTTAACCTTGTCTAATGGGTGCTCAAAATTCATTGGCCGATGGCGGCCATGTTTTTTGAGATACGCCAATGTCCTCATAGACCCTTATGGCACATTGGACAGAGACACTGCATACCAATTTTCAGGTCGATCGGACCAACGATTGCATAGCTATAGTCATTTTCATGTTTTTTCAGGCTTATAGCGCCACCAAGTGGCAGAGCTGTGCAATTTTTTTTATTTGACCAAAGATTGAGCTTATACACATGTGTACCGAGTTTGGTGAAGATATCTCATTCCATTCAAAAGTTATAGCCAAATGTAAGAATTTGCTAACGTTAGCATAGAACATTTTGGCATTCCTATTCGACCGTGAGTCAAAATTTCAACTTTTTTTTGATAATTATTGATATTCAGTGTCCAGAGAACATTTCTGCACTGGTTTGGTTCCGATCGGGCGAAAAACCTAGGACTAGTTCACAAAAGTAGGTTTCGGACATAACGCCATTTTGCGGAAAAACCGGGCTTCGTACGAAAAATCTGTGCCAGTACACTTTTGTGCGTATTGACCCAAGGATCGCAACGATGTAAAGTTTTTGAGTCTACGACAAAAAATGTACGAGCTAGGGCCAAAAATGCGAAAAAAGTTAGTTTTTTGCGCTGTAGCGCCACCTTTGGGCCGATTTGGCCGGTTCTTTGCGCCTGAGTAGCGAGGAGGACTACTACCTTCTGACCAAGTTTCAGCTCTCTAGGCCTTACGGTTTGGGCTGCACGATCAGTTTTAGCGCGGAATAATAATAATAAAAAAATCTAACAATTACAATAGGTTCAGCTACGCGCTCGAACCCTAATATAGCTGCAAGCAGCAATTACCGGGGTTCGAGCATTTAAGGCCTTTGAGGTGGTATGCAAATTTGTTCAGAATGAGAGGATATATCATACAGATATAAGTGTAAGATCTAGTGTTTGTGTGAATGGATGAGCATTTTTTAACAATTTGAGGCAATTTACCATAGAAATCTTGATTTTAAAGCCTTTTTAACTGTTATAGCACCAGCTATGCTCCGATCTCCATGAAACTTTGCATGCTTGTTAAGAATCATCAGACACATGTTTTCTCCAATTTTCGTAACGTTTTGAGTTTTCGTTTTGGTTTTATAAGCTTTTGAGTATATGTGGCCACGCCCCTATTGTAAATGGCCCCATTACAGCTAACCGAAGGACAAAATTCAACATTTTTTTGATAATTATTGATCTAGAGAGTCCAGAGAACATTACTGCAGTGGTTTGATCGAGATTGAGCGAAAAACCTAGGACTAGTTCGCCAAAGTAGGTTTTTGACATATTGTTGAATAATTAATGAACGGTTTGATTGACAGCAATGGTTCTTGAGGCAAAGCTGTTCATCATGAGGAAATCTATCAAATGATATGCATATTGTGTGGATTTGTGAAACACCACGTGATTACAGAGCCATAAAACTCGTTAGCGCCAACTAGTGGCCGATTTGTTTCAAAATTCTTACAGACCTTTAGGGCCATGAGTCGAACATGCCCAGTGAGTTTCGTTCCGATCGACCTCTGTTAACCTTGTCTAATAGGTGCTCAAAATTCATTGATCAATGGCGGCCATGTTTTTTGAGATACGCCAATGGCCTTATAGACCCTTATGGCACATTGGACAGGGACACTGCATACCAATTTTCAGGTTGATTGGACTGACGGTTGCAAAGTTATAGCCATTTTTATGTTTTTCCTCTATTATAGCGCCACCAAGTGGTCAAGCTCCGCAATTTTTTGGATTTGACCAAAGGCTGAACTTTTACATATGTGTTCCGAGTTTGGTGATGATATGTCATTCTGTTCCAAAGTTATAGCCATTTTAGTGAAAGTGGCCCCTCCTCTTTCGAACGTTTTGGCACCCCTTTGCGACCGTGAGTCAAAAGTTTAACTTCTTTTTGATAATTTTTGATCTAGGGAGTCTGGAGAACTGTGCTGCAGTGGTTTGATCGAGATCGAGTGAATAACCTAGGACTAGTTCGCAAAAGTGGGTTTTTCACATATTTGTGAATATGTAATAAACGACTTGATTGACAGCAGTGCTTCTTGAGGCAAAGTTGCTCAGCATGAGGAGATCTATCATATGGTATGAAGTTCTAGTGTTTCTGTGATTATATGAGCATGTTATAGCAATTTAAGGCAATTTACTTTTGAAATTTCGTGTTGTTGAAGCCTTTTTAACTGTCATAGCGCCACCTATGGTCCGATCTCCATGAAATTTTACATGGTTCTTAAGAGTCATCTGACACATGTTTTCACCAACTTTCGTAAAGTTTTGAGTTTTTGTTTAGGTTTTATAGGCTTTTGGGTATATGTGGCCACGCCCCTTTTCTAAATGACCCCGTTATAGCTACCCAAAGGACAAAATTCCACATTTTTTTGATAATTATTGATCTAGACAGTCTGGAGAACTGCGCTGCAGTGGTTTGATCGAGATTGAGCGAAAAACCTAGGACTAGTTCGCAAAAGTAGGTTTTTCACATATTTGTGAATAATTAATGAACGGTTTGATTGACAGCAATGGTTCTTGAGGCAAAGTTTTTCATCATGAGGAGTTCTATCAAATGATATGCATATTGTGTGGATGTGTTAAACACCACGTGATTACAGAGCCATAAAACTCGTTAGTGCCAACTAGTGACCGATTTCTTTCAAAATTCTTACAGACCTTTAGGGCCATGAGTCGAACATGCCCAATGAGTTTCATTCCGATTGACCTTCGTTAACCTTGTCTAATAGGTGCTCAAACTTCATTGGCCAATGGCGGCCATGTTTTTTGAGATACGCCAATGTCCTCATAGACCCTTATGGCACATTGGACAGAGACACTGCATACTAATTTTCAAGTCAATCGGACCAACGATTGCATAGTTATAGTCATTTTTATGTTTTTTCAGGCTTATAGCGCCACCAAGTGGTAGAACTGTGCAATTTTTTTTGATTTGACCAAAGATTGAGCTTATACATACGTTTCCCAAGTTTGGTGAAGATATCTCATTTGGTTCATGAGTTATAGCCATTTTAGTAAAAATGGCCCTCCACCTGACAAACTTTTTGGGGCCCTTTCGCAATGATGAGTCGAATTTTGACATTTTTTTGATAATTATTGGTATTCACTGTCCAGAGAATATTTCGGCAGTGGTTTGGTTTCGATCCGGCGAAAAACCTAGGACTAGTTCGCAAAAGTAGGTTTCGGACATCATTAACATTTGCGGAAAAACGGGGCCTCCAGGACCCCAAATCACAGGGGGGGTTTTCAATTTGTATTGACCCAAGGATTCCAAAAATGTAAAATTTTTGAGTCTACGACAAGCGGTTTAGGAGTTATGAGCACTTTCGCGTTTTTGATCGCTGTAGCGCCACCTATAGGCCAATTTGGCTGAGTCTTTGTATCTGAGTAGCGAGGGGGACTACTACCATCCGACCAAGTTTCAGCTCTCTAGGCCTTACGGTTTGGGCTGCACATTCAGTTTTAGGGAAGAATAATAATAATAATAATAAAAAAAATCTTAACAATTACAATAGGGTTTCAGCGCTACGCGCTCGAACCCCTAAATATAGCTGCAAGCAGCAATTACCGGGGTTCGAGCATTAAGGCCTTTAAGGTGGTATACAAAGGTGTTTAGAATGAGGGGATATATCATACAGATGTAAGTGTAAGATCTTGTGTTTGTGTGAATAGATGAGCATTTTTTAACAATTTGAGGCCATTTACCATAGAAATTTTGTTTTTGAAGCCTTTTTAGCTGTTATAGCGCCACCTATGCTCCGATCTCCATGAAACTTTACATGCTTGTTAAGAATCATCTGACACATGTTCTCACCAATTTTTGTAAAGTTTTGAGCTTTCGTTTTGGTTTTATAGGCTTTTGGGTATATGTGGCCACACCCCTTTTGTAAATTAACCCAGTTATAGCTAACCAAAGGACAAAATTCCACATTTTTTTGATAATTATTGATCTAGAGAGTCCAGAGAACATTACTGCAGTGGTTTGATCGAGATTGAGCAAAAAACCTAGGACTAGTTCGCAAAAGTAGGTTTTTCACATATTTGTGAATAATTAATGAACAGTTTGATTGACAGCAATGGTTCTTGAGGCAAAGTTGTTAATCATGAGGAGATCTATCCAATGATATGCATATTGTGTGTATGTGTGAAACACCACGTGATTACAGAGCCAAAAAACTCGTTAGCGCCAACTAGTGGCCGATTTCTTTCAAAATTCTTACAGACCTTTAGGGCCATGAGCCAAACATGCCCAGTGAGTTTCGTTCCGATCGACCTCCGTTAACCTTGTCTAATGGGTGCTCAAACTTCATTGGCCGATGGCGGCCATGTTTTTTGAGATATGCCAATGTCCTCATAGACCCTTATGGCACATTGGACAGAGACACTGCATACCAATTTTCAGGTCGATCGGACCAACGATTGCATAGCTATAGTCATTTTTATGTTTTTTCCACCTTATAGCGCCCCCAAGTGGCAGAGCTGTGCAATTTTTGTTATTTGACCAAAGATTGAGCTTATACACGTGTGTACCGAGTTTGGTGATGATATCTCATTCCATTCAAAAGTTATAGCCAAATGTAAGAATTTGCTAACGTTAGCATAGAACGTTTTGGCATTCCTATTCGACCGTGAGTCAAAATTTCAACTTTTTTTTGATAATTATTGATATTCAGTGTCCAGAGAACATTTCTGCACTGGTTTGGTTCCGATCGGGCGAAAAACCTAGGACTAGTTCGCAAAAGTAGGTTTCGGACATTCGGCCATTTTGCGGAAAAACCGGGCTTCGTACGAAAAATCTGCACCAGTGCACTTTTGTGCGTATTGACCCAAGGATTGCAACGATGTAAAGTTTTTGAGTCTACGACAAAAAATGTACGAGCTACGGCCAAAAATGCGAAAAAAGTTAGTTTTTTGCGCTGTAGCGCCACCTTTAGGCCGATTGGGCCGGTTCTTTGCGCCTGAGTAGCGAGGAGGACTACTACCTTCTGACCAAGTTTCAGCTCTCTAGGCCTTACGGTTTGGGCTGCACGATCAGTTTTAGCGCGGAATAATAATAATAATAAAAAAAATCTTAACAATTACAATAGGGTTTCAGCGCTACACGCTCGAACCCCTAATAAAAAATATAGCTGCAAGCAGCAATTACCGGGGTTCGAGCATTAAGGCCTTTTAGGTGGTATGCAAAGTTGCTCAGAATGAGGGGATATATCATACAAATGTAAGTGTAAGATCTTGTGTTTGTGTGAATAGATGAGCATTTTTTAACAATCTGAGGCCATTTACCATAGAAATTTTGTTTTTGAAGCCTTTTTAGCTGTTATAGCGCCACCTATGCTCCGATCTCCATGAAACTTTGCATGCTTGTTAAGAATCATCTGACACATTTTTTCACCAATTTTCGTAAAGTTTTGAGTTTTCGTTTTGGTTTTATAGGCTTTTGGGTATATGTGGCCACACCCCTTTTGTAAATTAACCTGGTTATAGCTAACCGAAGGACAAAATTCAAAATTTTTTTGATAATTATTGATCTAGAGAGTCCAGAGAATGTTACTGCATTGGTTTGATCGAGATTGAGCAAAAAACCTAGGACTAGTTCGCAAAAGTAGGTTTTTCACATATTTGTGAATATTTAATGAACGATTTGATTGACAGCAATGGTTCTTGAGGCAAAGTTGTTCATCATGAGGAGATCTATCAAATGATATGCATATTGTGTGGATGTGTAAAACACCACGTGATTACAGAGCCAAAAAACTCGTTAGCGCCAACTAGTGGCCGATTTCTTTCAAAATTCTTACAGACCTTTAGGGCCATGAGTCGAACATGCCCAGTGAGTTTCGTTCCGATCGACCTCCGTTAACCTTGTCTAATGGGTGCTCAAACTTCATTGGCCGATGGCGGCCATGTTTTTTGAGATACGCCAATGTCCTCATAGACCCTTATGGCACATTGGACAGAGACACTGCATACCAATTTTCAGGTCGATCGGACCAACGATTGCATAGCTAAAGTCATTTTTATGTTTTTTTCCACCTTATAGCGCCCCCAAGTGGCAGAGCTGTGCAATTTTTGTTATTTGACCAAAGATTGAGCTTATACACATGTGTACCGAGTTTGGTGAAGATATCTCATTCCATTCAAAAGTTATAGCCAAATGTAAGAATTTGCTAACGTTAGCATAGAACATTTTGGCATTCCTATTCGACCGTGAGTCAAAATTTCAACTTTTTTTTGATAATTATTGATATTCAGTGTCCAGAGAACATTTCTGCACTGGTTTGGTTCCGATCGGGCGAAAAACCTAGGACTAGTTCACAAAAGTAGGTTTCGGACATAACGCCATTTTGCGGAAAAACCGGGCTTCGTACGAAAAATCTGTGCCAGTACACTTTTGTGCGTATTGACCCAAGGATCGCAACGATGTAAAGTTTTTGAGTCTACGACAAAAAATGTACGAGCTACGGCCAAAAATGCGAAAAAAGTTAGTTTTTTGCGCTGTAGCGCCACCTTTGGGCCGATTTGGCCGGTTCTTTGCGCCTGAGTAGCGAGGAGGACTACTACCTTCTGACCAAGTTTCAGCTCTCTAGGCCTTACGGTTTGGGCTGCACGATCAGTTTTAGCGCGGAATAATAATAATAATAAAAAAAATCTTAACAATTACAATAGGGTTTCAGCGCTACGCGCTCGAACCCCTAAAAATCCTAACAATTACAATAGGGTTTCAGCGCTACGCGCTCGAACCCCTAAATATAGCTGCAAGCAGCAATTACCGGGGTTCGAGCATTAAGGCCTTTTAGGTGGTATGCAAAGTTGTTCAAAATGAGGGGATATATCATACAGATGTAAGTGTAAGATCTAGTGTTTGCCTGAATAGATGAGCATTTTTTAACAATTTGAGGCCATTTACCATAGAAATCTTGTTTTTAAAGCCTTTTTAACTGTTATAGCGCCACCTATGCTCCGATCTCCATGAAACTATGCATGCTTGTTAAGAATCATCTGACACATGCTTTCTCCAATTTTCATAACGTTTTGAGTTTTCGTTTTGGTTTTATAAGCTTTTGGGTATATGTGGCCACGCCACTATTGTAAATGGCCCCATTACAGCTAACCGAAGGACAAAATTCAACATTTTTTTGATAATTATTGATCTAGAGAGTCCAGAGAATATTACTGCAGTGGTTTGATCGAGATTGAGCGAAAAACCTAGGACTAGTTCGCAAAAGTAGGTTTTTAACATATTTGTTAATAATTAATGAACGATTTGATTGACAGCAATGGATCTTGAGGCAAAGTTGTTCATCAGGAGGAGATCTATCAAATGATTTGCATATTGTGTGGATTTGTGAAACACCACGTGATGACAGAGCCATAAAACTCGTTAGCGCCAACTAGTGGCCGATTTTTTTCAAAATTCTTACAGACCTTTAGGGTCATGAGTCGAACATGCCCAGTGAGTTTCATTCCGATTGACCTTCGTTAACCTTGTCTAATAGGTGCTCAAACTTCATTGGCCAATGGCGGCCATGTTTTTTGAGATACGCCAATGTCCTCATAGACCCTTATGGCACATTGGACAGAGACACTGCATACCAATTTTCAGGTTGATTGGACCGACGGTTGCGAAGTTATAGCCATTTTTATGTTTTTTCTCTATTATAGCGCCACCAAGTGGTCAAGCTTCACAATTATTTGGATTTTACCACAGATTTAGATTGTACACATGTGTTCTGAGTTTGGTGATGATATGTCATTCTTTTCAAAAGTTATAGCCATTTTAGTAAAAGTGGCCCCGCCTCTTTCGAACGTTTTGGTGCCCCTTGGTGACCGTGAGTCAAAAGTTTAATTTTTTTTTGATAATTATTGATCTAGGGAGTCTGGAGAACTGTGCTGCAGTGGTTTGATCGAGATCGAGTGAATAACCTAAGACTAGTTCGCAAAAGTGGGTTTTTCACATATTTGTGAATATGTCATAAACGACTTGATTGACAGCAATGGTTCTTGAGGCAAAGTTGCTCAGCATGAGGAGATCTATCATGTGGTATGAAGTTCTAGTGTTTCTGTGATTATATGAGAATGTTATAGCAATTTAAGGCAATTTACTTTTGAAATTTCGTGTTGTTGAAGCCTTTTTAACTGTCATAGCGCCACCTATGGTCCGATCTCCATGAAATTTTACATGCTTGTTAAGAGTCATCTGACACATGTTTTCTCCAACTTTTGTAAAGTTTTGAGTTTTTGTTTAGGTTTGATAGGCTTTTGGGTATATGTGGCCACGCCCCTTTTCTAAATGACCCCGTTATAGCTACCCAAAGGACAAAATTCCAAATTTTTTTGATAATTATTGATCTAGAGAGTCTGGAGAACTGCGCTGCAGTGGTTTGATCGAGATTGAGCGAAAAACCTAGGACTAGTTCGCAAAAGTAGGTTTTTCACATATTTGTGAATAATTAATGAATGATTTGATTGACAGCAATGGTTCTTGAGGCAAAGTTGCTCAGCATGTGGAGATCTATCAAATGATATGCATATTGTGTGGATGTGTGAAACACCACGTGAGTGAGGCACGTTAGAGGGGCAAAAAACTCGTTAGCGCCAACTAGTGGCCGATTTCTTTCAAAATTCTTACAGACCTTTAGGGCCATGAGTCGAACATGCCCAGTGAGTTTCGTTCCGATCGGCCTCCGTTAACCTTGTCTAATGGGTGCTCAAACTTCATTGGCCTATGGCGGCCA
Organism: Cirrhinus mrigala; assembly: GCA_036247105.1. Classification (NCBI taxonomy): domain Eukaryota; kingdom Metazoa; phylum Chordata; class Actinopteri; order Cypriniformes; family Cyprinidae; genus Cirrhinus; species Cirrhinus mrigala. Next base: position 138,483 of record JAMKFB010000723.1, read on the forward strand.
TGTTTTTTGAGATATGCCAATGTCCTCATAGGCCCTTATGGCACATTGGACAGAGACACTGCATACCAATTTTCAGGTCGATCGGACCAACGATTGCATAGGTATAGTCATTTTCATGTTTTTTCAGGCTTATAGCGCCACCAAGTGGCAGAGCTGTGCAATTTTTGTTATTTGACCAAAGATTGAGCTTATACACATGTGTACCGAGTTTGGTGAAGATATCTCATTCCATTCAAAAGTTATAGCCAAATGTAAGAATTTGCTAACGTTAGCATAGAACGTTTTGGCATTCCTATTCGACCGTGAGTCAAAATTTCAACTTTTTTTTGATAATTATTGATATTCAGTGTCCAGAGAACATTTCTGCACTGGTTTGGTTCCGATCGGGCGAAAAACCTAGGACTAGTTCGCAAAAGTAGGTTTCGGACATTCGGCCATTTTGCGGAAAAACCGGGCTTCGTACGAAAAATCTGTGCCAGTACACTTTTGTGCGTATTGACCCAAGGATCGCAGCGATGTAAAGTTTTTGAGTCAACGACAAAAAATGTACGAGCTACGGCCAAAAATGCGAAAAAAGTTAGTTTTTTGCGCTGTAGCGCCACCTTTGGGCCGATTTGGCCGGTTCTTTGCGCCTGAGTAGCGAGGAGGACTACTACCTTCTGACCAAGTTTCAGCTCTCTAGGCCTTACGGTTTGGGCTGCACGATCAGTTTTAGCACGGAATAATAATAATAATAATAATAAATATAGCTGCAAGCAGCAATTACCGGGGTTCGAGCATTTAAGGCCTTTAAGGTGCTATGCAAGATTGTTTAAAATGAGATTTGTCATATGATATGAAGATCTAGTGTTTGTTTGAATATATGAACATTTTTTTTAGCAATTTGAGACCATTTACCATAGAAATCCAGAGTTTTTGAAGCTTATAGCGCCACCTATGGTCCGATCTCTATGAAACGTTGTATGCTTGTTAAGAGTCATCTGCCACATGTTCTTACCAATTTTTGGAAAGTTTTGAGTTTTTGTTTTGGTTTTATAGGCTTTTGGGTATATGTTGCCAGACCCCTTTTGTAAATGACCCCTTTATAGCTAACCAAAGGACAAAATTCAATTTTTTTTTGATAATTATTGATCTAGGGAGTCCAGAGAATATTACTGCAGTGGTCTGCTCAAGATTGAGTAAAAAACCTAGGACTAGTTCGCAAAAATAAGTTTTCCACATATTTGTGAATATTTAATGAACGACTTGAATGACAGCAATGGTTCTTGAGGCAAAGTTGTTCATCATGAGGAGATCTATCAAATGATATGAAGATCTAGTGTTTATGTTAATATATGAGCATTTATTTAGCCATTTGAAACCATTTACCATACACAGCTTGTGTTTTTGAAGCCTTTTTAACTGTTATAGCGCCACCTATGGTCCGATCTTCACGAAACTTTGCATGCTTGTTAAAAATCATCTGACACATATTTTCTCCAACTTTTGTAAAGTTTGGAGAATTTGTTTAGGTTTTATAGGCTTCTGGATATATGTGGCCACGCCCCTTTTCTAAATGACCCCGTTATAGCTAACCAAAGGACAAAATTCAACATGTTTTTGATAATTATTGATCTAGAGAGTCTGGAGAACTGTGCTGCATTGGTTTCATCGAGATTGAGTGAAAAACCTAGGACTAGTTCGCAAAAGTAGGTTTTTCACATATTTGTGAATAATTAATGAACAGTTTGATTGACAGCAATGGTTCTTGAGGCAAAGTTGTTCATCATGAGGAGATCTATCAAATGATATGCATATTGTGTGGATGTGTGAAACACCACGTGATTACAGAGCCATAAAACTCGTTAGCGCCAACTAGTGGCCGATTTCTTTCAAAATTCTTACAGACCTTTAGGGCCATGAGTCGAACATGCCCAGTGAGTTTCGTTCCGATCGGCCTCCGTTAACCATGTCTAATAGGTGCTCAAACTTCATTGGCTGATGGCAGCCATGTTTTTTGAGATACGCCAATGTCCTCATAAACCCTTATGGCCCATCGGACAAAGACACTGCATACCAATTTTCAAGTCGATCAGACTAACAATTGCATAGTTATAGTCATTTTCATGTTTTTTCAGGCTTATAGCGCCACCAAGTGGCAGAGCTGTGCAATTTTTTTTATTTGACCAAAGATTGAGCTTATACACATGTGTACCGAGTTTGGTAAAGATATCTCATTCCATTCAAAAGTTATAGCCAAATGTAAAAATTTGCTAACGTTAGCATAGAACGTTTTGGCATTCCTATTCGACCGTGAGTCAAAATTTCAACTTTTTTTTGATAATTATTGATATTCAGTGTCCAGAGAACATTTCTGCACTGGTTTGGTTCCGATCGGGCGAAAAACCTAGGACTAGTTCGTAAAAGTAGGTTTCAGACATAACGCCATTTTGCGGAAAAACCGGGCCTCGTACGAAAAATCTGCGCCAGTGCACTTTTGTGCGTATTGACCCAAGGATCGCAACGATGTAAAGTTTTTGAGTCTACGACAAAAAATGTACGAGCTACGGCCAAAAATGCGAAAAAAGTTAGTTTTTTGCGCTGTAGCGCCACCTTTGGGCCGATTTGGCCGGTTCTTTGCGCCTGAGTAGCGAGGAGGACTACTACCTTCTGACCAAGTTTCAGCTCTCTAGGCCTTACGGTTTGGGCTGCACGATCAGTTTTAGCGCGGAATAATAATAATAATAAAAAAAATCCTAACAATTACAATAGGGTTTCAGCGCTACGCGCTCGAACCCCTAAATATAGCTGCAAGCAGCAATTATCGGGGTTCGAGCATTTTAAGGTCTTTAAAGTGGTATGCTTAGGGTCTAGGCCAACCTGGATTCATGGCTGACAGTAAAACACATCCAAAATGGAGAACATGCTCACAAAAATACACACACAGAAACGAAAAGTTTAAACTAATATATTAATACTGAATAAACATGTTTACACACACAGAGACATACATGCATACACATTTTCTTGTACAGATATTTGAAATAAATGATATGGGCCAACACTTTTACTTGCAAGTATTCTCTTTGTAACAGTTTGTGTCTTTTTCAGATTTCACTGTAATCATAATGTGGCATAATTGTAAAAAACTGATATGTCTGTATGAACAAAATTGTAAGCTTTGCCTAAATGTGATTTTAAATGTTATAACAGTGATTTTATAAGTGTTAATCGATCATCAAACCTATTAAAAGCAATTTGTAGTCAGCTGAATAAGCCCATTAGTGGTCTTCCACTGACATCTAGTGGTTATTATTGCAATTTCATGCAATGTCTCATACAAACACTGAGATGTTAAACATCATAACTATTATAGTGTTATTTTTGCCCAGTCTCTCTTAAATTTTGCATATTTGTTTAGAATGGGAGTATTTGTCATTTTTGTCACAGTTTTGAGATGTTGCAAGCTTTCTTGTAAAAATGTTAGGCTTTTGGGTACAGTAGATTTAAAGAACATATTTAAAGAACAGTTGGATTGACAGCAATGGTCAAAAAATTGTTGAGAATGAGGAGATCTATCATATGGTATGAAGATCTAGTGTTTTTGTGAAAAAATGAGCATTTTTTAGTAATTCGAGGCCAATTACAATAGAAATGTTGTGTTTTTGAAGCCTTTTTAACTGTTATAGCGCCACCTATGATCTGATGCTATGGTTGCTATGGTTTTAGGATGTAGTCCAACCCAAAATATATGGCTAACACTACAGCACATCTATGATGGACAATACAATCACAAACACAGAATATGAAATAGTTAAACTATTATATTAAAGTTCATCAAGCATTATTACACACACACACACACACACACATTTTGTTGCACATAAGAGATTTGTGTATTAAATGGTAGGTGACAAAATGCAAGTCTTTTTAAGATTTTATATATAGTTTTCAGGTTTCACTGTAATCATAATCTTGTATTATTGTCAAATATGATATATGTGTTTAAATGAAGTGTTAAACTTTGACTAAATGTGATCTGAAATGTTATAACAGTGATTTAGTCTTTGCATGAATTGAAATGAATGGAAAATCTGTGAATAGCGCTGTTCATTTCAATGAGCCATTAGTGGTCTTCTACTGCCATCTAGTGGTTATAGTTGTAATTTCATGACATTTTAAAGAGCGATGCATAGTTTTTGAGCTTTATAACTGTTACATTGCCTTTTTTTGCCTGATGTCTTTAAAATGCAGGCTTTTTTAGAATCATATGATGATGATTTGACTTTTCTTTTCTTTTAGGTTTTATAGACTCGGGTACAGTAGATCATGATCTTATTATTAAGTGGCTATTCAAATGGTAGGGATGTGACGAGACCAGTCGGATTTCACGAGATCTCGTGACAGTATCCTCCCACAACATTTTGCCATGTTTACATTAGAGCTGCACTATTAATCCTTAAAATATTGAGGTGTCGATTCAAACACCCATGCAATCTTATTCCTAAATGACAATGAGTTATCTATGTCTATTAGGACTGTTTCACATCGCCAGTGTCAGTGGAGCGTGAGAAACACGTTTTGTCGCTGCCATGTTAATGAATCAGAAGATCGGAGTAAATGTGAACAACACAAACAGTCTTTTCAACCACATTATAATCATTATTTCTGTGTTACAGATATTTAAATAATAGAAGTACTGGGATAAAAGTTTATAGTTTGGGTATAAACACTTATTGTCTACAGTAGCGATAAAAACGAAAGTATTTTAACACGTGTATCTATTGTAACGCTTATCCTCTTCCGCCAGGAGGTGGCGACAACTGCCCGTTTAAAAAAAAAGTATGTCATTGAATCATTCATTCAGGAGATTTCAATAGTCAAACAAGTCTTAATGAAGTGAGACACTGTCTCCTTTATTGAATGTTTTTTTTTTTTTTTTGTTTAAATGAATATATGTTTTTAAAAGACTTAAGCAATGAACAGTTTGTCATTTGCCATTTACCATACACAGCTTGTGTTTTTGAAGCCTTTTTAACTCTTATAGCGCCACCTATGGTCCGATCTTTACGAAACTTTGCATGCTTGTTAAGAATCATCTGACACATGTTTTCACCAATTTTCGTAAAGTTTTGAGTTTTTGTTTAGTATTGATAGGCTTTTGGGTATATGTGGCCACACCCCTGTTGTAAATGACCCCGTTATAGCTAACCGAAGGACAAAATTCAACATTTTTTTGATAATTATTGATCTAGAGAGTTCAGAGAATATTACTGCAGTGGTTTGATCGAGATTAAGCGAAAAACCTAGGACTAGTTCGCAAAAGTAGGTTTTTAACATATTTGTGAATAATTAATGAACGGTTTGATTGACAGCAATGGTTCTTGAGGCAAAGTTGTTCACCATGAGGAGATCTATCAAATGATATGAAGATCTAGTGTTTATGTGAATATATGAGTATTTATTTAGCCATTTGAAACCATTTACTATACACAGGTTGTGTTTTTGAAGCCTTTTTAACTGTTATAGCGCCACCTATGGTCTGATCTTCACGAAACTTTGCAGGCTTGTTAAGAATCATCTGACGCATGTTCTCACCAATTTTCGTAAAGTTTCGAGTTTTTGTTTAGGTTTTATAAGCTTTTGGGTATATGCGGCCACGCCCCTTTTCTAAATGACCCCGTTATAGCTAACCGAAGGACAAAATTCAACATTTTTTTGATAATTATTGATCTAGAGTGTCCAGAGAATATTACTGCAGTGGTTTGATCGAGATTGAGCAAAAAACCTAGGACTAGTTCGCAAAAGTAGGTTTTTCACATATTTGTGAATAATTAATGAACGGTTTGATTGACAGCAATGGTTCTTGAGCCAAAGTTGTTCATCATGAGGAGATCTATCAAATGATATGCATATTGTGTGGATGTGTGAAACACCACGTGATTACAGAGGCAAAAAACTCGTTAGCGCCAACTAGTGGCCGATTTGTTTCAAAATTCTTACAGACCTTTAGGGCCATGAGTCGAACATGCCCAGTGAGTTTCGTTCCGATCGACCTCCGTTAACCTTGTCTAATAGGTGCTCAAATTTCATTGGCCAATGGCGGCCATGTTTTTTGAGATACGCCAATGTCCTCATAGACCCTTATGGCACATTGGACAGAGACACTGCATACCAATTTTCAAGTCGATCGGACCAACGATTGCATAGTTATAGTCATTTTTCTGTTTTTTCAGGCTTATAGCGCCACCAAGTGGTATAACTGTGCAATTTTTTTTTTATTTGACCAAAGATTGAGCTCATACATAAGTTTCCCAAGTTTGGTGAAGATATCTCATTTGGTTCATGAGTTATAGCCATTTTAGTAAAAATGGCCCTCCACCTGACAAACTTTTTGGGGCCCTTTCGCAATGATGAGTCGAATTTTGAAATTTTTTTGATAATTATTGGTATTCACTGTCCAGAGAATATTTCAGCAGTGGTTTGGTTCCGATCGGGCGAAAAACCTAGGACTAGTTCGCAAAAGTAGGTTTTGGACATAATTAAAATTTGCGGAAAAACGGGGCCTCCAGGACCCCAAATCACAGGGGGATTTTTCAATTTGTATTGACCCAAGGATTCCAAAAATGTAAAATTTTTGAGTCTACGGCAAGCGGTTTAGGAGTTATGAGCACTTTCGTGTTTTTGATTGCTGTAGCGCCACCTATAGGCCGATTTGGCTGAGTCTTTGTATCTGAGTAGCGAGGAGGACTACTACCATCTGACCAAGTTTCAGCTCTCTAGGCCTTACGGTTTGGGCTGCACATTCAGTTTTAGGGAAGAATAATAATAATAATAATAAAAAAAATCCTAACAATTACAATAGGGTTTCAGCACTGCGTGCTCGAACCCCTAAAAATCTTAACAATTACAATAGGGTTTCAGCGCTACGCGCTCGAACCCCTAATAAAAAAAATCCTAACAATTACAATAGGGTTTCAGCGCTACGCGCTCGAACCCCTAATAAAAAAAATCCTAACAATTACAATAGGGTTTCAGCGCTACGCGCTCGAACCCCTAATAATGGTGTCTCTTCACGACACACAGTCACACTTTACAGTGTAGGTTGTGGCGGATAACATTACTTGTTTTAGATTGAGGAGAACTTTCTGTGCAAAACAAATATCTTTTTTTTTTTTCTCTCCTTTTTTGTAGAAAGTTTCACTGTGTGAAAGTGTGAACATAACAGGTCTAACTTGACCACGATGGTAGCAGGTGAGTTTTTATGTTAACTTTTATGAAATTGTTGAGCAAGTATCCGGGCTTTTAAAGGTTTAAAGCTGGTTTAAAGATTGTGGTTTTTAATCGCTATGAAATTCCTTGATGCTTACGTTACCTATTACCCATATAAGCGTGTAAATGTACAGCATGCATTTAATGTTAATGTCAGCATAAAACCCATAAAAATGTTTGTCGGCAAACACTGTGGCGTCTCTTTGGAGACATTATATGCATTTATTAATCATGCCAAAGCGGACAAAAACTTGGCGAACTCCAGGTTTTCATATACAGCGCCTGAATGCTCATGCACGTTCTTAAAGAACACTCTACTTTTTTTTGAAAATAGGTTCATTTTCCAACTCCCCTAGAGTTATACAGATATGTTTTACCATTTTTGAATCCATTCAGCTGATTGCCGGCTCTGGCGGTTGCACTTTTAGCATAGCTTAGCATAAATCATTGAATCCAATTATACCATTAGCATCTCACTATAAAATGACTAAAGAGTTTCGATTCAATGATTTATGCTAAGCTATGCTAAAAGTGCAACCGCCAGACCCGGGGATCGGCTAAATGGATTCAAAATGGTAAAACACATCTGTATAACTCTAGTGGAGTTGGAAAATGAGCCTATTCCAAAAAAAAGTGGAGTGTTCCTTTAAGCCTCTCTGCACTTGTCGCACATGTACTGCAAAACTAACGAACCGATCTGAACACCATCTGAATTCTAGATGCAGCGCGGAAGGTTGTACATTTTTGACGACTAAATTCTTTAGCCTTTGTAAACACTGAACACCTTAGATGGCATATTCGAGATAAGAAAAAAAAATGAATGTCCAGTTGCTAACTGTAAAAAGTATTTTAGAGTAAAGTCATCATTTTCAGCATATGGCATAAATGTGGTTTTGAGAAATCTGTGTAGATATTAATGTTACTGTGCTGTCTGCTGCTGTGTCAGATGTGAATACTGATGTAACAGTCCTGTTGTTGATGGCCCACTTTAAAAGAAGTAGAGGATTTGCTGTTACTTTTAGTCAGTGTAAGGTTGTTTTTTTTTTTTTTTTATTTATATAATTGACAACTGATAATTTCTATAACTGACACTTAGGAAAACTCTCTCTGTGTGTGTGTGTGTGTGTGTGTGTGTGTAGCTCACAACAACTCCAGCAGATGCAAAGACCAGGCTTTCACTTCCTTCTACTCTGATCATGCTTGGTAAGATCTTTAAGTACATAATTTAGTGATGTTAAAGGGATATATAAACCTTTTGTCACACTTTATTCATGGCTCTCTAAATCTAACTTTCTACCGAGCATCTTCTCAAATAAATTTTGAATAACAAGGGTAGGTAAAGAATAGAATTGTCATTTTTGGCTTCAACATCTACATATTTGTTTCTGACACCATAAACAAATGTGAAATGTTTTTTGTAAAGTTATAAATATCACTATAAAAAACATGAACATGATAAATTAATTAACTGACTGTTCTCTTCATTTATGGGCTTAAGATCAAGTGCCAAGTGGAAGCCACTACTTTGTTGTTTATTCAGAGGCAAGTACATCTTGCAATATGCTGTAATATTAAGTAAACATTAATGGGAAAAAGAAAAATGAAATCCATGTACATCTGGGATGGCATAAGAGAATTTGCATTTTTGAGTAAACAATCCTTTAAAGGAATATCTACCCAAAAATTAAAATTGTCTTAATTTACTCACATTGTCGTTCCAAACCTGTATGCACTTCTTTCTTGTGTAACACAAAAAGATATTTAGAAGAATGCTGGTGACTGAACAGTTTCAGTTCCCATTGACTTTCATTGTGTTTTTGTCCATATAATGGAAGTCAACAGGACCTGAAACACCAACACTGGTCACCAACATTCTTCAAAATATCTTTTGTGTTCCACAGTAGACGAAAGTGTATACAGGTTGGAAACGAGGGTGAGTAAAGAATGACAAGAATTTTCATTTATTAGTGGACTATCTCTTTTTTTAAGCTTTGAATCTTTTCCCAAAACAGTCAGAGGAAAGTCTTAGTCCTTCACTAGGCTTAATTTGCCCATCAATATTGCTCACTTAAAAATGCAAAATTGTCTCATCACTTACTTACCATCTTGCCATCCCGGATTGAGTGGATGTGTCCCTCAAATGTGATGCTTTAAAAACCACACAAAGAAAACATAACAACAAATCAATGTCTTCTGAAGCAAAACTATAAATGTGTGTGAGGAAAAATACTAATATTTTAAACATTTCATATTATAATCCATTGTTTCTGGCCAGCTGTCAAACATGGGAGAAGTGATGAGGACACACATTGGACATCACTTCTTGCACAAGTTTCACAACATGCTGACATTTACGTCAAACAAACACAGGTAGGACATTTGCCTGGAAGCAGGGATTTATAATATAAATTGTTTTAAAAATATATATACATTTCTCACACAAACCTATTGTTTTGCTTTAGATGACTTTTTCTTTTTTTTCTGTGTTCCACAGAAGAAAGTATATGTGGGATGACATGAGGGTGAGTAAATGTTGAGAGAATTACAGTGTTTGGGTGTTGTCTTCTTGGCATGCAGTAACGATAACTGACAATTTGAGTTGAACTGAACTGCTGTACTATTCTGTTTATTCTTCTAATGAATTCATAACAGTGTTTTTGTCTAACCACTGAAAATACACACAACCAAAATATTCCAGTTCAAAAAGTGCATAAATAAATGGAATTAATCTGTATGATTAATCCGTAGGCTTTTATTCACATACAAACATTGATCATCCAAATATGTAGAGTACTGTACATCAAATGTGGTAAACAGAATCTCAGACATGCTTGAGAACTGATTAGGTGTCTTAAACTACTCGAATCATATGGATTATATTTACAATGTCTTTATGTACTTTTTGAAGCTAAAAGAATTTGGTTGCCTGTATAGACAAGAATGAAGAGAGAATATCAATTTTCATGTGTTCCAAAAACAAACTAGAGTTTTTTGGGTTTGAAACAACATAGTAAATGATGACACAATTTTCATCTTGGCTGAATTAGTGCTCTAAAAGGTTCTCACAAGGAGAATGACATATGAATCTCATTAATTATTTATTTTTTTTTTTTATGTGAAGCTTCATTGTGAGGATCAATCCTGACACACATCAAGTACTCTGTAAAATTCCAGATCAGCAAAAGAAGTGGGAAGATGGTGCAAAGGAGAAACTCTGGCCTGAACCCACATGTGTCCAAGCAGTTTGTGGATTTCAGCTGGCAAAACTATTAATCCACTATGGGCTAATGCATTCTACTCAGGAGAGTTTTTGTGAATTTGTATGTTTTTAAGATTGTTCTTATGATTGAATTTGTTCCTGATTTTTTTTATTTTATTTTTATTTTCTTTATTTTTTTATTTTTTTTTAAATTGCTGTAATATACAAATATTTACGTATAATGTTACCGCAGGTTTGGGAAAAACAATGTTTGAAAAAGTTGAAAGTTCAATTTAGGAAATCCCAGAGGTCCTCCTTACACAGTGGTAATGAGTGGGCAGTGATTCATTTATAAAAGTTTTGAAAAATGCTTCTAATGTCTAACAAAAGTTTGAGTTTTATTTGAAGCTTCGCTATTGCAAGGGTAACAATTGAACAATTAAAAACATTAAAAATTACCCAGTTGTCGTTGCTTATTTTTATTTAATTGTATATCTTAACATAGTAACATATTACTGGAGAAAAGACCATAAAATTACTGTACATTTTACAAGTAAAATACAGTAAAAATACATTTACAGCAAGTTAAATGGTACTGTAAATAAATTTACAGTAAGTTACTGGCGAACTGCTGCCAGTAAGTTACTGTAATTTCTACAGGAAAGTAACGTATTACTTCTTAATTGACAAGAAAATATCTGAGTTACTTTTTTCAAGTAAGTAAAGCCCCCCCCCCCCCCCATTTATTGATTAAAAGCTCTCCTGTGCCCATGTTGAGAGAAATCATAGGTATGTTAGTTCTAGAATAAATGTGAACATGCATTAAATCATCTCACTCACACAAAATAGATTCAGTTTCCTCAAAATTAATAAAAACAATAAAATTCAACTTAGAATATATGTTAAATAATACAAATATCCTTCATGCATTTAATCCCATTTTATTAATCGATGTCTTTGCTGACCTTCGATTATCCAATTCAACCATACTAATAAGCAAAAATTATGCAAGATAATCTAACATTTGTTTTCTGAAGACTTTTTTTTTCTTCTGCGGTCTACTGGACAGACGTGAATTTACTTTTCTCAAAGCCTGAGGCTTTTGGTGTGAACGGGAGTTCCTCTTTTGCTATAAGTCGGGCTTCAAACGCTTTCACTTTCGAATTCACGATCTTGCCACGTTTTACAAGAAAATATTATTGTCTGTTTTGCTTACATGTATACACCTTTCACTTTTTTAGACTAAAACAAAAGATGGATTCATTGGTAGCCTATTCTTTATTAAAAGCATAACAACAATAAAACGGTACAAAACGAATAAGATGAAGCATGGCATACACCACATGTTGTATTAGCCTATACAGACTAATACTGTAAATTACAGAATGTTTTGCAAACACTGAAAAGTAAAATAAAATAAAATAAATAAATAAATAAATAAAAGCCTCCATAAAGTAACGTGAGGTAAATGACAGCTTTTCAAAATGAAAACAAAAAGAAAAGTGAATCTCTGTCGGTGACAATGCTTGCATGTTTATTTATTTATTTTTTTAAACTTTACTTTAGCTGAAAATCAAATTCCTCCGTCCGCCATCATTTCCTCAATGTTCAAGTCATTTTTGCTGTAACGGGGAGTGAATGACGAGAGGCGAGCGGATCCACATGCGAGCCTTTATTATATGGACGAGACAGATACATGGTCGTACAGGCAGGGTCAGAGAACGATAAACAGGAATATCGGAGGCGAGACGAGAGAATAGTCCAGTAAGACGAGCGATAGTCCGAAAAGGCAGGCGGCTAGACAGTCGATAATGAGATAACCAGGCGGGAGAACAAGAACTAGGAACTAGGAACAAGGAACAAGAAACTAGGAAAACATTAACAATGGGAATACAACAATAACAATACTCCGTGGCTTGCAAAGGGAAAGACCGGGGCTTTTATAGCGCCACTGATTGGTCACAGGAGTCGACGCAATAGGCGCGATGGGTGATGGGAGTAGTAGTCCGGGGTGCAAAGCAACAGTCTGTGAGAAGTGACAGGGTGAGAGCGACATCTGGCGGTGAGCGGACCGCAGGACACTGACCAGATTCGTAACATTTGCACCTTCGGGCTCGTGCTGACGCGGCTAGTGATATAAACCAGGCTCTACATCAGAAGCGACCGCACTGAATGCGCCTATGTTTATGTGATCAGCGCGTTTTATAGAGCAGAAGCTTTGGAGCAGTGCAGACCATGCACTCGACCAAGTTAAATTTTAGCTAAATAAAACATATTTTGCAGAAGGCATTAAGTTTTGGTGGGTGATTGGCATAGACAAATAACAGTTTGATCATACATCGCTGGTGTTGATCAGGCAGGCCTTTGTTTACCTTTGTTGATTGTGGTTTATCCATGATTTCAAATAAGAATCCCCCAGTGGCTTTTTTTTTAGTAAAAAACATTAGCCCAAATTATGCAAAGTAACTACTTTAGCATTAGTAAAAGCCCAAATTACGCAAAATAACTGAGTTCAAATCATTTGCTGACTGCTTGGTCCCCCCCAGTTAAAAAAATCCCATCTGCACCCCTGCAAACACTGCATCTGAATTGGCATTTAGCTGTATTTACCCACTGTTTAATACAGGACATGAATGCATTTAACCTGCAGTTACAAATGCATGAATAATGTTGTAATATTTTAATTTTAATATTTTAAGGAACAAAACACTGTCATGTTGTTTAGAGATGCAAAACACTGCAGTGGCTGTGTTTGGAATGATTTTTTGTTGGTGAAATAGGCAATATGGTGTCTAAAACGTAAGTCTCTTAATGTTAACTTCTAGTTTATTGAACTGTTGTATAAAATCAATATCACATTTGTGATTTTTGCAAAAAAAAAACAAAAACAAAAAAACAAAAAAGGCACTCTTCGTGTGATATTGATTAACTATATTAAATAATATAAATATACATTTTCTGCCCCTATATCCTGAGTTTTGGGAAAATGCATTTTATTAGACTGAATCACACAGTGAAAGAACAACTCTAGCTAACCGTTGTTTAAGCACTCATACCTCTTATAATCAATAAAGCTGTCCATACACTGTATGATAAATGAATCTCTTACTTACATAGTTCGTACATCTGCACTTGTTGATTATGATGGGAGGGGAATTCACGAGTTTCAGTCTGAACAAAACTCCAGGTTTCAGCAATGACTATTCTGAACGTCTCTGATTGGCCACTGCATTCTAAACTCAAAAGAGTTGTGTGTGATTGGTTATAATGCGCAACGCTGTAAAAACGGCAAAAACAAAATATGATTTAATTTGAGCAGGTCTAAATTTAATACAGCAGTCGAATCTTTTCATTTCATTTTCATTAATGTTTTAAGTATTATAGTTTTATGGAAAAACCAGGGGACCCCTGAGTATATATTTTTGGGTGTTTTGGGGGGGTCCCTTAATGCTTATGGGAGGTCCGGGACCCCCCCAGCCCCTCCTCAATTCGAACACTGCTCGTATGTGTATAGTAAACAAAACTGTGCGTCTGCGCCATTCACTAACACAGACATGCAGAAATACGGCTCTTATTTATGGTTTATTCATAGATTCAGACAGAGATAATATTGTCATCTAATATTATTAAACTGTAGAACTAAACAATGAATAAAGCAACTACTGTAATGACCAGTACCATACTAAAAATCATACTTTTTTATAAACATACACCAATATCCACTGGTGGGGATCAAATAAGGACTGCTAAGGTGAAATATATAAGTAATGGACGAAACGTAGACTCCCCTGTGCTAACTTGCCAAGCTTGTCCTGTGCTCAGGAAGCATGCAGTGATGTGTAAAGCTGTCAGGCAAGCGTACTGATAGCACCCGCTGATAAGGCAGACTGTCATGATTGGAAATTAGGTGTGTCTTCAGTTGGACTATTTCTCATCAGTTACTGTTCAATGCGGTTGCCAAACAATAATGCCTTGTAATATTGTAGTAAATGTCACTTTCACCCACCCAGGGACACCAATTAATGTAGTGAATTTTGCTTTCGCAACCTAATGAGGTGAAATAGTGATGGGACATAGTCATGTCACAGCTGACGTTATGATTCTTGGATCACATGTCAGTTAATGTGTAAATATGAGTACATCACATAAGAAAGATTGGTGGGATCTCTAACTTGTAGAACCTCTTACTGTATTATCAACACAAGGAAGACACAAGTTGTAATAAAATAGATTTTATTAACAAAAGATAGACAAGAGTAATCAACAACTACTAAATGAATACCATGAATGAAAAAGGAATAAAGTGCATAAGATGCATAAAAAGCAAGTAATTATGTTGGGTGTTGCTATGTCAGAGCGACGTTATCTGGAAAGATAAACTGATGATACTCTGAAACAAATAAGGTGAAGAACCTTATTATGCATCAAACAAATATGTGTAAGATTTGTTATCAACTGCAGTCAGCTATATAATATCTAATGTAAATTAGAAAATCATATACTGACAATATACAACAATGCCAAGGTCTCTGGGTGAGGTTTGCAAGTGATATTTACGTTCGCTAATCATGCCAAAGTAAAAACATGCTAGGAAACATGCAAATCATGCTAAAACATGCTAAAAACTTGCTAACCATGCTAGTGACATGCTAGCAACATGTTAATCATGCAAAAACATGCTAAAAACATGGTAATCATGTAAGAACCATGCTAGTGACATGTGGTTGAGTGAGCAGTCTGGGGGCGGTGACTGCTTCCACTGGTTGTGCTGGTGGCGGTACAGTGGGGAAAGGAGCAGGAATCCGTTTCGACAGCCTTGAACATGACGCACTGTAGGATACTGATCTCCTGGAGCACCAAAGGGTCCTAAGATCTGGAACACGCAGATGTGGCCCTCGAGTAGGTGCTGAAGGTCCTTAGCTTGGAACACGCAAGCAAAAGTACCCGAAGTGAAAGTTTGCTCGCCGGAGCTTAATCTTGTTGCAAATGTCTATGTGTCTTCTGCCTCTCCGGGCTAGAGACTCAGAACTTGGTCAATCTGCTGCATCTGTTGTTGTCTCGCTGGACAAAGACTCTAAACGTAGAGTATCTCTTTACTCACAGGCTGGAGGCTCAGAACGTGGTTGTATCTGTTGCTGCCTCAAAAGCTGGAGACTCGGGCTTGGTATCTGTTGTTGTCTCACCCTTGCGAGTTGCTCTGTTTGTGTCTTTCCTCTATGGGACTCAGACTCAGAATGTAGTTGTTCCTGTTGCTGCCTTCCTGGTAACAAGCCAGAGACTTAGAACTTAGGTTGTCCTGTTAGTGTCACTTCTTTGCAAGTAGCAGACTCAGAACGTTGGTGTTTCTGCTATTTTCTCACCCTGACGGACGGCAGACTCAGAACAGGGGTGATCTGTTGCAGTCCCTTCCCTTTCAGAACTCAGACTCAGAACAAGGAGTGTCTTTTGGAGGGGTACCTTTATCCCTTTCCGATGAGGAGGAGATTGCAATTTGGCGCTTCTCCATTTCCGTGCTGTGATTGTCTGGTTCCATCAGAGTGGGGGACACGTGGTGGCCCACCCTTCTTTCCTCCTGTGGAATTTATTTGCATAGTCCAAACACAAAGTTAGAAAAGTGTCAGGTGGGTGGAGGGCAAAAACTGCATTTTGACCAGTCGGAAGTTCTGTCCTTCCCGGGCTTTGTACCAAAGGTCTTCTTCTTGCCCCTAAGAGGTGTCTGGCTGTTGTCCTGGCATCTTTATCTGATAGCGTTGGACAGTTTGCTTATGTTAATTCACCAAGATCCAATCAAAATGTAGCAAACTTCTGTCCACTATTGTGGTCAGGGAGGGGCCCCGTGCCATTAACTGGGCCCTGGAATGTGCTGTCCACTACAATATAATATAATTTCTTATTAAACATCTCCTGTAGGCAACAACTGCATGTTTAACTTAAATGGGCCATGACATGAAAAATCAAATTTGCCTTGATCTTTTGGCATAAAGTTGTGTTAAACTTTTACATTGTCTGTCCTTTTGATGGACAGGGTCATAAAAATTCCATCATGATCTATTGTTACCTGTCATTTTATTTTTCATATTCTAATTACTAATACTAAGTCTTGTCTTACTCTTCCTGAACTCCCATCTCATGTTCTCCCTCAACTTCAAAATCATCCTATATCGCTGTTTTACCTTTTTTGTTAAGGTGTTTGATCTTCTTTGCATGTTCACTTTGCATAGACTGGGTCGGTACTTCTGCAGCGATGTGGGATGATTTTGAAATAATTTTTGAAGTTGAATGAGAAAATACGATTGGAATTTTTCGACATACCTTAACTGTCTTGAGTCAGAATACACAGAGTTCAGACAGAGCAAGACAAGATGAGCGTTTGAGATTAAAAAGTATTTAAATTGTATTATTTTTATGAAAATAACCGATTGTTTCGCTACATAAGACCCTTCTTCCTTGGCTGGGATCATTTACAACCACAATTGGGATCGTATGAAGCTGCATTTAAACTGCATTTTGGAAGTTCAAACTCGTGGCACCATAGAAGTCCACTATACGGAGAAAAATGCTGAAATGTTTTCCTCAAAAACGTAATTTCTTTGCGACTGAAGAAAGAAAGACATGAACATTTTGGATGACAAGGGGGTGAGTACATTATCTGTAAGTCTTTGTTCTGGAAGTGGGATTCTCCTTTAAAACTGCTAACCTCAAACTCTTATTCCGTCCTCTTTCACACTGCAGACAAACTCAGATTGAGGTGCTTATGCGTTTTATTTATAATGTGCATAAAAAGGACAGCTGGAGTAGTTATCAGTAGTAGTAGTTTGCCAAATTTGTAGATTGAACTGATTGTTGAGAAACTCACCAAGATGGCTGACAAAAGTCTTTCGTCTACAATAGTCTTCACGAGATCTCATGATAAGTGATGCTGAGAATGCTAATTTTTTTTTAAGGTGAGGGGGCAAATACTCTAGGGCTGGGTTTCCCAAAAGCATCGCAAGCCTAAGTTGATCGTAGCTCCCTTGGTGGCAGTGGGTCTACGATGTGTGTAGGCTTATGATGCTTTTGGGAAATGCAACCCAGTTCAGTCAAGCTTACAAACCAGTTGAGACAGTGAAAGTCTAAAACATTGACTGAACAAATTTAGAAACTGCAAGTTGTGTCAAAACAAAACAAAATAAATAAATAAATAAATAAATAAAAATTGAAACAACTAAACTGCAAAATTATTTTTTTTACATTCACGAGTTCACCCTTACATCTAATCTGGTTGAGCAAATAGTAAGCATATTTTGGCGTGCTGTCCTGGGGGAGGGTTCAGAGCCCAGAATATGGCCCGAACCCAGAGAACTCCCCCCATTCCAAGTATGGGATGAGAATAGATTAAGAGTGAGGAGTTGGGGTGGAGGGAGGATGCTGGAAAACTGTCGAATCACAGAGGTAAGTCAGCTGCGTGCATATATATGACTTGTGCTAGTTCGGATGATTAGCTAGATAAGTTACACCTGTGCCAATTTGGTTGATTATCTGATCGTGCTCCTCCCGAACCTTGTTATTAAAACATCATGTGTTGCTATATTGGGCCCTATCAATTGGGTTATTATTGTTAACTAAAACAAAACCCATAAAAAAAAAAATCCTTGAACTTATTTTTATTATTATTTTTTATTTATTTATTTATTTTTTAAAATTAGGTGTCATGGCAGCAATTTCTCATTTTCGTTTTAGTTAGAAGGACTAAACAAACAAACAAACAAAAACTAAAACTATAAAAAATATATACACATATTTGTTACAAAAACAAAATGATAAAACATAACAAAATTAAATGAAACCAACAAATATGCAAGTAAAATCTAATTCAAGATACCAACAAAAATTATAAGACTAAATCAATGATACTAAAGTAACACCAGCCCCAATTCCTGCACACGTCATTTGAATATGCCCTCCTCTCTCTCTCTTTTATGTGTCATATGAGTAGCCTGGGTTACTGTAAGAGACAAAGGAAAGCTCAGTCTCAGTCGAGTTGGACTGCATGATGATCTGTTTCAACATGAGGACCCTTCCTGTCAGCTTTCTCCTGCTGCTGGTGAGTTAAAGCTCTGTGTGATGTGATACACTAGAGCCACCCGCACCGTCTCATGTTTCTCTGCTCATATTTCTAGACAACAGACGTTTATGTTGCAGGAACTAAGTCTGTCACACTGTATTAAGCCAGCTTTGTCGACAGTGGGTTACAGAAGGTTTGGTTTCCTTGAATGATTAGCTGATGGGATTGTTTGCCATCCGTCATATAGTAAGAACTGTAAAAGTAGTTCTGTAAAACTAGCACTGTATAACTATTGTATATAGTATTCTTTACATTCTGCACAGAGCTTTGTTTCTCAAGGTTTTGACATATCATTAAAGGAATCTGTGAAGAGGTTTGGGAACGTATATGCCCTCAAGCGTTCATAGAAACAAAAATATCACAGAAAGCTTGATTTATTACTGTGAATGCAGGCCAGAAATTCACATCATGTTTTCGGAAAACACCTAGATACATTATTCAGTTGGCATTGGTCCTAAACTCAGCAGTAACTAACAAGTTTTTGACCTCATTGACTGATACTGACAACTATTAAACTTTTATAGGATACTCTGTAACTTATTTTCAGCAGCTGGACTGCATAAATGTAGTGGCCTGTCAGTGTGGACTATAACCTCTTATCCTATGATCAAAATTAGGTTTGATTAATAGTTAATCATTTTAAAACAGCACTGTGGCAAAACAATTAAAGTCAGTTAAAGATCAATCATAAGTATGCCTGCCAGACTAAATGAAGGGATTTTCACTCTGACATTACCAATAAAGAATCCTTTATGCAATTTCTCTTTGGTGATAAAATCAATAAACGTTTATTTGATGTATGTCTATGCAGTGAAAACTACATTTAATTAAAATGATCATGATAACTGAAAATTAACTTAATTGCTTTGTCAAAATCTTCTCAGCAAAGTGTTTATATTCTGTAAATTATAGTCAGAGTAATTTAAAACCATCTTCACTGTAAAAAATATTTATAAGTATAAAACTAAATGACAGTACTTTATTAAAGCTTACAAGAAAATACATTTTATGTCTTTTTACTTCAAAATTCACATTTAAGTCAGTGCCAGTAGCCTCGTGGGCAGTGTGCCGACTTATACCGCCATTGCACTTTAGGTGTCCCGAGTTCCTGTCCTGGCTCACGGACCTTTCCCCGGTCCCATCCCCTCTCTCTCTCCCACCCAGTCATAATAAAAGTGAAAATGCAAAAAAACCAAATCACATTTAATTCAATGTGTTACTTGCTGGTTGTTTGTTTGTTGTATTTATTTATTTATTTTTATTTACTAGCAATTTAAGAGTGCAAATTAAATGTAAAAGCTATTTTTTGCCATGCAACCAAACCATTCAAATTCTAGGGGGGGGGGGGGGGGGGGTAGTTCAGCGTTTGCCTGAGGCTTTCAAACCTGCAAACGTTTGGGTGACAAACCACATTTTTAGCTACAGAACTGAAGTAAACTACCTCAAAGTCTTGTTGTAGCAAACCTGACAAAAGACAAAATGGCATTGCAAATGTAATTCAATACAGAATTGAAAAGTCATATTTCACCCCAAATTAAATGAGCAAGAGAGAAATAAAAGAGGGAAATTATATTTTGCATAAAGAAAATGAAGCCTGTTTTTTGAACATTTAAAGTGATAGTTTACCTATTGTTTCAATCAATCAATCAATCAATCAATAAATAAATAAATAAATAAATAAATAAAATACTATGTAAGTCAGTGGCTACCATCAACCAACATTCTTCAAAATTCTTTAATATTCTTTTGCAAGTACAATTTCACTAGAATTATGAGTGCTTTAATGGGATTTTACTTTTATTTATTTATTTTTATTCCAGTTCATATTAAATTATTTTAATAACAACAACAACAATAATAATAATAATAATAATAATAATAATAATAATAATAATAAATTATTATTATTATTTATTTATTTTTTTTTTTTTAACTCAGTCTGTCTGGAGTGTGTGTGTATGGGTTGATAGCGGGAGGACACGACAGAAGCGTGCATGGATCATTGATTCGTTTACTATTGAGGAAGAACACCATGGTCCACTTCCATATGGAATAGGCAAGGTGAGTGGCATCATAAGAGTCACCACTTTCAACTAGAGCACATTCAATTCAGTTTTATTTAAATAGAGTTTTTCACATTACAAGGTTAAATTGCTGGATTATTGTGGTCATGTGAACATATCAGAGTTTATGTTGTTTGTGTTTCAGGTTGAACTCGAAAAGTCTTATCTTGTAAATTACATACTACATGGTCAGGGTGTGGATCAAGAACCGAAGGGTGTTCTCAGCATTAAAGATACAGGTGTAGTTTTAGTACATAAAAGGATGGACTATGAAAAAGGCCCTAAAATTCTCAGTGTAAGTACTCCTGAAAGAACAGAAAACAGCACTGAAATTCATTCAAATACACTGCAAGAATGGCCTGTATATTGATATTTACTGGATTCAATTGCAGTTGACCTTTGAAGCAAGAAATAAATCCAATAATAAAGTGGATACAAGACTTGGACTTGAGATCAAAATATTGGACATAAATGACAACGCACCAGTATTTCAAAAGTCCGTCTATGAAGTGAGTGTGGATGAGTCGCATGCTCAAGGTAATCCATTATAGTTCCCTTTCGGACGATCTCTCCCGTTGCGTTGAACGCATTTGGGGAAAACTCTTGATTTGTTCACATTTGTGCAGCTGCATAAACCAATGATGCTTTAGCCCACCAGAAAGGGCCTATATAAGTCGGCTCGTAGCGCCATTCATCAGATCATTCTCCTTCAGTGATGAGGACATCTCTTCACAGACTCTGGAAGAAGAAGCCAAGGAAGAAGCTGTTTTGCTGGTGTGCTTCACAAAGGTTGACCAGCGCCCCTCCTCTGCTGCGCATCTGAGGAGGACCTCATCACTGAAGAAGTTACAGCTGACAACTCTATGTTTTTGGCGCTGACACAGAAGACTGGGGAGGTTCCGGCCGAGAGGCCAAAGCCGGATGCCGAGCTCATCCGCGTCCTGTCTAAGGCAGTGGAGGATCTGGGCCTTGAGTGGTCAGCTCTGGACAAGTGGTACCTGCCGGTAAACCGTCAACAATCTTCTTGCCAACGGCTCGTCCCGTTCTTGCCTGCAGTTAATGATGAACTCACCAAGACCTGGCGTGCCCCCTATTCAGCACGGGTTAATCCCTCTACAGCAGCAGCTCTCACCACCATTGACGGTGCTGACGAAAAGGGACACAGCAAGCTCCCTCCGCTGGAGGAGGCGGTAGCTACTCATCTGTGCCCACCACCTGCCCTGCGGTTGAAGGCCCATGCAGCGCACCCCTCTAAAACCTGCACGACCTCCCTGGCAGTACTCCAAGTGTTCCAAGCAAAACTTCTCTGCAGTGTGGACGAGTCTGGCCAGCAACACCAGGAGGTTTTCAGTGAGCTGTGCACAGCGAAGATCTGTCTCTGCACCATGAAAGCAATGGCGCAGGCAATCACCAAGACCATGGCCAGTTTGGTGGTACTGGAGCGCCACCTCTGGCTAAACCTCACTGAGGATGCAGAGAAGATGGCCTTCCTGGACTCACCAGTCTCGCCGAGAGGGCTGTTCGGCCTTGCTGTAGATGGGTTTGCGGAGCATTTTTCTGAGGTACAAATAAATCTTCGCGCACATCTGCCCCGGCAGCTGGTTTTTGACAGTGAATCTGAAAGATGCTTACTTTCACATCCACATAGCCCGCCATCACAGACCATTCTTGAAATTAGTATATTCGAGGGAGTGGCCTATCAGTATACAGTCCTTCCTTTTGGTCTGTCCCTGGCCCCTCTCACTTTTACGAAGTGCATAGACTCGTTCCCCTCTGGGAATCTGCATACTAAATTACCATGATGACTGGTTAATTCTAGCCAAATCAGAATGGGAATTGGTCGCTTACGAGGAGCTGCTACTCAGCCACCTAGAACGCCTCGGGTTGGTTATCAACCCACACGAGCCAATTGTTACCCAGACAGCGGGTGGTTTTTCTGGGAACTGTTCTAGACTCCGCCTAGATGCGGGCTTGGGTTGTGCAGAACGAAGGTTTTTCAGAGGTCGCTTGGCCTAATGGCGGCCGTCTCCTCCACAATACCCTTGGGCCTGCTACATATGAGGCCCCTTCAATTTTGGCTCAAAGCTCATGTCCTGACTCTCTGTCAGGGTGGACCATCGCTGTGTCAAGGCCGTGGCCCCCTGGACAACCTCTGACTTTTTTCAGACAGGCATACGGTTGGGTCTTACCTCTCGAAGAAAGGTAGTTACAATAGATGCTTCCAACTCAGATTAATGAGCTCTTTTGGATGGCAATCCGGCGTTCGGCTCCTGATCAGCCCCGGAGCAACGCCTGCATATCCAGTGTCTGGAGATGTTGCCAGTTTTCTTAGCCCTTAAAACCTTTCTCCCAAACTTGAAGGGGCACCATGTCTTGGTCCAGTCGGACAGCATGTCAGTGGTTGGCTCGTCGCCTCCTTCATTGGGCACATGCTGTTCAGAGGCAATTTAGCCCCAGGCTAATGGGTGCTGGCCGTTCACTGGCTAAAAACGATTTTATTGTTAAGTTCTTGAAGGGCACTCGGAAGCTCAATCCCCCTCGTCCTCAGACGATACCCTCATGGGACTTGTCAACAGCCCTGAAGGGCCCTCCCTTTGAGCTGCTCACTTCGGCCGACCTATGGCCTCTTTCACTTAAAATGGCCCTCCTCTTAGCTTTGCCATCGCAGCATTGCAGGCGCTGTCATTCAGTGCTTCATGTCTGGAGTTTGGGCCAAACGACTGCAAGGTTGTCCTGAAACCAAAACATGGTTATGTCCCTAAGGTGCTCTCGACTTGTTCAGAGTCCAGATTTTTATCCTTTTGGCACTCCCCGTTGCGGAAGGTGAGCAGGGGCCTTATCTACTTTGCCCTGTTAGGTCATTAAGAGTATATCTGGAGCGCTCCAACCTATTTTGGCAGTTGGAGCAGCTCTTTGTTTGCTTTGGAGGCCGCCAAAAAGGGTTGCCGGTCACACATCAATGACTCTCCTGCTGGTGACTTGCAGACACCGTCAGTCAGTGCTTCATGTCTGCACGCGAATCAATAACTGTCGCTTCAGTCGATTGATCTGATGAATGGCGCTACGAGTCAACTTATATAGGGGTTGGCTCCACCCTTTCTGGCGGGCTGAAGCGGCATCAGTTTGTGCAGCTACACAAACATGAACAAATCAGGCTTCAGTACAGTGCTCGTTCCTCATAACACGAAGGTAAACAAAAGAAAAATAATCGCATACAGGTTTGAAACACCATTAGGGTGAATAAATGAGTATTAACACTTAGTTTTCTTAACAATTTTTAGGCAAAGAAGTAGTGACAGTACTGGCTACTGATGAGGATGATCCAACAACAAAGAATGGAACTTTTGTTTTCACAATCAAGTCTGTCATACCAGAAACAGATAACATTGAATTTTATATTCAGCAGCAAACACAATCTGGAACAATTTATTTTAAGGGGTGTTTGGACTATGAGGTAATAACTTGATTATTTTTTACTATTTTTGTACCTTTGATATAACTGTTAATGCATTCAGAGAACACATATTGCTTTTCATGCTTTATAAGTATTTCTCAATTCCAGAAAGCTCAGAAATATACAATCCTTGTTGAAGCAAAGGACAACGGGGAAAAGATACAGCTCTCAAGTACGGGTACGGTGATCATCAATATTGCAGACAATAACAACAATCTTCCAGAGTTCACTGGCAAAACAGTAAGTTTTAAGTTTATATGCTTGTGATCTTGGTTATTACTTTTAATGCCAAGTTAGACATATTGTCCTATAAAACCCATTGAAATAAAACTGACTTATGTTTCAGGGACCAGGGAAGGTCAAGGAGAGAGAAACTGGGGTTGAAGTTCTGCGACTGCAAGTAACAGACAAAGACGTCCGTGGTTCCAAAGCTTGGAAAGCCAAATACAAAATCCACAGAAATAAATACGAGATATTCAATATAGAAACGGACCCTGTTACGAATGAAGGGATATTAACCGTTGCTAAGGTAGACAGATAGTTGATGTTTTATTTTGTAAGCCAACCTGCCTAAAGCTTGAGTCTTATGATGCTGTAGAATTAGTGTTTACACAGAAATATATCTCTAATCTCTCTTTTTCTTGGCTCATTTCAGCAAACAGACTACGAGGAGCAAACACATCACAATGTGTCCATCAGTGTGCAGAACGAAATTCCTTACTTTTCCTGTAAGATTAAAAAGAAAGTACAGAACGCCATGTGGGAGCTCGACAAAATACCCCAAACCTCTGACACTGACACAAGTGTCCTCTATAAAACCATTCCAGTGACAATTTATGTTGAAGATGTCAACGACCCTCCGGTGTTTATTCCACCTGTTAAACATGTTGTGGTAATGGAGAACATAGCTGTAGGAACAAGTCTTACGACCTTCACTGCTAAAGACACGGATGGAATCCACGTAAACACATTTAAGTAAGAGAAGCTAATATTACAGTATATGTTTCCCATATAATCACAAAGGTGAATTCATTTGGTATTTCTTTGAATCTCAGATTTGCTAAAGGTGAAGATATTGATGGATGGATAACTATTGATGCACAGACTGGAAAAGTATCCACATCTAAAATTCTGGATAGAGAGTCGCCATTTGCGATAAACGGCACCTATATAGCAACCCTGCATGCTGTGGATGATGGTACGACATATATAAATATTCCCATAATACACTAAGCATCTATGGAAAGAGAATTATTATTATTATTTTATTTTTTATTTTTTCATGTGAGATACATGCACATTTACATTCCTAGTGTCATGCTTTATGGAATGACCTTGCTTAATTGATATCTAGTTTACTTACAGTGCACAGCATAAATGAGAACACATCCTCTAAAATCTCACAAATTCAGCAATTACTCTTTACTATGTTAGGTTTCTTTGGAGATATAATGTTCCATCAAGCCTGCTTGATCAATTACCAAAGAAGAATGTCAAAATTATTCAGGAAAATAATATTTTCTTATCAAATTGATAAAATGCTGTGTTACAAAAATGAGTACACCCTCCTAAGAGTTACTCAAGTGAAAAAAAATGTGTAGGTTTAAGGCAGTTTTTGATCAACAGGTAAGTATATTGAACCAAAACCTTTAAAGACAAGTAATCTCATACAATTGGCATACAATTTTTTTGTTTTGTTTTGTTTTTATAAAGTATATGTTTTAATACATTTCAGTTTTGCCATCTTTCCATGAGCTATATTAGTGATCATTAAGAAAATACATATTTTATATTTATTCAGAGGGGATGTACTCATTTATGCTGTGCACTGTACATCTAACAAAACTCTTAATATCTATCAAAAATTACATACACTAACCTTGCAACCTCAAGATTCAAAATCATGTTTTTTTACTCCTGCTTTCTCCATGTCTCTGATCGCCAGGTGTTCCTCCGCTGACAGGCACTGGAACTCTAATGATTCACCTGACTGATCAAAATGATAATGTGCCAATACTGGAGGTAAACAATGTTGGCATCTGCCTAGATCAAGAACCCACAATGGTCAACATCACAGCCATAGACCTGGACTTTCCTCCATATGGATCGCCTTTCTACTATGAGCTTTTGGGAGATGTTAAGGACAAATGGAGAGTTGAACCAGCCCAAGGTAATGCCACCATCTACTTCACTCAGTCCAGACCACCCTACAGTATCACTTGCTGCATATTATATTTCACTTGGTAAACACATCACAGAAGTAAAATGGTTTATGAACACTGTTTTATCACCTCCTTAAGATTGTGTTTCTGTACCTACATTAGCAGCCAAAGGTTTAGAATAATTAAGACTTTTTTTTTTTTTTTAGCATATCAGCATTTTAGAATGATTTCTGAACGATCATGTGACACTGAAGACTGGAGTAATGATGCTGAAAAATTCAGCTTTGATCACAGAAATAAATTACATTTTAACATGTATTCAAATAGAAAACAGTTATTTTAAATTGTAATAATATTTCATGATTATACTGTTTTTACTCTATTATTAATCAAATAAATGCAGCCTTGATGAACATAAGATGCTTATTTTGAAAATATTTAAAACTCCTAATTATTCCAAACTTTTTTTTTTTTTTTTTTTTTTAAAGTAATACTTACTCTCATTTTATCTTTCTTTTTCTCCAAAAGGTGAAACGGTGAGTCTTGTAAAAGAAAACAGTGTGTTTTCAGGTCATCACCTCCTCCAGATCAAAATATCAGACCAGCAGGGATTGTACTCCATCCAGAACCTGACGGTCACAGTGTGTGACTGCTCTATCACTCCCAACTGCCATGCCAGGATGGTCTCGAAGGTTCGAATAGGGCCTGTTGCCACCTTGATGGTTGCTCTTGCAGTTCTGGTTCTCACAGGTGAGATGGTGATTTCCAATGTCTGCATGACATTAAGAGTACTAATAGATGACAAAAGACTTTACAATCTGTTTCACAATATCAAAAACCCATTATTCTGTTCAAGTGAATCCAGCCATTATAGGTGTGGCAAAACAACGAAAGACTTGACAAAAACCTGTAGAAACCTGTTTTTTGAATAACACATGCTTTTATTACAGTTTTAAATGTCATTTAATTTGTTCTCTGTAAATAAGCCACTTAAAATGTTTTTTTCTGCATTTGCATTATTAACCTGATTTAATGAAATAGTTCACACAAAATGAAAATTTGCTGACCATTTATTCACCCTCAGGCTATCCAAGATGCACATGAGTTTGTTTGTTTGTTTGTTCTGATCAAAGTTAAACATTGCATCACTTGTTCACCAATGGATCCTCTGCAGTGAATGGGTGCCGTCAAAATGTGAAGTGAAGCTGTGTGTTTGAAAGAAACAAATCTATCATAAAGATGTTTTTATCTTTAAACAATTGCTTCCAGCTAAAATATGAGTCTTCAATCAATACATATCCATAATAAAAGGCATGTCTGAATCAGGAGAGAGGTATACACAGATCAGATGTGAAAACAGTCCAGTTCTGAACAAATATCTGGATGGATCTTGATGTAAGAGACAACAGGAAATATTTGTTTTTATATAAGCATTATTATGGATCATGGACTCATATTTTAGCTTAAAGCAACAGTTTAAAGTTAAAGAAACTTAATGATAGATTGATGTTAATTGATGGACTGGAGTGGTGTAGATTACTTGTGATGTTTTTATCAGCCGTTTGGACTCTCATTCTGACGGCACCCATTCACTGCGAAGGATTTATTGGTGAGCAAGTGATGTAATGATGCATTTGTTCAGATAAAGAAACACATCTACATCTACATCTTCTTTGGCCTGAGTGAATTTTGAGCAAATTTTTCATTTTTTGTGTAAACTATTTGTTTAAACACTGTAAAATGTGGTCAGTGGAGCTGATAGCTTTGTTTAAAAAGAAATACTCCCTTTTTATATTTCAGCAATGTTATTACTGAGTCTACTGATGTCCTGCAAGGCGGAGAAAAAAAATATTGCAATGGATGAGAGCCTTGGTCATCTCATCAAGACAAACACAGAACATCCAGGAACAGACTGCACGGTAATTTCATCACACAAGCCTACAATAACAGTTTTTCAGTAATGTTTTTTAAATAGTTCATGTAATAACATAAAAGAAAAATGCACACAGCATTTGTTGACTTAATGTTAATTTTAAAAATGACATATATTTTGACACACACACATACTGTGTCAAATTATACAAGGACATGCACTTGATATGTCATTTCTTTGGCAAGCTTCTTCTTATTGGTGCTGTAATTAATTACTGTAATATAGCAAATACAACATTACAATATGTTTAAAGATTTTAAAATGCTGTAAACATTTTTGTGCATGGTTACGGTACCTAATTCATTAACTAATCATACTGAACCAAACTGTATTGTAAAGTGTAAACTAAAGTGCAACTCATATTTATATCAAATACCCTTTGTTGCCTTGGATGACTTTTAATTTAAATCATGATGTTTTCATAAAGGTTCCTTCCAGTCTCAGCAATGACCAAACTGATTATTTTATAAAAAAACCTAATGTATATTTAAATACAAATTCAAGCCAGAAGACCACAAAGCAAACCGTGAGTAACAATAAAATTCTTTATGTTTTTTGACAGTTGGGGTAAATTAGAGCATTCTGGGAACTTCAAATATTTATTTTTAATATCTTCTATAATGTTTCTGGAAATAGCCTGTATAATAAAATTGAAATTCGGCATCGTGTTTGCTACAGGAGACCTTTTCTTAAAATGATCATTTTGCTTCATAATATCCAGGTGATGCATAAAGAACAGCAGGCAGTTTCACAGACCCAATCATCATCAGTCCACAACAACCAGGCGTTCAAACGCTCGATGTATACGGTGAGTATTAACAGACACGGCAAGATTTCAAAGTGGTGGTCATTTTCTTTGTGTTGTGATGGACTGTTTCTGATATGTCCTGTATGTTTTTCAGAGTTCCACAAGACGTTCACACAGAGGACATTTTCAGGTAAGAATAAAGTGACAGTAATAATATGTAAACTTTAGCTCAGCTCAGCCTTTCTCACATCATCATCTGTGCTTTTTTTCAAACCAGCGATCGAATATGAGATCAAGTTTTAGAAGCACCCATTCCTCCAGCACTAATGCATCTTACCTGGGTGGACACCTCCCCACTCTCATCAACCAGGTGATTTTATCAATGAACATTATGACTCTACTCATTTTTGTTTGTTTTTTTTAACTGCATTTCACAACTATAATTTGTGGATTTTGCTATAAAGAGTTATAACAACTAACATGCTTTATTTTTATACTTTTATGTGAACATTTAGGGAACATTCACTTTAAAAAAAAAAAAAAAAAAAAAAAAGTTTTAAACTTAAAGTAAGTATTCGTGCTGCCTTAAAATGTTAAGTTTAGTCAACATGAAATGTTAAGTTGTACTACATGAAAACGTGGATATTTGAGTTGAGTAAACTTAAAATTTTAAGGCAGCATGAACACTTACTGTTTTAAGTTGAAACAACATTTTTTTTTTTTGTTACAGTGTTGATAATGTTCCGAACATTATGGGAATCTTATTTTTGAATGTTCTCTAAAAGTTTTGTAATAAGTAATAACAGAATTGAATGTCTGAGAATGTTCCTGGTTCCTGGTTAGTGGAGTAAACATTTAGAAGTTATAGATCAACAGTTTTTTTTTTTATTTATTTATTTTTTTCTTAAGATAATGATAAATACATTTGCTCAAGTGTGTCCAAAGTATGGTGAATAATTTTCATGGTGCTTTTGTTTTTTCCTTTTTCTCTTCAGAAACTACTTGCTCTTCAAATGCGTGATGAGGAGCTTGCTATTTATACACCGCACTGTTACGCAGATGAGGGACAACCTATCGCCACTGGTGAACTGGATGCAATATCCATTGCAGAGGATGATTTTTGTCCAGAAATGCTTAGAAATCTGGATAACAGGTTTAGTCAATTAGCAACAATTTCCAGACCCGACCTAATGAGAAGGTGACAATTATATCAGGAAATGTATCCGTTTAATATATAAATATTTTTTTAGGACAAAATGCAAATTTTTTTCTACAGCTCTACAGTATCAGTAAGGATAAATATAATTACATTTGCATTTCCTGAATGCAAAAATCACCAGTGCTTGAAAAGGGATAGTGTTAAGTGTTATTGTTTTAGGTGAGCTCAGGTTTTGGGTTTTAGTTCTGTTTTTTCATTATGTATTGTTTGTACAATGTTCAAGTGGAATAATTTGCAGACTTTCAATACAAAAAAAAAAAGTATGGTGGTGATCAAATATTTAATAAAGAGTCCTCTAAGAGTACATGGGTTGATGGTGATAATAGGGTTTTAGTTGCTGAGGAGCGTGTTTCAAGAGAATGTCTATTTTGAATGTGTCATGCAAAATTCTGTGACATATCTGGGTCTGTTGTTCCCCTGGGCCTGACATTTGTCAGCTAGAAAACTGCTCTGTTGTTGCAGGTGTTTTTAAACCTTTACTGTAAATAAGTAAACCTGTGTCTGTTTTTTAGTATTATTTGTACATTGGCAAATGGGAATCGATGAATGTTTAATAAAACTCAGTGTTTAATCTACTGAAGCACAACTTGCTACTGTTTTTCTTATATGGTAGGTTTTATTTTGACAGGTTAGGGTAGACAGGTTCAACCTGTTTTTTTTTTTTTTTTTTTTTTTTTTAAAGTTCAACATACAGCTCATGAAATAGTTTACTTTCACATGCCACACAGTAACCAGTGTACTATGTAATTTTAAGCAGCTGTAATCAGGACCTCATTCATTCGTAATTATTTATGTGTTGTATTTGTGTTCTAGATTCACCTATTTCAATAATTTCATGTGTGTTAGAGTAAAGTTCTTTGACACTTGAGTTCTCACTTGCCAAACCAGTTCACACACACATTTTTGAAAACGACTAGACATTTTCTTAGCTCTATATATCAGTACCTACTGACAGCAGTGACTGAGTGGTAAATCAGGGTGTTTGTTGGGCACAGCAGCAGAGAGGACGGCCTGTGAAGGACAGACTGACACCTGCTGGTCACAACCTCATGTCCTGTAACAGAGCAACAGTTCACATGAAAGTGAGCTTCATAACAAGGTCTGAGCGTGTGTCATCATGACATATCAGTGTGATCTTG
Organism: Cirrhinus mrigala; assembly: GCA_036247105.1. NCBI lineage: Eukaryota > Metazoa > Chordata > Actinopteri > Cypriniformes > Cyprinidae > Cirrhinus > Cirrhinus mrigala. The sequence goes on from JAMKFB010000723.1 coordinate 169,755, forward strand.
TCTCAAGGTCAGTATCATTGAAGCTTCTTATCTGTTCTTTTCCTTCCCACAGCTGCAGATTCATTCTCTCACTCTCTTTCTGTCCTTCCTTCATTTCTTTCTTAACTCTTTCTTTTTTCAAGGTGACCGTGTCAGTGAAGCTGACAGAATTAAACTAACCATATATAAAGACTGAGAGATATATTGCCATATTGTTCTGTCATTTTCTCCATAAACTTTTGAACAATAATTTATCCTCACAACACTGACACATCCAACAAAAACAGAATTATGATATATAAACTCAGAATTCAGAGAAAAATGTCAGAATTGCCAGATACAAACTCAGAATTGCAAAAAAATAAAAGTCCTAATTCAGAGTTTACATCTCAGTTTATTGCTGGATTGTAATGCTGGAATTTCATGAGGTCTGGAATGGGATTAGTGCTGTAAATGTTTTTAACAAGTGGGTTTAAAGGAGAAGCCCACTTCCAAAACAAAGATTCACAATGTACTCACCCCCTTGTCATCCAAGATGTTCATGTCTTTCTTTCTTCTGTCGTGAAGAAAAAAAAAAAATACAATTTAAATACTTTTTAATCTCAAACACTCGCCTTGCCTTTCTCTCCCTGAACTCTATCTATTCTGACTCAAGACATTTAGGGTATGTCAAAAAACTCCAATCGTATTTTTTCCCTCAACTTCAAAAATCATTTCAAAATCATCCTACATCGCTGCAGAAGTACCAATCCAGTCTATGCAAAGTTGAACATGCAAAGAAAATAAACAAAAAAGGTAAAACAGTGATATAGGATGATTTTGAAGTTGAGGGAGAACATGAGATGGGAGTTTTTTAACATACCCTAACTGTCATGAACCGGAACAAAAACAGTCCAGGCAGAGTAAGACAAGACGAGCGTTTGGCATTAAAAAGTAAAATTGTATTATTTTTATTAAAATAACTGATCGTTTCCTTACATAAGACCCTTTTTCCTTGGCTGGGATCATTTGAAGCCGCATTTAAACTGCAGTTTGGAAGTTCAAACTCGTGGCAACATAGAAGTCCATTATATGGAGAAAAATGCTGAAATGTTTTCCTCAAAAAACAATTTCTTTACGACTGAAGAAAGAAAGACATGAACATCTTGGATGACAAGGGGGTGAGTAAATTATTTGTAAATTGTTCTCCTTTAATGAGGGTTTATCAAGTCAGTGAACAGAGTCACCACAAAATATTTCAGACCTTTTCTTATTTGTGAGGTCAGTATTGTTACATTTAATGACAAACTTTCAACAGTTGAAGAGTTACTCAGTTTAACTGCTGAATGAGCAAACAGTGTCAGATGATTTCAAATCTGCTGTTTATTCATTTGTACTGAATATTAAAGAATTAATTAATATTAGTATTAGTATTATCATAGTTCACTGTGTTCCTTTAGTATCCTTAGCTTTAGAAATAGTAATATAACAAACACATACACACATAAACTCACTGTCGGTGTAAATGTATAATTTAATATATATATATATATATATATATATATATATATATATATATATATATATATATATATATATATATATATATATATATATATAATATTTATAAATTTATTTCAATGAATTTATAAGGAAACATAATTGTCACGAATCTGGTCGATGTTCCGCCGTCCGCTCACCACCAGAGGTCACTCTCACCTTATCACACACTGACTGTCGCATTACACCCCGGACTACATCTCCCGTCATGCATCATGCTGACGCGTCTGCGCATGTGATCAATCAGCAGCACCACGCCTGGCTCCCCGTTTTTCGACTGATCGCCGCCTGCCTTCGGATTATCGCTCGTTATTAAGGACTGTTCTCTCGTCTCGCCTCCTACATTTCTGTTTACTGTTGTTTGACCCTGCCTGCACGACTATGTCTTTGCCTCGTATTATCAATAAAAGCTCGCATATGGATCCGCTCGCCTCACGTCTCTTACTCCCTGTAACAATAATACACAAAAGATAAAAATTATGGGTTGATCTTTCAAGTTAACAATGTCCTAAACAAACAGATACTAAATTTCAACCACTAGAACATGTAAAATAATATATTATAATATAATATAATGTTTCAAATATAGTAAGACATAATTGACAGATTAATCAATATATATCAAAATAATCATTAGTTACAGCTCTAGTTAGGACTCTCCATTTGCCAGATGCAAACTTTTTTAATTACATTTAAGCCCTGGGACTAATTTTTTCTGATTTTTCTTATTTACATTTTAATTTCTATTTCTTGTCTTGTTTCCTCATTCTAATTTAAAAAAAAAAAAAAAAAAAAAAAAAAAAAAAGTATTATTATAGTTTATAGTCTGCAGTGCTTTGAGCACACGCATCAACCATTACCCTGCTACTGTATAATGTTATTGTACACCACCTACTGGACTTATTTGAGCACTAAGATTTATTTTGTCTGATTTCTCTTATTTCTTGTTTCTTTTCCCTGTCCTACACATTATGCTATTTTACAACCTGTCCCAGTCTGTTCCTGCTCCTGTTATGCTTATTTACACACTGTCCCATTTTTTTCTCCCTTTTTTCTACATATTTTGCTGCTGTAGCTGATCTCTGGCTCTGGTTTCTGCTGCTGCTGTGCGTTCAGCTCCTCCAGTATCCACACAGAGCCCCTCACAGACTGGAGCAGACGAAGAACAAAACTAATTGTGTGGCGACCATTAGTCCATGATCCTCTTACTGTAGGTGATCAGGAAGCTGTTCTCTGCACTTCCTGTTTCACCCCTGCTCACCCTATACAAATAATCAAAAGCATTTATCTAGACTAATCCTAACAACACAATACAGCCATGACTGCTGTGATTCAGATAAGTGTGTGTCACTGGACACCTGTTCAGTGTAACCAGGGGTGGCTCTCAATGTCGTCTAAACCGGGCCGATCTGATGCCGATGCACTGAGACACCAGCGAATCACAACACAGTCTTCAGAAACACAAAACAACACACTTCACCTGGATCTGGACGTGATTTCTGTTTCTTGCCTGTAGACAGCTCTCTAGGGAAGTGCAGTCTGCTTTTGGAGGTGACCCTCCGTGGGCCTCTGAAGGGGAAACAACCTCACAGGATGTTGTAGAGCGTCACCCCCACTGACCAAACCGTAGCCGGTCCTGCATGATAGTGGCGCTGCCGAAACCACTCAGGAGGGGCGCATTCAAGAGTGCCTGAGAGACACAACAAGACCACAAACATCCAGTCCAACAAACATCCAGTCTGGCAGTCTATCAGACCTGTGGATCCCAGCATGGACAGAGCCGAATCCACCTCACCTCAGCAATGGGCCCTTCGCATACGCTTCTACAACACACAAGATCACAAGAAATGTCTTTAAGAAAAAACATGTTGCAGTATCTAAACCTGTAAAAGAATGTTACTTTAATGTAGCTGAAGAACATCATAACATCTTTAATATCAGTCTATTCTGACCTCTGCAGGAGCGTTTGGCAGGTCTTCTCTGTAAGGTGGACAGACGTTCATCCTCCTGGCTGCCGCTCTGCCGCTTCCTCTTCCTGTGAGGCTGATCTGTGGACACAGAAACAGCCTAGTCAAAAGGCAGAGGAGCGATATATCCTGGTAACTCTTGGCTCGATGGCTGGTTTGGGTTTGGCAGCGGATCCTGATCATGATCACCAGAGCCACGTCTTCCATCCTCCTGACCAGCCGTCTGGGTGAAAGCAGCACTCCTGGATCTGGAGCGGCCTGAGTCTAAAATATTTCACACTTACAATACTTAATACTATTTTATTAATAGTCAATCATCAACATCAGTGCTAACATCAAATTTGTTGGGATTTCATTTGTAATTAAGCAGCTCTGTAGTTTCCCACAGTTATAATTGTGACAAGGAATAAAACTCATATTTAGCATAACTTTTTTAAACCTGTTTAGAAAAGGCATGCAGTTTGTTTCAATTAGATGGAATAGAATACACGTGATCACTTAACTGAGAAAAAAATGGGACTGAATGGGTTAACTTGCACAAACGTCTTCACATTATTTAGTCAAACAATCTACACACCATAACATCCCAAAAATAAACAGCCTAAAAGATAAATTCAAACACTGACCTCGTCTTTCACCCATGTGAGCCACTGACAGCCTCCTCCAAACTCCCCCAGATAAAATAAAATACAATGAACTCCTTCCAAAATAGGAAACGAACAACAGAAGTGTCTAAAGAAATAAGCTTAATTATTTAACAAATACTCTCCTCAAAGAAAATATCCGATGATCTCCTTCTGAAATAAAAGTCATCATGCCTTACATCACATCGGAACTGTTAATATTTACACGCTTATTCTTTTTCTTTTTTTTTTTAAACTTTAACATTTATGATACCTGTTTTATCTAACCATTTTAATTTATTATTTTCAAAAATGTGCATTATAGCTTATACTTTATTTAAATATACAACATTTACATAAAAATACATAAGAATTCATATGTGTTCAGTTATAATCATAAAAGTAAATAAACAGAAAGAAAAGAAAAGTTAAAAGAAAAAAAAAAGAGCCAGTGTCGCAGCCATTTGTACATTTTATGGGACCTTCCTTCATGCTATATTTAGCTGTACAAAACTCTTGGTTTTGCTGCTAGATAATGTAAATGATTTAAAATGCTGAAATTATACTTTAAAAAAGAAACTAAAACTGCCAGTAGGTGGCGGCAAGTCACTGATTTAATCACTAAATCATTCATTCGAATGAGTCGTTTGAACGGCCGATTCATTCAAGAATATATCAGGTGTGACTGTGTTTATGAATGGGTAATTGAATCATTGACTCACTAGATTCATTTAAACACACAGGATTTATAAAACGAAACACCACTCTGTTTGCTGCTGTGACTTTGAAACTATTTTCATTCTGGAAACAGCTAGAGCAAAATCAGGCAATGGTGTTGTAGTCAGACAATTTAAGTCACTTAATATTAACTTCTTGTTTATGAAACTGTTGTATTAATCCGTATTAATAATCATTAAATGCTGTCACTCTCCTTAGTTCATCGCAATCTCACAAATATCACACTCTCTTCCCCATCAACACTCTGTCCTGCAGTGCCGTCACAGGAAACCCTGCAAAAGGCATCCAGCAGCTCGACCCCAACAAAATAGAAGCCATTCGAGGTAAAGGTCTCTTCATGTACAAACGTTTGGGACTGGGGTGGATCTCTGGATAGGGACACTCAAAGTAGATTTCAAAACGGGCCATCAAACTATTTATTTATTTATTTTTTTCCCCTATTTATATAACTAAATATCAAGCTATATTAGGTAAATTCTATTTTATTTTTTATTTTTCTTAATGGTAGGAAAGTCATGTTGTGCACAAAAGTAATTTTTTATTAAATGTAAAAATATTGATGGTTTTCAATTCCTGTGCATGTATTCAGAGTTTCTTGCTGAGATGTACCCCCAGTTTGACATTGGCGTGAGGGGTGTGTCGTGGGCGCAGTGTCTTGGAGTGATAAACAGCATCACCAAAAATCTCAAGAAAAAAGCTGCAAAAACATCACACCTGCCAACAGAGGTGCATTTCTCCATGATGCCTGCTTGTTGTCTGCTAGCACTTATTTCACCTGCAAAACGTTTTCATCCATAGTTAAAGGGGCAAAAAACAATTAAAAAGTGCTACTGTGCTTTATTTCAGGTTGGTGATGCAAGAAGTGATCATACTGAGGGTCTGAAACACACATACTCCATGTGTAACATGTTAAGCTAAACCAGTTTCGTCTGAACTGATACAATGTTCATAACTGAAGTGCAAGTCCCTGTTTTGACAACAGCTGTCTTTTTTCTCTCTTCTATAGCTGCTAAGTTTCATTGACGAGAAGGGTTTTGAATGTAATATATTAACAATTATTTTGTTCTTTAATAAATTCATATATTAACCATTTTTGTTTAAGCATCTATATATTAATGTACATTGCCAAATGAAGGTTTTTTTTTTTTTTTTTTCCTCGGACTTCCCATTGAAAATTATAAATATTATCAAAGCACAAAGCACAAAGCAGTATAAATTTAATACTAGTCACACATTCTAGAAAAAAAATAAATAAATAGTAACAGCTACAGACAGCATTTCTTAACACAAAAAGTCATTGTCTACAATCACAAAAGTCATTAAGCAGTTTTTGATTGGATACTCAGCGCTAACATATGCCTTTCTTTATGCCCATCTTGCACTCGTATCAAAACTTGCGGATGGTGCTGTTTATAGCGCCAACGCAAACCTTCCAGTTGCTCCCATCTTCCTCCAGCTTCATCCAGGGAAAACACTCCAACAGGTGCTCTGGAGAGGATTGGGAAGAGGGAATTAGTCCTTATTTAAAACAACCTCTTTTCCACGGGCTGGTATCCAGCCTGCTACCATTTAAAAAAAGCAGCCACTACATTTGATAAAATCTTACCGCGGAGCACAGAGATCTTGTTGTGGTCGAGAGCTTGAATGCCACGCCGGACCCCACCGTACACATTACTGCGTACCAGCACGTCCTCTGGGAAAATGAACTTAATGAGGTATCGAGCAATAAGCTCGGGACGTGTTCGCAGATGTGCTGCGGATAAGGCAAACTCAGGAACCTTCACATCCCGATGAGGAGGGCCGAGATACACTGAAAAACAGAGAACAGAGATGATATAAAAGTATTACTATTTTCACAAGATGTGTGTAAAGAATGATAAATATTTGTGTACAACACTATCAGGGGTCAACAAACTCAGTCCTGGAGGGCCACTGTCCTGCAGAGTTTAGCCTCAACATACCTGCCTGGACGTTTCAAGTATACAGGTGGATCTCAAAAAATTAGAATATCGTGAAAACTTTTTTTTTTTTATTTTTTTTTTTTTTTTTACAGCTCATTAGTCAAAAATCCAGTATCTCAAAATATTAGAATATTTAATATATATTGAGTTTTATTAAATGACCATCCCTACAGTATCAATTCCAGGTATCTCCTGTTCTTTGAAACCACACTAATGGGGAAGACGGCTGACTTGGCAACGGTCCAGAAGACAATCATTGACACCCTCCTCAAAGAGGGAGTGACTGTTTACAGAGTGCTGTATCAAAGCGTATTAAATGCACAGTTGACTGGAAGGAAGAAATTGGACTTGCTCAGTGGTCCAAAGTCCTCTTTTCAGATAAAAGTGAATTTTGCATTTCATGTTGAAATCATGATCCCAGAGTCTGGAGGAAGACTGGAGAGGCACAGAATCCAAGCTCCTTGAAGTCCAGTGTGAAGTTTCTGAAGTCAGTGATGATGTTGGTGTTGGTCTGCTGTGTTTTATCAAGTGCAAAGTCAATGCAGCCGTCTACCAAGAGATTTTGGAGACTTTATGCTCCCATCTGCTGACAAGCTTTATGGAGATGCTGATTTCCTTTTCCAGCAGGATTTTAGCACCTGCCCACAGACAAAACCACTTCCAAGTGGTTTGCTGACCATGATATTACTGTGCTTTATTGGCCAGCCAACATGCCTGACCTGAACCCCACTGATAATCTATGGGATATTTTCAAGAGAAAGATGAGAAACAGTCGATCCAACAATATACAAACGATCTGAAGGCTCAATAGTGCCTCAGCAGTGCCACAGGCTGATCACTTCCATACTACACTTTAATGATGCGGTAATTTGTGCTAGGAGCAAGTCATTTGCTGTAATTTGTGCTGCCAACCAAGTATTGAGTGCTTTTTTTTTTCTTTTTTGCAAATCCGTTTTTTCATTGATCTTAGGAAATATTTAGAGATACTGGATTTTTGACTTTCATGAGCTGTAAGCTCTAATCATCAAAATTAAAACAAAAAACTTTAGCAATATTTTACTTTACATGTAATGAATCTAGACTGTGAAAGTTTGTTTTTAAAATAAGTCACAATAAAAAAAAATGTAACTTTTCATGATATTCAAATTTTTTGAGCTGCACCTGTACCTATAGCTGGTTCAGGTGTGTTTGATTAAGGATTTGGAGCTAAACTCAAGGACACTGGCCCTCCAGGACCGAGTGTGGTGACCCCTGGTTTAGCTTATACGAGTGTGTTTAATTGGGGTTGGAGCTAAATTCTACAGGACACTAACCGTCTCCCTAAAATTAAAAAACATTAATTTCAGTTCTGCTTCATATTTACCCATTACTTTTCCTAAAGACCAGGGAGGTAACAATATAAAAATCTTGCGATATGATATTGCAATGTGAAGACCACAATGTGATATTTATTGCAGTATTTAAAAAAAAAAGAATCAAATGAAGACTTGGGGAAAAAAAATAAAATTTTATACATTTTAAAGTTAAATTCTTCTATTTAATGCACTTTGAAAGTTCAAAATGTTCTTAACTAAGAAAACTTAAGTCAGAAAAAAAGTCAGTGAATTGACTTGTATCTGAACTTTAAAAGGGGACTCAGCCATCTTTTTATTTTTGATATAGTGTCTCAGTCTTAATTATATTCACACTGCTGTTTTAGAAGCGAAACAAATTAGAATTAGAGTAATAGCCATATATTGTAAAACAATTGCACTGTAAAATAGTAGGCATATTATTTTTGCTTTACACTACAGTAGGGAAATTACAATATTTCTTTCCTAATTTCTGCAACTGAAAGAGACATTTTTGAATTTGGACTGCAGTAACGTTACCCATTGTTGTCACTAATTCATACTGCACTTTTAAGCTTTTGTTGTAATGGCAATGGCAGTAGAGCTTTTTTTGACGCAAAACTCCAGCTTCAGTGAAAACAGGCTTACAAAAAAGCGTCTCACTACAAATCTAGTGAAATGCTGTAATTATCTGCAGTGAAAACAAAGCATAACTGAAGGCCACTGCATTCTCAAATGCACACTAAACTCACAAAAATGCAATAAACGTATTCATTCACTGTGAACTGAGACGTTCTAAGGCACACAAGCTGATATCCTGAACGAAGTGTGCGCTTTGCTTTGAAACACACAGCATAAACAGACTTGATAAATGCATTAAGCCTTATTGGGCTTTTATGTAAGAATAGGAAGTTCAAATATATTTTAAAAACTACACTTTTTTGCCCAGAAGACCTATCGTTTCATATCATCATGTGATTATGATAATATCGAGACAATGATAATCGCAATACCATGATATTGGCAATACCGTTACATCCCTACTTAAGTCTGTCATTAATGTCATTGTAAAATATCTATTGACAAACATGCAATTTAATTTTTAAAAAAAAGAAGTCAATCAAGTAAGGGTCAAATTCGTGACCTTTTGACCTCATTCACAGAAGTGATATTTCAGTTGGCACTGACCGCTGTTGGATTCCCAGTCAGTGGGCATGTCGTTATCTTCTGTGATGTGGCTTATCAGCGTTTCCGGCGGTTTCTGCTCCGTGTCGCTGTCAGACAGTTCAACATCAATCTCTGCAGCTGCTGTACACGTAACAGCTGTAGGTACTGATTCTGTTGTGTTCTCAAGTCTTGCTTTTTCCTTTACTTTCAGCTGTAAACAAAACATAATGTGTTAACTTTTACTAACAAAAAACTGTTACAAGAAAAATCTTGAATGATTTATGGTATTTCATAAATAACATTAACTATGCTTTTTTAACATTTTTAAATTAAAATGTGTATTAGGGAAGTTGTTGTTGTTTTTGCCATTCCTTGATCACCTTTTAGCTTTTCTTTTTTTTTAGTTAATTTAAATAGTCTGTGGTGCAAAAGTACTCTTAAGCTGATACTATACTGAGCTCATACAAAAATAAGAAACATTTAGTTTTAGGGTGTGTTTGCTAAAAATGAAAAGTTTCTTTATGTACTTTGTCAAAATGACCCCTGTTCAAATGGATCTGAGAAAATTACTAAAACTGCTGTATTATTCATGCCAGGCCAGTAGTTGGCGATATCACCAAAAGAAACACTACATGGGTGCAGCAGGCGCAATGATATTACGCAGCGTTTGTGTAGATGCAGAGTTGCAGCCGGCAGAATTGGCGGCTGCGTAATATCATTGCACCTGCTGCTCCCCTGGGACGGCAGCAAAGTTCCTTGATTATTACGCCAAAATGAGAGTATAGTTCCTAGCCATATTGGCCTATAAAATCGCAACTTTTCATTTTCCGCCAGTCTTAGTACACAATGCAACTACAGAAGAGTCAAGTTTTAAATAGGAAAAATATCGAAACTCTTTAGTCATTTTATAGTGAGATGCTAATGGTATAATCAGATTCAATGATTTATGCTAAGCTATGCTAAAAGTGCAACCGCCAGACCCGGCAATCAGCTGAATGGATTCAAAAACGGTAAAACACATCTGTATAACTCTAGGGGAGTTGGAAAATGAACCTATTTTCAAAAAAAGTAGAGTGTTCTTTAAGAACGTGCATGAGCATTCAGGCGCTATATATGAAAACCTGGAATTCGCCAAGTTTTTGTCTGCTTTGGCATGATTACTAAATGCACATAATGTCTCCAAGAGACGCCACAGTGTTTGCCGACAAACATTGTGGGTTTTATGCTGACGTTAACATTAAATGCATGCTGTACATTTACACGCTTATATGGGTAATAGGTAACGTAAGCATCAAGGAATTTCATAGCGATTAAAAACCACAATCTTTAAACCAGCTTTAAACCTTTAAAAGCCCGGATACTTGCTCAACAATTTCTTAAAAGTTAACATAAAAACTCACCTGCTACCATCGTGGTCAAGTTAGACCTGTTATGTACACTTTCACACAGTGAAACTTTCTACAAAAAAGGAGAGAAAAAAAAGATATTTGTTTTGCACAGAAAGTTCTCCTCAATCTAAAACAAGTAATGTTATCCGCCACAACCTACACTGTAAAGTGTGACTGCGCGTCGTGAAGAGACACCATTATTATTCTTTTTTTTGTTTTTAAAACCAAAAATAACCCAAAAATACACTGACATTAAATATGTAATTAAAAAGCAGGAATATCGTACATATATTTGCTTGCAGCTGCGAGGTTCTTGTGTGGATCTTCCTTTTCTTCTCTCCCAGAAGAAAAAAGCCTTTTTTGTCATTGGTCAGGTTTCGTGCTCATTTTTTTTTTTTTTTTACCATATTTTGATTTACAGTAAAGGAAAAATACTGTATTTTAATGGTGGCAAGAGGATATTTGCCATAATGCAACTTTAAAATACAGTAACATACTGTACAACTGTTCTAAAGTAAAGTACAGTTCATATTACAGTTAAATACTGTGTAATTTACAGAAATGGCTAACAGTGTATAGTTACTTGGAAAAAGTAATAATATTACGTAACTCAAGTTACTTGTAATGCGTTACCCCCCAACACTGGTAGTGGCACTGGCATGTGATTATTATTTTTTTTTTTTATTTATTTTTTTTTTTTTAAAGGGGGATGTGTTAATAGATAAAATAACTATGACGGATAATCTATTGTTCAATTACTTTTCCTGTTGTTCTATGTTTTTTTCATAGTATCAGTTCAGTAGTAGTATCATGATATTTTAGTCGGGTATTGTATCGAAGTCAAACTTTTGGTATCATGACAACACTAATACACTGTGATGTTTTGTTTTGTAATTTAAAAAAAAAAAAAACTTTGAATACTTTTATTCACCAAGGATGCATTAAAATGAACAGAAGTGATGAGTGAAAAGATGTAAAATGTTACAAAATATTTCTGTTTTGAATAAGTGCTGTACTTTTGAGCTATTAAAACACAGTCACAGTTTCCACAAAAATATGAAGCAGCACAACTGTTTTCAACATTGATAATAATAACTGTAAATATTTCATGGCAGCAAATCAGCAGATTATAATGATTTCTGAATTATCACGTGACACTGAAGACTGGAGTAATGATGCTGAAAATTCAGCTTTGCTGAGGTTGATGTCACTGTTTACATCGATGGATGTTAAGGTGGGGAACATTTGCAGAGATGTGCTCTTACTTCAAACAAACATTCACGTGCAAAATCAATACATTTTTATTAAGAAGTAATGAAATATCACTTAATATCGTAAACCTTTAACAACTTCTCTTACACTATCAGTGTGTGCTGTGTGTGTCCTGCAGTAGTTGGAGTGAGGCAGATTCTTCTCAGAGTCAATCTCAAAAAGTCGACTTTTCCCATCTATCCATGACGCTGTGCTGCACTGTGTCGGGCTGACAGAGATCTGTCCAGTTCTGAATTTACACTGGTGAGACTATCATCACACTAAACACACACAAGGTTTCTCAATCATGTTATTACTGTTTCCCTCACATTTATGTGAACTGTTGGTCTTTTACAGGAAATGCCCTGCACTATGAGGTTGTGACCAGCAGGTGTCAGTCTGTCCATCCTAGAAGGATGTCAAATATCTGAAACATGTCTTCATTCTCTTGGAATAAGTGTAATACTACAAATACTACCACTAATAATACTACTTTATCTACAAATTTTGCCTGTTACTCTTTAAAAAACTTGGTCAAGCTCCATTAAACTGCATTCAATCTAAGGCATAGAATATTATACACTGTTGTTGGGAAATTTCACCCATCTCAGTCTACTGTAAATAATAAATTAAAAGTAAAATAAATAACATATAAATAAAGCAGTATGAATAGATGTGACATATTTTACAAATAAATCTGGGAAATTCAGGAAAATGAAAAGATATTTGGATGTTTTTGGAGTGTAAAAAATTATGTTTGAGCTCCATCTGCTGTTCATATCGAGGTGTAAAGATAACAACAAGAAGTAAAACTACTGAAATTAAATCTCACTTGTATCAATTTTCTTTTCTTTTCTTTTCTTTTCTTTTCTTTTCTTTTCTTTCTTTCTTTCTTTCTTTCTTTTTCTTTTTTTTAAATGTAGGTATAAATAGCAATAGAATCATATTCGTCAATGGCAATTAAAATATCACATTATTTCAGGTCAGTTTTATAAATGCAATTTTAAAAATGCAAGAAGTGAAGACATACTGAGATTTAAGTTTCATAGCGAACCCTCACAGACTATCAAAATGACTAAAAATGATTGACTGACAAAAGAGCAAGACCTCATGGCATCAAACATTGGACAGTGCCCAAGGTTCGATCTTCGGTCGCCGGTTTTCCGGCGGCCATGAAACGGTAATCAGTCAATCGGAAATAACCACTGAGCCAAACCAACATCTGATCAGCAACTTTAGCTCACAATAGGAATCTGTCATGTAACAGTATGTCAGTCTATATGTATATCAGTATATAATGAATTATTTTCCAGGACGGGCTAAGCTGCCGTTTGACATCTTTTACATGTTACAAACAAAAACTATAAAATGTATTAAATAGGCCTGCAATATTTTTCGACTTGATATTTTATATGTTTCCTTTAAAATAATTAATGAAATAGCAAAGGTATTACTGTTTTACTTGTAGCTTAAAAACGCATGGACTGATATACTGTTACATGACAGATTTCGAGTTGTCAAGTTAAATTGAACTTTTATTTTGACGGGTTGCTGTGAAGACCTTTAGGGTCTTCATTATATGACTATAGTTTTCAGCTATGCTCATGAAGTGACTCTCAGAGCATTTCTAGACATTATGTTCATGTGTTCATGTACTCATATATTGAGGCGGCACAGTCTGAAAACACAGCGAGTGTCACGTGAATTGCGTCAAAGCTCTTGGGGGGTCCCCCATCCCCCCTCCAAAATAAATAAATAAATAAACCTTATATAAATATGATTAATATTTGTATCTTATCCTTGTTATCATTGAGAAAGCCTAATTTTAAGACAAAAGCTTATTTTTGATCAGTGAATTAGGTGTACCAAACAATCACTAAGCAAAGAAGAATTACATATCTAGCCGAGGAAATTAATATTTTCAAACAAGTTTAAATAAAAATAACTCTTTGTTAATGAAATCTTTCTAAATGTAGGTGTAAGTATATTTCAAGCATATCATTTTCCAAATGTAAAATTACATACATTGATTGTGTGTGTGTTCCTGGTATTTATCATGTTATGGGGATCAAATGTCCCTTCAAGGATAGTAATACCAGTAAATTTTGACCTTGTGGGGACATTTATGAGGTCCCCCATGAGGAAACAGGCTTATAAATCATGCATAATGAGTTTTTTTTTTTTTTTTTTTTTTTTTTTTTAAAGTAAAAAAAAGTAAAAGTGTGCACAGTCTCCTGTGAGGGCTAGGTTTAGGTGTAGGGCGATAGAAAATACAGTACAGTATAAAAACCATTAAAACCATTTGTACAGTATAAAAACCATTACACCTATGGAATGTCCCCATGGAAACACAACGTGTGTGTGTGTGTGTGTGTGTGTGTGTTTAACATTTTCATGTTATGCATAATTTCAGTGTTCAAAAGTGAAGCTCTGGCAGTGCAAATGAACAAAAAAGCATAAAGGGTGGAAAATCATGTATAAAGCTTACTTCAGTTTCTCTAGTTTACACTGTGGATTCTCCAGTAGATTAGAGAGCAGCTTTACTCCTGAGTCTTGAGGTTTGTTCCAACTGAGATCAAACTCTCTCAGGTGTGAGGGATTTGACCACAGAGCTGTCACCAGAACTGCACATCCCTTTTCTCCAATACTGCAGTTAGACAGTCTGCATACAGGAGGAGAAACATCTTACACTTACAGATAAGCACACACAAAGCATGAAAGAGTTGATTTATTTGACACTGCATTAGTGAGTAAATCTGCTGTTGCATCAGTGAAATTTTGCAGGCAAAAATGTCAATTTAGTTCTAGGTTACGAACACATATTGAGAGATATGGAGATGATTTGCGCATGTATTGTATTAGTTGCTACCTCCCTTAAAATAATCTGGATTCATCAACATTAGAGCAATTACAAGTACACATCTGCTGTCACACATAAACATGAAACTGGTATGCAATTAGTAGTTTCCATCGTACTTATCTGATAACATGAGGAACATGATGGTATTTGAAAAGGGATTTGACAGTTTTGTTTCACTGATATACAACAGCATCCAGAAATATCGGCACCCTTCATAAATATGAGGAAAAATAATTAAAAGTAATCATTCTCTGCTCTTTATCTTGTTTAGGAACACTTAAGTACACTGACCAAAATTATGACCTTTTTTTTTTTTTTTTTTTTTTTTGCCCCCATTTTTCATGAGCTGAACTCAAAGGTCTAAATCTGTGTTAGTGAGCACTTCTCCTTTGCCGAGATAATCCATCCACCTCACAGGTGCAGCATATCAAGATGCTGATTAGACAGCATGATTACTGCACAGGTGTGCCTTAGGCTGGCCACAATAAAAGTCCACTCTAAAATGTGCGGTTTTACTGTATTGGAGGGTCCGAAAACCAGTCAGTATCTGGTGTGACCACCATTACCCTCACGCAGTGCAACACATCTCCTTCGCATAGAGTTGATCAGGTTGTTGACTGTGGCCTGTGGAATGTTGGTCCACTCCTCTTCAATGGCTGTGTGAATTTGCTGGATATTGGCAGGAACTGGAACACGCTGTCGTATGCACCGATCCAGAGCATCCCAAACATGCTCAATGGGTGACATGTCCGGTGAGTATGCTGGCCGTGCAAGAACTGGGATGTTTTCAGCTTCCAGGAATTGTGTACAGATCCTTGCAACATGGGGCTGTGCATTATCATGCTGCAACATGAGGTGATCACAATGTTGACATCAGCAAACTGCTCATGACGCCATACACAGTGTCTGCCATCTGCCCTGTACAATGAAAACCGGGGTTCATCCATGAAGAGAACACCTCTCCAAAGTGGCAGACGCCATCAAATTAGCATTTGCCCACTCAAGTCGGTTACGACGATGAGCTGCAGTCAGGTTGAGACTCCAATGAGGATGACGAGCATGCGGACGAGCTTCCCTGAGACGGTTTCTGACAGTCTGCAGAAATTCTTTGGTTATGCAAACCAACTGTTGCATCAGCTGGGTGGCTGGTCTCAGATGATCTTGGAGGTGAAGATGCTGGATGTGGAGGTCCGGGGCTGGTGTGGTTACACGTGGTCTGCAGTTGGATGTACTGCCAAATTCTTTGAAATGCCTTTGGAGATGGCTTATGGTAGAAAAATGAACATTCAACTCATGGGCAACAGCTCTGGTAGATATTCCTGCAGTCAGCATGCCAGTTGCATGCTCCCTCAAAACTTGCGACATCTGTGGCATTGTACTGTGTGATAAAACTGCACATTTTAGAGTGGCCTTTTATTGTGGCCAGCCTAAGGCACACCTGTGCAATAATCATGCTGTCTAATCAGCATCTTGATATGCCACACCAGTGAGGTGGATGGACCATCTCGGCAAAGGAGAAGTGCTCACTAACACAGATTTAAACAGATTTGTAAACAATATTTGAGAGAAATAGGCCTTTTGTGTCCATAGAAAAAGTTTTAGATCTTTGAGTTCAGCTCATGAAAAATGGGGGCAAAAACAAAAGTGTTGCGGTCATAATTTTGGTCAGTGTAGTTAAGTGTTCCTAAACAAGATAAAGAGCAGAAAATAATTACTTTCAATTATGTTAATTAGGTGCCGAAATTTCTGGATTCTTTTGTATATTAGTGAAACAAAATTTGTGCGAGTGCATGATCTTCGTTCACTGATCACGTAAAGGGAGGCACATTCAGAGCGATCGCTTCGGATGTAGAGCCTGGTTAATACCACTAGCCGCCTCAGCACGAGCGCGAAGGAGCGTGCAGCTCCCGGCAAAGATAATGCGAATATTGAGGAAACGATGGCGGATGGAGGAATTTGGTTTTCAAGCTAAAGTAAAGGAAAAAAATGTAAAAAATAAACAGAGAAGGTGAACATGTTGGTATTCTTGTGGAAAAATAAACATGCAAGCACTGTCACCGACAAGTTTCACTTTTTTTACATTTTTGTTTTCATTTTGAAAAGCTGTCATTTACCTCACGTTACGTTATGGAGGCTTTCTTTTTAATTTTATTTGATTTCTCAGTGTTAGCTAAACGTTCTGTAATTTATTAGGCTAATACAGCATGTGGTGTATGCCATGCTTCATCTTATTCATTTTGTAGCCTGTTTTATTGTTGTTATGCTTTTAATAAAGAATAGGCTAATCCATCTTTTGTTTTAGTCTTAAAACATGAAAGGTGTATAAATGTAAGCAAAACAGACAATAATATTTTCTTGTAAACATGACAAGATTGCGAATTCGAAAGTGAAAGTGTCTGAAGCTTGATTTATAGCAAAAGAGGAACTCCCGTCTCCCATGCACAAAATTCAAACCAAAAATAATACTACTGATGAAAAAAAAAAAACATACGGGTTGAGGGTTAACCACTTTCGTTACCATATAACTATAAACTATGATAAAAGTTAATCAGCATGCATTGATTAAAGTTGTAGCCAAAAAAAGCAACCAATTTGTGTGCTCCTGCGGCCAACCGAGAAAGTTGCAAATGAGTGACCCATGGAAAGAATGAGTCTAGAGCCCTGGTCAGCCTGCGACTGATTCTGAAGCAGTGGCGGCAATAATTAAGAAGCAGCGGCAGGGACAGTGAGGGGGACGGATTGGGTCACTATGAATCTGGGAGGGGGAGGGGGGGGGGGGGGGGGGGGGGGGGGGGGGGGGTCATGCCCTAGTGCTATCTGCGTGCCTGTTTTTTTTTTACCATAGTTTAAATATAAAGAGAATCACAGGCACAGGAGAAACACATGTCTCATTTGGTTTAAAGTAGTTTAATTCAGCTGAAGATGTTGACAGTTGAACGGAAAAGGATGTATGTCTATATTAATGCCATGAAACAGAGAGGGGAGTGTTTTCAGTTCCCATACAATTTGTAAGGTTGTATAATTGCAGATGGGTTGGGCATTGGGGTCAAAGAGTCCAAGACTATTAGATGCTACCTACATTGCTTGTCATAAAAAGCCTTCCAAACAACTGTCAAACAACACCCTCAAGTTACTAAAAATTGCCAGACTTTATTGCCATTTTCAATGGTCAAACAAGTCCAAAATACAGCCTTCCATTAACAAACACCAGGGGTGGGTTTGGCACAGACAGAAAGGTACCCATGTAGAAAACAATATCATTCCCACCGTAAAGTATGGCAGACAACTTAAAATACATGGTATCATAGGCTCCATCAATACCAAACTGGGCAGTAGCTGGTTGTTTCAACAGGGCAATTATGCAAAGTACAACTCAACAACCAAAATGAACAAAAAATGTTTTACTGATCACAGCATCAAGGTTTTGCCATGGCTTTCTTAATCCAGGACATTTGTGATTTTTTAAATTGTTCAGACTGCACTCTAGTTTACTCATCACCAACAGGTCCTGAAAGAGGTTTAAATCAAGCATTAATCCATTTTGACAGTGCAAAGTTCTGTGTTGTGTTCTACAATGTGAATGTAAAGATGTACTGCAAAATGTAGGTTTATTACACATTATCAATGTTTTCTTTCTTTCTATGTTTTTCATCCTATGTAGAAACAAATGATACATTATTGGTACGGTACTGTACATGTGTGAGATGAGCATGTTACTATAAACCTAAACTTCAATTCTAAGTGCTTGCTGCACTAATTACTTGGTTAATTCTGATCACTTGTACTAGACTTTTTTGTCTGCAACATTAATCGATATTAAATTGGCATTAAATATTAAATATTGTGTGTTTTTGGAGGGTTACTGTTACATTTCTTGACTACTGTTTGTAAATATTTGACACTTTTTTTTGTCATATTGCCATGTTTGGTCCATTTTCTTCATGTTGTACTTCTGGCTTTTTATCATTTTATCCGTCATCAACATTTAGGTAAAGTAAAAATGTAAAAGTATCAACCTTGGTTGACATGGCAATAAAATTTGATTGCATTCTTTTAACATTGAGTGTCTGTTCTGCTCATTTTTGCCAGTGTTAATATTAATAGGAGGCACAACATATACATTTAACAAAAGTAAATTAGATAACGTAACTATGCTTCACCCTTCTAAATGGCTGTTACACTTACTTAAGTGTCTCCACACTGTCAGAAAAAAAGGTACAGTTCTGTTGCTGGGGCGGTACCCTAAGGTACAAAGTGAAAAGGTACAAATATGTACATTTAAAGTACCAATATGTACCTTTAAGGGACCAATATGTACTTAAAAGTACTAAAATGTACCTTTAAAGTACTAATGTGTACTGTTTAGGGGTAGGAAGGGTACAAAGATGTGCCTTTTCACTTTTGTACCTTAGGGTACCGCCCCAGCGACAGAACTGTACCTTTTTTTGAGAGTGCAGTTTACAGTTAAAATCCTCCAGTACACTGTCAGACAAAAAGGTACAGTTCTGTCGCTGGGGCGGTACCTTATGGTACAAAGTGAAAAGGTACAAATATGTACTTTTAAAATACCAATATGTACCTTTAAGGTACTAATATGTACTGTTTAGGGGTAGGAAAGGTACAAAGATGTACCTTTTCACTTTTGTACCTTAGGGTACTGCCCCAGTGACAGAACTGTTTTTTTTTTTTTTTTTTTTTTTTTTGTATGAGAGTGTAGATCAGAGAGCATATTGACTCCTGAGTCTCCTGGGTCATTCCCACTCAGATCCAGTTCTCTCAGATGTGAGGGGTTTAACCTCATAGCTGATGCTAGAGGAGTAAAGCCTTCCTCTCTAATACTGCTTTTAGACAGGCTGAAAAAAAAAAAAAAAAACATTTCACCAACACAGCATTATGCATATATATTTTAGAGGGATGGTCCACATTAAGGTTGGTCCACTCATATGTTTCTTTTTTCTTTTATTTTCTTTTCCTTTCTTTTATTTTCTTTCAAAGTCTATAGGTCTTTTTTTTTATTATTTTTTTAAACCCTTTTAAATGTTTAAATTGGCAAGGCTTAGAAACACATGCAAATAATAAGCTTTCGTGATGACACACAGCAGCATCTTTAGCCTGGCCCCTATAATCATCACCACCTTTCAATATATAATAACCATTTAAAAAAACTATATATATATATATATATATATATGTATATATATATATATATATATATATATATATATATATATATATATATATATATATATGCTATACATGTTAACATATAATAACATATACCCAGTTTCATACAGTGTGTAAAAGGTGGTTTACGTCTGTCTTTCTACCCACCAGCAGGGCCTTGGCTTGAAAAAATGTTGAAGACCCCTGGCCTGCTGTGTTCTACCTGCAACTGAATAATAATAATAATAATAAAATAATAATAATAATAATAATAATAATAATAATAATAATAATAATAATAATAATAATAATAATAATAATAAACAATGTCTGTGCACTAAACCAGCTATGTTTGTCTAAAATTACTGCCAAGGGTTATACAATACTATTGAACATTAAAAAAAGAAAACATTTTATAACTAAAGACAAATGGAGTACTAAGTGGCAATAATGGTATACTAAGCAAAACATCATATTGTTATTTGTAATTGTAGAGAAGCTTTTGTGTTTGTTAGTGTCAGCACTCATAATTAATGTGTTCATAACTGCAACATTATTTTATGACTTATGCATTTCTATCTAGACACAGCAGAGCTGGAGCACTGGGGGCATCTGACTGAAGCCGTCTGGATAGGGTTATAGAGTATTAGTTGATTATTTCTTTGAGGCATTGGAGACCAGGGCATCGACTACACTGTAGGACAGTGTCAAACAGGTCAAGTGGATGAAGTCTAGAGTCTAAAAATAGACAAAAGAGATGCACATAAAAAGCAAAAGACATAATTATTACATAGTTATTATAAGTTGTTGAAATATCAAAACGAACACCACACATAATAACTCCTCACTTTAAGGACTCTAGTTTGCAATTTGCATCTTCCAGTAGATTATGCAGGAGTTTCACTGAGTTTCCAGGTTTATTCAAGCTCAGATTCAATTCTCTCAAATGTGAGGAGTTTGATCTCAGAGCTAAAGCCAAAGCAGAACAACCATCCTCCCCAATACTGCAGTCACACAACCTGCAAAGAGAAGAAAAAAGAAACACAGTGTGATGTGGTGGCTGATATGCAACAACAAATATCATCAGGTGATCATAATCAATCGACCAATCAATCCACAAAGTCAAGTTCAACCTCACCTGGAACAAATGGGTATAATAACACATCAAAAAAAAAATAAAAATAAAAAATAAAAAATAAAAATATATAAGCTGACTTTAATGTCTATGTCATTGATTTATGTTGAGAAAACATTGAGATCATTCCAATCAATCCACAAAGTCAAGTTCAACCTCACCTGGAACAAATGGGTATAATAACACATCAAAAAAAAAAAAAAAATAATAATAATAATATATATATATATATATATATATATATATATATATATATATATATATATAAGCTGACTTTAATGTCTATGTCATTGATTTATGTTGAGAAAACATTAAGATCATTGAGGATCAGAGTGAGTGAACATAAATCAGCCTTTTGTAGACATGATGTTACTTGCTAGGCACTTTACTGATTACAATTGTAGTACTGAACAACTTTATAGGTATTGAGAAAGTGATGACTACCCACCATGGTAGAGATATCGACAAAAAAATAAAAAATAAAATAAATAAAAAAATTTCCAAAAAGTGGCAAGAACTTTTTGAAACATCAAAGATTTGGTAAAACTCACTTTCAGTAGAGGGACAGAAATCTCTCAGATTTCATAAAAGATTGTTTTGAAAATGAAATAAAGTTGTATGAATTTAGAACAACAGAATGAATTTGGAACAGGAGAATTAATCCTATGTATCAAGTTTATAAATGCAGCTTGTAATAGTTAAGTGTATATAGCTTACAATATTTTTTCTAGTTTACACTGTGGATCCTCCAGTAGATCGGAGAGCAACTTCACTCCTGAGTCTTGAGGTTTGTTTGAGCTGAGATCAAACTCTTTTAGGTGTGAGGGGTTTGATCTTAGAGCTGAGACCAGAGCAGAACAACCTTCCTCTCCAATACTGCAATTACACAACCTGCAAAGATACAAAAAAAAAAAAAAAACAGTGTAATGTAGTGACTGAATTTTTTTTTTTTTTTTTTTTTTTTTTGCTAAAAAGGCAACTCATGCTTTTACTACTCTATTTCATGCTTCCCTTTACATATTAAAGTGCATGAGTGCAGCTTATGCGATAGTTTAATGTATAAGGCTCACTTCAGTTTTTCTAGTTTACACTCTGGATCCTCCAGTAGGTCAGAGAGCAGTTTTACTCCTGAGTCTTGAGGTTTGTTTGAGCCGAGATCAAGCTCTCTTAGGTATGAAGGGTTTGATCTTAGAGCCAAAGCCAGAGAGGCACAGCCTTCCTCGCCAATACTGCAGTTAGAAAGTCTGCATAAAAGAAAAAAATCTCTCACACTTAGTAGTTGGCACTGCAGTAAATTGCTAAGAACCATGGCATTCACTTTTTACTTCAAACTAATCCACATGGATGAAGTTACTGTTTTCAAAGAAATGCTTGCAAAAACATTTCTGAGCTCTTCTGTCACCCTGGGACCTTGTTAGGAAATAAGCTGGAGGTAAAATTCAGAAGAGCAAAAATGTGTATTTAATCAATAAAGTGATATCTTGGACATCTGTTAGGTAGTTCCACTTTTTTATTTTATTTTTATATTTAACATGTCTTAAATACAAATCTGTGCAAGAACCTGATGCACATCCAAGTCTGACAAATCCAAATACTGAAAACAGTTAAGGCTTGTTTTGTCAATTGTGTAAAAATAAGAACAAATACACCTCAGTATGCATCGGTTTTGACATAAATATTATCATGTAGGTATAACATAAGAAATTTGATTTTGGTATTTGATTTCATTTTATAAAAGTATACCCACCCAAATTTTATGCAAGATAACTATAAAAGTATAGTTATGTGTAACTGGTACACTCACTGTAGTATCTTCAGTTTACAGTATGGATCCTTCAGTAGATCAGAGAGCACCTTCACTCCTGAGTCTCCTGGTTTATTCCCACTCAGATCTAGTTCTCTTAGGTATGGGGGGTTTGATCTCAGAGCTGACACCAGAAGAGCAAACCCTTCTTCTCTAATGCTGCTCTTAGACAACCTGAAGAGAGAAAACATTTTACCTACACAGTATGATGTGTCTAGTGCCACAGCTTAAGCCAAATTAACCTTTAAAATTATTATTATTATTATTATTATTATTATTTTTTTTTTTTTTTTGTCTGAACCACATTTTAACACTCAGCTCCCAGTAATGCTTGTGCATCAATTGTTAACAGTTACAGAAAAAATGGGAATATCAATAACTTACTGTAATTTCTCCAGTTTACAGTTTTGATCTTCAAGTAGATGACATAGCATCTTTACTCCTGAATTTTCTGGTTTATTCGTACCCAGGTTTAGTTCTCTTAAATGTGAAGGGTTTGATGTGAGAGCGGAAGCTACAGCAGCACAACCTTCCTCTCCAATGTTGCAGTTAGAAAGGCTGCAGAAAGAAATACATAAAAACTATTTACACTTACATGTCAACAAACACAAAAAACATTATGGATGGATCAAGATTAACAAAATGTAATGATTAACATTTTTGTTGCGTTTATATCAATAAAATAATACAATTATTGGAATAAATTGTTAAACTAATCTCGAAGCAATATACATTTTGCAAACAACAGAAATATGTTTTGCAAAAACATACAGAACATATAATTAGGTTTATGTTTTAAACAAGTGATAATCTAACCCATGGGATAACAGAAAATGCACATATATTAAATTTAATACCATATATGGTATTTTTTTTCTTCTCAGGTAAATGTATCTTTGAGGGATGATTAGTGATAAAATATTAGATTAGACTGAAGTTAAATCTAAAGGCATTTAAGGATTTTCATACGGATAGAAACTGATTAATACAGACTAATATAACAGTCCATGTCAGGGATTCTCAATTCTGGCCCACAAGGTCCACTTTCCTCCAGAGATTTGCAGGAAAACTGACCTATCAGTAACTTTCTAGTAATCATGAAGATCTTTATGAGCTTGTTCAGGTATGTTTGATTAAGATTGGAGCTAAACTCTGTAGGAGAGGGGACCTTGAGGGCCAGAGTTGAGAACCCCTGGTGCATATGGAAATGACACTCACTATAGCTTTCCCAGTTTGCATTGTGGATCCTCCAGTAGATCAGAAAGCAGGTTTAGTCCTTGGTCTCCTAGTGTATTGTCACTGAGATTAAGTTTTCTCAGGTGTGAGAGATTTGTCCCCAGATCTGAAGCCAAAGCAGCACAACCACTCTGTGTAATCCAGCAGTTTGACAACCTGCAAAGACAATGTCCAATATCACTCTTCCAAGCTAGCTAAATTATGTTGTTTTCCCTCTTATGTACCCCTCTAGTAGGGCTGCACGATTAAGCACACGATATTGTGAGGTGCGCTTAGTCAATGAAGCCGGTACTTTGATTAGTAGTAAAGCTCCAGCTAAACGCACATGATGGAGCTTTACTACTAATCAAAGTACCGGCTTCATTGACTAAGCACGCCTCACAATATCGTGTGATTAATCGTGCAGCCGTAAATACACAGAGCCGTAAATCACTGACAAGCCAAATCGCGCTCATAATCGAATGCGATTTTGAGCGCGATTTGGCGTAGCTTGTCAGTGCTGTACGGCTCTGTGTATTAATTGCCGCTCCAGCTGAACGCATGTGATGGAGCTTTACTACTAATCAAAGTACCGGCTTCATTGACTAAGCACGCCTCACAATATCATGCGATTAATCGTGCAGCCCTACCCTCTAGAACGTCTCATTCGGCTAACACTAGACATTTTGGGTGTTTATACACATTCAATATGCTGTATAACTACAAAATGTTAGATAGCATACTGTAATGTCTCCAGTTTGCACTGTGGATTCTTTAGTCCAGCACAGAGCAGCTTCACTCCTGAATCCTGCAGACGATTGTTGCTCATGTCCAGCTCCACCAGACTTGATGAATTTGAGCTAATGACTGAGGCCAGTGCTGAACAGCTCTTCTCTGTCAGATTAGAATCACACAGCCTGGGAAAGAAATGGAAGTATTTCATTTTAACAACATTTTAATAATGTGCCATCTACACTGTAAATTCCAATAGCTTTGCTGACTCACATATAGTTAGTAAACTTTACTCAAATATTACAAAATATACTTCTTACAAGGTTTTGTTGAGTTACAGTTAATTGCAGGGTGAGTAAAACAATTTACTTAGTAGTTTTAGTGATGTTTACTTGCAACACTTAAGTAGCAACAAAGGAAGCAATGACGTTACTGCACCAGTGAGTGGCAGCAGTGCACCCAAGAGTAATAAAGAAGAAGAAAAATGAAGAAGAAGAAGCAAGACTTGTCAGAGCATGCGTAATAGGATTTGTGCGCACTCAGTTTCTGAACTGGTGAATTGGCGCCCATTTTGCAGAAGATGTAGAAAGAAGCGGCGGCCAGACTACCGACGTTTTTAACATCTGAAGCTTTGTTACGTTTTTAAAGAATAATAAGGTAAGTAATCAAGCAAGCAACTTGTATGTGAATGTTTCTTTTCTGCTTGTCCTATTTTTTGCCAATCTAATACATATTTACCAAAGAATTATGATATTATACGGTGCTAGAAGAACACGGTCTGACCGCTTAAAACTAGCAGGTACCACAAATGGTAAAAAAAAAAAAAAAAAAAAAAAAAACTATTTTGCCTTTTTCCAATTGGATATGTTGTATAGTTTTGTATTTTACCCCACACTGACAAACCAAATGTCTTATTTTCATGTTAAAAGTAGAAATTAAGATGTGAAGTGAAGGGCTAGCCAAGATTATCTCTTACCAGTGGCTTGTGATTGATGTGAATAAAGATTTTGAAATATATGCTTGCCGTTAATCGATTTAATGATTAGCTGTAATCGTCTGCAGTGTTTTCTCTATGATTTTATAAAACTGTGGTGCTTTATTATTAGTAGTAACGTTAGTATTTTTGTGTTCGTTATTAAAATTTGCTATTGTAATGTCTGGTCCATTTTTTTAAATATTAATCACAGTGTAACTATTCATTACATTGTTACACCTTTCTAGATTTTAAGCTATATTATAGTGGTAAGTATTTTCTGCAATGCTTGTAAAACATGAACATATTAAGGAAAGAATGCATTTATAATTTGCAAGGCAGAACTTCCTTTTAACTTTTTTTTGTCCTTTTTAGAGGAGGTTTACCAGAAGTGCTTCTGGTAACTGCCTCCTGAGTGGTCTTCAATTCACAGATCTTGATACAATTGAGGTGAGGACATTTTATTCTGAAGTAGTAGTAGTAGAGATTAATTTGTGAAAGTGTTGACTATGATGCACCTTAAGTATTATATTGAGAGACTAAAACAACTTAAAATATATCTCCACTTTAAATAATTTCTTGCGGATGCAGTGGAGCTGTAAGCATTATATTTTTTCAGCAGACAAAAGGGGACAGTTGTTAAAACATTATCGCCTAAAACATGGAGGCTTCACTCGGCAACAGCCAATACCATGTCTTCATAATGATTGCTTGTGCACTTTCAAATCTTTTAAGGCACTAAAAGTACACTTATCTGTTTGGCACTGTCAATCTGACGGACAAGCAAGTAAACCCAAAGTTGCGTTTCACTGCCAGTTATGTGAGTACATTGAGCCCTGCACTGAAGATGAGTTCTTTAGACACTTACGCAGCCATTTGAAACTTAAACAAAGTGTTTTATGTCCATACGAAGGCTGTCAGTTTCAGAGTAATGTGTATTCAACATTTAATGCACACAAAAACAGAGTACACAGTGGGAGTGCTACAACCCAATTTAAAAGTCAAATAATCTCAAACATTGAACAGCCAGGTAAATTGACTGATGTCGAAGGTGAGCTTTCTCTACAGGATGACATTGAGTTTGAAGAGTCTGTAGATGATGTACAGGATTTGGAAATTCAGCTGGAGCGTAATTTGGCTTCATTGTTTTTGAAAATGCAAGCATTACTGCACATATCTGAAAGTGCTGCACAAGAAGTAATTCAGCAGATCAACCAGATACAGTTGCTTTCGCAACCATTACTACAAAATGTAGTACAAAAAATTATCAGTCAGCACTGTGGTGATGTGGACAATTCCATAGTGAATGACATTGTAAGTGTAGTGTCCCAAAGCAATGTCTTGCTGAAATTTACCAATGCAGAGGGATCCCTGTCTACAGCCAACAGGAGAGCATCTTATATACTACGAGAATTTCCAGTTGTTATGCCAGTTGAGTTTGCTCTTGACAAGGATCAATCATTTGTGTATGTCCCCATACTCAAAATGTTGCAGGCTTTGCTAAACAATCAGGAGATTTTGGATAAGGTGCTGCATGCAGAGGTGATGTCACCTGAAGGATACTACTCATTTAGAGACGGCTCTCATTTCAAAGAAAATGTTCTTTTGAATGTGGAGGAATGCAGGATTGCACTTGGGCTATACATTGAAGAGGTTGAAGTGGCTAATCCAACTGGAACCTCCAAGAAAAAACACAAACTATGTGCCATATATTGGGTACTTGCTAATCTTGATTCCAAGTATCGTTCAGCTCTTCACTCAATTCAACTTGCACTTTTGTGCAAGGTTAACGCTCTAAAAGAGCATGGCTATGATGAGGTTCTTCGTCCTCTCATTCAGGACATTGCAACTCTTGAGGAAAATGGTGTGTATGTTGAACAATTGGCAGAAAGTGTTAAAGGCACCATACTATATGTGGCAGCAGACAACTTGGGGGCTCACTCTTTAGCGGGGTTCCAGGAGAGTTTTGCAGCAGATTACTTTTGTCGGTTTTGTATGTGCAAACAAGATGACATGCAGGATAAAGAGGTCAGATCAGGTGTACTCCAGCCAAGGACAAGAGAGAACCATGAAAGGCATGTGCAAGAGGTACTCTGTGACCATACTGCGGCCAAACATCATGGTGTTAAAAGAGGATGTCCACTGAATGAAAAACTGACACACTTTCATGTGGTAAATGGTTTTCCGCATGACATTCTCCATGATTTTTTGGAGGGCATAGTCCCAGCAGAATTATCACTGTGCCTTCAGGATTTGATTACAAAAAAAATATGTTTCTTTGGACTCTTTGAACGAGGCTATTAGGCAGTTCCCTTACACATTTTCAGATAAAGCTGACAAACCACAGACCATTCCAAAGACCTTCTTCTGTAGGGGAACCACTGGGGGAAATGGCCATGAAAATTGGTCTCTACTAAGGCTGCTTCCATTGATGATAGGATACAATATCCCTGAAGGAGACCAGTCATGGGAGAGACTGATGCTTCTTAAAGATGTACTGGAGTTGGTAATGTCACCACACTTTACTGAGGAGTTAATCCATTTCTTGGATTGCAAAATCTCAGAACATCGAGAGTTGCTTCAGAAAACCTTTCCCAACTACAAACTTCGTCCAAAACATCATTTCATCGAACACTATGCTGAAATGATAAAAATCTTTGGCCCTCTAGTAGACATGTGGACGATGAGGTTTGAAGGGAAGCACAAATTTTTCAAGAAGGTTGTGCATGACACATGCAACTTGAAGAATGTAGCATGTACCTTGGCTGTAAGACACCAGAAAATGATGGCCTTCCATTTAGATTCTCCAACATTCTTCAAGCCTCCTTTGCAAATTGAAAAAGTGAGATCAGTTATGGTCACATCCTTCCCTGAAAATGTTCAGAGTTCGCTGCATCAGCAAAATGGCAAGCAGTCTACAGTGCTGGTTGCACCCTCTGCATGTGTCCATGGTGTCAAATACTGTGCAGATATGATCTTCTCTGTTGGCAGTTGTTCAGGTCTTCCAGAGTTCAGGCAAATAACACACATTGTGGTTATCAACACAGAAGTTCTGTTAGTCTGCAGGCTTTTGAGCTCCTGGTATACCGAACATTTACGTGCTTATGAGTTGTGCTTCAGTGGGGCAGGTTGTCTTGCAGTGACCCAGCTGTCTGAGCTCAATGATGCTTTCCCCTACCAAGTGAAAGGCAATATGTATGTGACACTGAAGCGTTACATATTGTGCTAAATGACAGTACATCAAATGGGCACCAAAGTGATAGTTTTTTTGTTTGTTTGTTTGTTTTTTGTAGGACCATGGAAAGCTATAAAATAAGACTCATTCTAACTGAACAGGACATAAGGAAATTGTCACTGGATGCAAAACCAAAAACTGTTGAAGAGCTGAAGACAAAAATCCAAGAAAAATGCAATTTGCAGTTTGACCTCAGTGTGATGTATGAAGACTCCAACTTTGACAATGCCTTCTGCAACCTTGAAGACATAGGAGACCTACCATCTACAAGAGCTACAGTGAAGGTAATTCCATTGCTTGTTACTGCCTCAACCACCAGCATGTCTGATGACTCCAGTGTATCCGAAGATACAGCGATTCTGCCTACACACAGCTCATCAACAAGACATGATCCATGGCCAGAGATTTTTGACATTCCAAGATTTCCTGTTGATGTGGAATTCAGGCTCAGACAGGCCAATCTTGCGTATCTACAAGACAAGACATACCTGAATGTACCAAGAGACATGAAACATACTATTTTGGAAAAGCTTGCAGAAGAAATGTACAAATTTGATGGCTATCCAAATGAAGAGCGGATCAATTCTGTGGCACTAGCGCATCCCTGCCTTCAGGAACGAGGTTCACCGGATGGGTGTTCTGGCTGGAAGCATAGCCTGAAATTCAAAATGGGAAACTATCGCACAAAACTAAGAAAAGCAGACTTTGTAAAGGTTGGTGTAAATGGGGGTAAAACAGGTGGCCCGGGAATGGCGTCAAAAGGCTTGAAAAGGCCAAAAAGATATGAGGTAAATTACTTACCAGAGCTACCTGAGGGGCATAATGAAGACAGCCTAGAGGCTGCGAGAAAGCTCCTGGTTGAAGAAATGAAGAAACTGAACCCTAGTGCAAGTCTCATTGCATCAAAGATGGACCAGACCTTCTCAGTGCGAAGACGTGAGATTGTGGATGCAGAAACTCCAGTGAAAGCATTGCAGGAGCGGTGGCCAGCTCTCTTTACAGAGAGACAAGTAAGTGCTCATACATTTAGTTTTCCACCATGTTAAACAGCATTTTTTTCAAGCTTGGCCTGGTAACCAGTGGGCTGACCATGCATAGACATATATTCACACTGTGAACCAAGCTTCTTTATTCACTGTTTATTATGACTTTTTTGGTGCCTTGGATCGCTACACACAACGGTTTGTCACAATCTTCAAGTCCAAGAAAGGAACTGTTGGATAGAAATTGGCTGAACTTATGCAACAAATTAATACAGCGGTGAGTTTACTGCAGCCTTAATTTTATTTACTGTTGTAAGTTGATCATGATGTTGCTACCTATTATTATTTCAAAGTGTTTAAAGGTAATGTTGGCAATATTGTAATTGTTACAAGAGTTGTGTTCTGTTTTTGAGGAACACTTTAGCTGTGGGTTGTATCTTAAGAATTACTTCCCCGTTTAGTTGCTGCACTATCAAGCAGCATTATGATAATTACGCTTGTTTAAAATGAAACTTTAAAAGGGTTAGTTCACCCCAAAATGAAAATTCAGTCATTAATTACTCAGGCTCATGTTGTTCCAAACCTCCAAGACCTTCATTCATCTTTGGAACACAATGTAAGATAGTTTAGATGATTGACAAAGTAATCCATGTGACATCAGTGGTTCAACTGTAATGTTATGAAGCTACGAGAATACTTTTTTTTTTTTTGCACAAAGAAAACAAAAATAATGACTTTATTCTAAATTTTCATCTACTGCGTCCCTTGTGGACCCGTATTCACGAGAGCATGCTAATGCATGCGTGTGGCGTCGCCACACGTTTGTGTCATGGTACTCTTGTGAATATGTATCCACAAGCGATGCAGAAGAGACGAAAATATGGGATAAAGTCATTAGTTTCCTTTGCGCAAAATATAATAGCTTCATAAATATAATAGCTTCTCATAGCTTCATAACAATCACCTTGGTACTTTTCTGGCCTTGAACGTGGTAGTACCCTAATGATGTCTTTTCTACCTTTCTGAGCCTTGAAAGTGCTAGTTGCCAAGGCTGCATATGGAGGGACAGAAAGCTCTCGGATTTCATTTTTGTTATTTCTTCATCTGTGTTCTGAAGATGAACAAAGGTCTTACAAGTTTAAAATGACAAGGTTTAGCAACTGATGACAGAATTTAGGTTTTTATGAGAATTAATCCTTTAACAAACTGATTGGTACTGTAACTTCAGAATGCTGCATGATCTTGAACTTCATTTGTTTTTCATTATCTACTCCTAGAAACCAGATGTGACAGCAATGCACACACTGGTGCTCCGAGGCCTGCCCGTCATGCTTGGTGATGATGCCAGTACCTTCTACAACACCTGCTTTGTAAGTTCTCAGTTATATTTTATATTTATTTATTTATTATTTCCATTACGGGTTTACAAAAAAACTCATTAACCCATTAAACAATGTGAGTCCAGTGTACTCTCTGTCTGTGTCAATCTAAAATTAGGACTTGTTGTTATTATTATATATTCTTTGGAAGTATTAAAATCATATTGCAAGCCATGCAATATGCATAATGTGATATGTACAATGTGATATGCATGAAAAGTTTCTCATGCAGTGTAAGTACTATACCTTGAATATTTAGAGTTAATATAAAAATAAATTAAGATAAAAAAAAAAAAAAAAAAAAAAAAAAAAAAACAATGCATGTAAATACTTAACAAGGAATGGCTAAACAACAGTTTAGGCAGGGCAGACAACTGACAATTAATCATCCCTTTTAACATTTCCCTGTTGTAATATTGTTATTGTTTTGTTTTCTTATAGGCATCTGATACTGATGAGGCCTGGGCACAAGTACCTGTTGGAGTGCTGACTGTCATTGATGAACACATTCCTCTCTTACCAAATCAACTGTACCTTGACCCAGTTTCTACTGCCATCATTGTTGAGGGAGGTATTGTCATTGACAATCTGCAGAATCTACCACAGGCAATTTGCCTCTTGTTTGGCCTGTCATATGCTTTGAATTTGGATTACCCCAAAAACATGAAAAACACTTTCAACTTCTTTCAGAAAGTAAAGCTTGGGTTGGGACAGAACAAACTCCCACCAAAACTGCAGTCACTTAAGAATCTCCTGTTAAGTTAAAACAAATGTGTAAGAATGGTGATGATTTGCATTAGATTTCAGTTGTTCATGACAGTGGATATTGACTGAAGTGTTAAATCTGTTGGTTTAGGATGTTACAGTTACAGTCAGGTCAGGTCTTTTTTTTTTTTTTTTTTGGTCCACAGAATTTATTTTATGTAGATTTTATATAGATTTATTGTACCATCAAATGGATTGTATTTTATTTTAAATTTTTTTAAATTTGTAAACCCCAATGCAAACTGTGCCTGTCAGTTCTTAAGAAGAAAAAAATACAATAAATTTACCCCTGAACTGTGTCACTGCCTTAGAGTATTTGTCCAGGTGTAAGTGTATTCTTTGTGAAATTGCGAACCCCTTTTCAGTGTTTTATAATAGACAATTGATGCACTTAAGTTATTGGAGTAATGCTTACTTGGTTTTTTTAAGGCAATCGGTTTGCATGGTTTTAACAAGTAAATTGGATTGCTTTTGAAGTAAAGTCAACTTAGAAATTTCAAGTTGCATGCAGAAAATGTCAAGTTAGCTCAACTTGCATAAATCAGTAGTTTGGAATACATACAAAGTATATTTCACTTGAAATGATATAGTTGTTAAAAATAGTAATTCTGAGTAACCTGTACTAAAGATGAGTACATCTAAAGTAAACAATCAAGTATATGCTACAATTTAGTTTTAAGTTACTGGAACTCTCTTGTAAGTATACAATACTAGATAGGCGTTTGTTAATACTACAAACTATTCCCTTTTAACTTTGCTTGTTTTTTTTTAAGGCAATCAGTTTGCATGCTTTTTTTTAAGTAAGGTTTTCTAATTGGATTTTACAGTGTAGTTTGTATGTCACTAAGGGGCTGTACAACTATTTCATCAAAGTTGTCACTGCATCTAATCTTCCTTATTAATTCCTTATTTTATCATCTACTCTAACATCCCTATTCCTTTCCTTGTTGTGCCTATAATCTTATCCTATATAAAGTTATCCTATAATCTTTTTGCCTTTGGTTTGCAGGTTGAGTAATGCTTTATTGTCCTATTCATTTATCTTAAAAAAAAAAAAAAAAATTATATATATATATATATATATATATATATATATATATATATATATATATATATATATATATTCAAATAAAATAAAAACATAATTCATTACATTACATTAAAAGTGACATTCATACACAGCGCCTTAAATACACCTTATCTAAAATGAGCATGTTTTTTAATGTATTAATTAAAATTCATTTCGGGGGCATAAAGTAAAAAATGTCAGGATGATAAACTGTCCTGATATCATAATGAAGCTATGTTTTAGTTATTGTTTTGAATAAGCAACCTCTAGCTGCAAAACGTACATACTGCGCCTTCAACAAGCTAATCAGGGTTTTCAGGAATCGTTGAAAATCACAGGCAGGTGTGTTGAAGCAGGCTGGAACTTAACTATGGTGTACATGCATTAAAGGTGTAAAAAAAATAAATAAGATTTTTAAACGTATGGTTACACCACACACATTTTTTAAGAGTCAATAAATGTAGACTTTCTTTGAAAATGGTATAATCGTTTTTCCAAAACAAATGAAACCATCATGAATACAAAAAATATAATTCTAAGATTGTTGATTTATTTTGAACTAGATTTTTTTTTTTTATATCCATTTCTTTTACAGATATACTATACAAATACTCACTCAGCTTTTCTAGAAGCTTTGACCACTGGCAGAAGTCTCAGAAGACATTCCTCTGATTGATCATATTTACTCAGTTTAAACTCATCCAGCTCTTCTTCTGAGTTCAGCAACACAAACCCCAGAGCCGACCACTGAGCAGGAGAGAGTTTGACTCCAGAAAGACCACTGGGACCCGTTTCCTTCAGGTATGCTTGGACTTCCTGCACTAGAGAATGATCATTCAGTTCATTCAGACAATGGAACAGATTGATGGATTTCTCTGGAGAGGGATTATCCTTGATTTTCTCGTTGAGATATTTAATGATTTTTTGTTTGTTTATTAGGCATACATTTTCTGTATGTGTCAGTAGGCCTTGTAAGAGACGTTGATTTGACTCCAATGAGAGGCCCAGAAGAAAGCGAAGGTAAAGGTCCAGGTGTCCATTTTCACTCTGCAAGGCTCTATCCACTTCTCTTTTTAGCAAATCAGTCATTGTGGAGCTAAACAGTTTAAAATGCTTGGTAGGTCTTAGGGTTAAGGAAAGAAACTTGAATAAAGCAGCAAGAAACTCCTGAAAGCTGAGATGAACAAAGCTGTACACCTTTCCCAGGTACAGTCCAAACTCCTCTCTGAAGATCTGGGTGCATAGTCCTGAATACACTGACACTTCTTTGACATCAATGCCACATTCTCTGAGATCTTCCTCATAAAAGATCAGGTTGCCTTTTTCTAGTTGTTGAAAAGCAAGTTTTCCTAGGGAAAATATGCTCTCTGTTGTCTGCTGAAGATCTATATCAGTGTTTTCTTGATATTTCTGGATTCTTTGTTTGATCTGATATATAAGGAAATATGTAAACATTTGAGTGAGAGTCTTGGGGATTTCTGCACTCTCTGCTTGTCCTAACATTCTTTCTAGAACAGTGGCTGAAATCCAGCAGAACACTGGGATGTGACACATGATGTAGAGGCTCCTTGATGATTTAACATGTGTGATGATTTTACTGGCTAGACTCTGATCACTTATTCTCTTCCTGAAATACTCATCCTTCGGAAGATCATTGAACCCTCGTACTTCTGTGACCTGGTCAACACACTCAGGAGGGATCTGATTGGCTGCTGCTGGTCGAGAAGTTATCCAAAGGAGAGCAGAAGGGAGCAGATTCCCCTTGATGAGGTTCGTGAGGAGAACATCCACTGAGGCTGATTCAGTTACATCACACAAAATATCATTATTCTGAAAATCAAGAGGAAGTCGGCACTCATCCAGGCCATCAAATATAAACATGATTTTATAGTCATCAAAATTTGGTAATCTTAGCTCTGTGAAAAACTGATGCAGAAGCTCCATCAGGCTAATGTTTTTCTCCTTCTTCAAATTGAGCTCTCTGAAAGGAAGTGGAAATATGAAGTGGACGTTCTGATTGTCCTTTCCCTCTGCCCAATCCAGAATGAACTTCTGCACAGCGATTGTTTTTCCAATTCCAGCAACTCCTTTGGTCAGTACAGTTCGGATGGGCTTGTTCTGTCCAGGTAGGGCTTTAAAAATATCATTGCATTTGATTGGTGGTTCCGGTGTCTCTGGTGTCCAGGATGTTGTCTCAATCTGTCTCACCTCATGTTGAATACTGACCTCTCCATTCCCTCCTGTAATGTAAAGCTCAGTGTAGATCTCATGCAGAAGAGTTGTTTTTCCTTGCAGTGAAATTCCTTCATGAATTCTATTACATTTTGCCCTCAGGCTGGATTTTAGTACTTGATGACTCATGGGGGTCAGTTCTGGTAGACAGAAGGACATTCAGGTATGTTTGGCAAAGCACCTAATTAAGTACACCTAATTTTCATTAACATGTATACATTTTATCCAAGTGACTAACATTGATTTCAAGGTACATATTTGATCAGTTCTTCAGTTTCCTGCAAATTTAATCCATGACCTTACCACTGTTAATGCCGTAATGCATTAAAGCATGTTATCAATGCAAATCGATAAAAATACTCTCTCAAAGACAGCGGTCTTAAACTCAATTTCTGGAGGGCCGCAGCTATAGGCGTAATTTACAGGTAGGACAGGTAGGACATGTCACCCACCACTTTTTGCCATGGTCAATATTGTCCCCATCACTTTTGTGAAACATCGTGCGTAACATATATGACATTAGTTTCTGTTAAATAAACTGCGATCTAGCACTGTAATCTGTTGTTTTTAAAATCATGTTGAATGTTCGCTGCAATGTTTTTAGTGACAGAATGTTCTCTTATTGCTCTTGCACACCAGCACTTCAATCTATTGCTTAAACGTTGCGGAGACTATCTATTGATTCCAGTTAAATCACAAAACACTGAACACCTGGATTTGCTGAATCAGGTGTGTTTGATTAGGGTCATAACCAAACTGTGCAAAGCTGTGGCCCTGTGGCTCCCCAAAAGAATTGAGTTTGAGACCACTGCTCAAAGAAATCTATCAAACCTGAAAGGCATTTGAGAAAATGTCATATCACAGAAGAAAAATTGGTTTTGAGTAGGATTTCATGCTGCCTTTAAGGTAAAATGGATGTACTTGTTATATGTCCCAGAGCTCTTACTGGTTTGTAATGTGTTGGCAAGGTCTGTCTGGTTCATCTTCCTCAGAACGTGCAGTGTGATCTTCAGAACCGCATCTCTGACATTGGTCTGACCTTCATCATCCTCTTCCTCTCTTTCACAGCATTGTGGGTAATCTGGGCTCAGCAGTTTCTTAAACTTCTTTAGTTCATTTTTAACCAGAGAAATGACTGTGCGCTTAAGCATCTGAAATCAGTGTTTAAGGAACAATATCACATGAATCACATGAATTTAATCATGTGGTTGTGTTAATGACCCATATGCATCTACACCCACACACAATAACCACAATAAAAGCAGACAAATAACCATCATAAAACAGACAAATACAAACCTTATAGACTGCATTCTGGTGTTTTTTACTTGAGGAGTAATGCACATCCTTATTGTCACTGTAGTTAATCAGAAAGAGTTAATTAATATTTACATTGCCTGTTATTAACTTTTTTTTTAATGTTCTACTATGTACTGTCTTTACAGTTGCCCTGTATTTATATACCTATAATCTGTTCAGCATATACATACATATAATCTAAACATACTTTCCAACTGGCATTAATGTGTATTTTAAATCCAGATTTCTTTCAGTAAAAAAAAAAAAAAAAATAGTAATAATAAAATAAAAATAAAAAATCAGGATATATAAGTGGCATACGTGATTATTTGAGGTGTAATCTCTATACAGTACTTTTCATAGCTCAATTCAGATAATCATCACATTTGGTTGGATGTAAACCTGTTCAAAACTTGTTACACCTGTTAAACCATGACACTAACCTTTTCTCAGCAAAAGAGTTTCTCTCTTTGAAATTAACATCAGGATTCCTTGACTGATCACTCTTCAAAGACACACCACTGCAGTCAGATTGGGATGATCTCTTCTGAATTGAGCTGGTATAGAAAAAAAACTCAGATTATGAATTCCCAGAATTAATTGTCCAGTCTTTAATTGTTGAGTCTGAAATAAGTGTCCAAGTACCATCTAGTACCATCTGAATATATTACTTCACTGTACATGTATCATCCAGTATTCTAACCTCTTTGAAGTTTTTGTTCTATGCTTCAGTGAAAGCCTAAATCTGGAGGTCATGTTTCCTTGTTAACGGGACTGCATGCCTGCAAATACATATAATTATTGCGTAAGAATTAGTCAGACAGATGATCTACAAAATGAACAATTAATCAGTTTACCTACAATGTCAAACTCACCTCTGCTTTCAAAGTCCTCAGCAAAAAATGACACCCTTATATTTAGATTTAGATTTGCATTGTTTCATTCCTCTAAACTACTTTTGGTTGATCACGGGAAAAAAAAAAAAAAAATCTACCTTCACTTTCATTTTCGCATAAAAATAGTTTGACCTCAAGTTTTAAAGTCCATATAGCTGACAACAGTGGACACCCACTTTTTATTTTTTTTAGTAAAAAACCATGAACCAAACCAACCAGCAATAAGATGAATGATTATCACAGTCTTTAAAGCAAAGTTGTTATACTTCTAACATGAAAAACTACTTTGGTAAGCTTAGTTTACTAAAACAATCTCATGATCTTCATACTTAATCATGTGGTTCAACTCATTTCTTCTTTCCCTTTTACTCTTACCACTAACTTCTTCTGTTCACTCTTATTCTCAGTATATCTTCTCCATTCTATGTGGCAATCTGTTAATCACACTTTATTATGTAATTTGTGAGTTTTTTTGTTCAGTCAGTGCAGTGTTTATGTGGCAGTGAGAATCTCCTTAGGATTAAATATTTCAGACTAAATGTAAAGTAAGCAGGACCATGGAATTGAAGGGGTTTATTTGCAAAAATTTTGGGCTTACTCTGTTTATTACATGACACCCAACAAAATAAATTTTGTTATTGAAAGAAAAAAAAAAAAAAAAAAAAAAGGCAAATAGACATTACTACTTTACATTCGAGTATGGTAGAGCATCTGCTAGAAAAAAAAAAAAAATCTGTTACAACATAACAATCAGCCAAGTAACCAACACTCTAGCAATATTAGAATATTAATTTCATTTTTTAAAATATTATTTAATACATAATTATTAATCTGTAGTCCAACATTAATTGTCTTCTGCTATTTAAAAATTTTCCATCATCCAGCTCTGTTTGTCTTTTAAGGGTTCATTGTTCTTAGTTTTGTTTGTTTGTTTGTTTTAGTTAGCTTGATTTTGAGCTTCTAGTTTAATGGTCAAAAAAGGTCTTACCACTGATGTCATCTGATGCACTCTGTTTTGTAATCGCTTTAAGAAGCAAGATGGCGCCAATTAGCTAACTTTTTAATTTTCAGTTGTCCAGACAAATGGTCTTTTCAGGTAAAGTGGGCCATACCTGATAATTATGCATCTTAATTAGAACTTAGATAAGCACCTGGCTTATTAAGAAACATATATTCAAATTTAACAAAGCCAAATGACATGTAGGCTAGTACATTTCATATATTCATATATTTGGCTTTAAGTTATTTAAACAAAACAAAACAAAACATAACATAAAATGCATAATGATATATTTTCTTTATAATGATCTTCAATGGGAAACACAATGTGAAACTTTGTGTAGGTGTTTATAATAATAATAATAATAATAATAATAATAATAATAATAATAATCATCTAGTATACTGTTTTGGTCCTCTAATATCAGTCTTAATACATTAAGACACATTAGGCATTTTCCCAATAATATTTTTCTATAGGAATATGTTCAATGTGCATTAATTCTGACTAAAATTTATATTAAGCATTGTTACATATAGATTTTATTGGGTGTTAAATGTACACTTAAAATGCTGCATACAGTATAATACAAGTTGTATTTTTATGAAAGAAGTAAATGAAAAGGGACTGTTATAACAGAGTATAAAAGTAATATAATTTTTATTATCCCAATAAATAAATGCTTGTGTGTTTAGTCAGTGCTTTTGTTTGCTGTTGTTACTGTAGGCTGGGTTTTTATTTTAACCCTTTTGCACATAATGTACAATATAGAATACAGTCTACATACATAAATCCACTATATTTTTCTTCTTGACTGTCTATTCATATGTTGTTTTGATGACAACACTTGGCAAGGTGTAATAACATTTTGTAAAAGAATAATAATACTAATATATGATAAATAAGACTGAAAAAGATATAACTGACAGAGTAATAGATTAACAAAATAATTATTATTTGCTCAATGTCAGGATGCTCCTGGGCCTCTCAGTTTGATGCAAGTCCTTAGTTAATTTAACTGAGACTATAGGTTTAATTTCCTGATTTTTCATATTTCTATTTATATTATTTGTTTCATTTCTATTTTTTTTCTATTTGTTTCTGTTCTATTTTTTACACTTTGCAGTACAGTGATATTTATCACACCTTAACATACAATATTCTAGTTACTGTTCTGATCACGAAAAAAAATAAAAAAATCTTAAGTTTAGAAGTGATTTGCATTCTTCATGTCAAAAGTCACTTACTGGACTTACTTGACTACTAAGATTTATTCTGATTTTTCTTATTTCTTGGTCCTTTCTCTATTTTGTCTAGTCTAGTTTACACTCTTGTAGTGGACAGCACATTCCAGGGCCCAGTTTATGGCATGGGGCCCCTCCCTGACCATAATAGTGGACAAAGGTTTGCTACATTTTTAATTGGATCTTGATGAACTAACATAAGAAAACTGTCCAACGCCATCAGATAAAAATGACAACACCCAGACACCTCTTAGAGGTCCTAGAAGAAGACCTTTGCTACAAAGCCCAGGAAGGACAGAACTTCCTATTGGTCAAAATGCAGTTTCTGCCCTCCACCCACCTTGAGACTGATTCCTAAGGCTTTGGCCTGTGACCGACCATAAAAAATTCCTTAGGACCTCCAGATGCAGCAGCAGTGGGTGAAACATAGGGAGATCACAAAGATCTATCCAAATCCATTCATAACTAGGTTTTTAAACCTTAAAATTGATTCACACTACAAGACACACATCTTGTACTTATTCAGAGATATAAGTATTCTTGGTGACAGCGATGTGTAGTGCAACATCTTACACAAACTCAGCTGTTAATGGACAAATAAATCCATGCATGACAGTTCAATCTTTTCCCATCATGTTTGGACTTAATGTGTTCATAACATCGCCAAATGCATTCTGGTTGTGGTTTGGAAAGTGAGAAATGCACCGGTAAAACTTTAGTGACACTTTTCTAACTTTGTGTTAAATTCCACAGGAGGAAAGAAGGGTGGCCCACCATGTGTCCCCCTATTCTGATGGAACCAGCCAATCACAGCACAGAAATGGAGAAGCGCCAATTTGCAATTTTCTCCTCAACGGAAAGGGATAAAGGTACCCTTCCAAAAGACACTCCTTGTTCTGAGTCTCAGTCCGGTAAGGGAAAAGACAGAAACAGATCACCAAAGTTCTGAGTCTCTGGCCTGCAA
Organism: Cirrhinus mrigala; assembly: GCA_036247105.1. Lineage (NCBI taxonomy): Eukaryota > Metazoa > Chordata > Actinopteri > Cypriniformes > Cyprinidae > Cirrhinus > Cirrhinus mrigala. Next base: position 210,647 of record JAMKFB010000723.1, read on the forward strand.
AGGTGAGACAGTAGCAGCAACACCAGTTCTGGGTCTGCTACTTGTAAAGAAGTGACACTAACAGGACAACCTCCATTCTGAGTCTCCAGCCTGTTACCAGGAAGGAGTCCCATAGAGGAAAGAGACAAACAGAGCAACCCGCAAAGGTGAGACAACAACAGATACCAAGTCCGAGTCTCCATCTTTTGAGGCAGCAACAGATACGACCACGTTCTGAGCCTCCAGCCTCGTCCAGAGACCTTGGCATTGTTGTATATTATCAGTATATGATTTTTCTAATTTACATTAATTTACATTACAAAACTACTTATTTGGTTACATTAGACTAGCTGATCCCTGGCCCATCGGCAGGGGTGCAGACTGGCCATCTGGACGTTCTGGAGAAGTCCAGAATGCCCGTCGGGCTGGCTGGTTCATCATCAAAGAAAAAAGTGTCAGATTAAGTGATGTTGACGGCTGACAAAAGGGAGCGCTAATGCAGTCTATTTTTGCTAATGAGAAACCGAAACAAGTGGGCTGATGATGGCAAGCGAAAAATGTGAAAATAAAGGCGGTTGGGAGAACCAGGTTACCTTTGTTTGCCTCTCTCACTATAGCATGAAGCCTAAGCACTATAGTAAAATCCCAGGACAACCCTAGTCCGAACGTTCGCTGTTAAAATAACCTTTTTTTTTTTTTCTTAAAATGAGTGTGGAATGAAAGATTCCATGGATGTTAAAGGTCAAGGTTGAGTAAGGATACATCACAGTTTTGTTAATTATATAATTGTTTTCACTGCCTTTCTAGCAATGTGTGTTTATGCTTATGCTTGCATATAATTAAATAAAGATCACATTTGTATCAATTGTGATGTTTATTGAGCAGTCTTGTATGCCACCGCAAAGTTGCTGAATTCAATTAATGCCTTTAGATTTAACTTCAGTCTAATCTAATATTTTGTCATCTAATCATCCATCAAAGATACATGTATTATTTTATTGTCATATAAACTCAACAAAAATATGTTAATCATTACATTTTGTTAATCTTCATCCATCCATAATGTTTTTGTGTTTGTTGACATGTAAGTGTGAATAATTTTTATGTATCTTTTTCTGCAGCCTTTCTAACTGCAACATTGGAGAGGAAGGTTGTGCTGCTGTAGCTTCCGCTTTCACATCAAATCCCTCACACAGAACTAAACCTGGGTATGAATAAACCAGAAAATTCAGGGGTAAAGATGCTCTGTCTACTTGAAGATCAAAACTGATCAAAACTGTAAATTGGAGAAATTACAGTAAGTTATTGATATTCCCATTTTTTTCTGTAATTGCTAACAATTGATGCACAAGCATTGGTTACTGGGAGCTGTGTTAAAATGTGTGTTTTTTTAATATTTTATTTTAAAGGTTAATTTGGCTAAAACTGCGACACTAGACACATCATACTGTGTAGGTAAAATGTTTTCTCTCTTCAGGTTGTCTAAGAGCAGCATTAGAGAAGAAGGGTTTGCTCTTCTGGTGTCAGCTCTGAGATCAAACCCCTCATACCAGAGAGAACTAGATCTGAGTGGGAATAAACCAGGAGACTCAGGAGTGAAGGTGCTCTCTGATCTACTGAAGGATCCATACTGTAAACTGAAAATACTACAGTGAGTGTACCAGTTATACAAAAGAGTAAAAGTATAGTTAGCTTGCATAAAAGTTGGGTGGCTATACTTTTATAAAATGAAATCAAATACCATAATATCTTATGTTATACCTACGTGATAATATTTATGTCAAAACTGATGCATACTGAGGTGTATTTGTTCTTATTTTTAAACAACTGACAAAACAAACTTTAACTTTTTTCAGTATTTAGATTTGTCAGACTCGAATGTGCATCAGGTTCTTGCACAAATTTGCTTTTAAGACATGTTAAATATAAAAATAAAATATAAAAGTGGAACTACCTAACAGATGTCCAAAATATCACTTTATTGATTAAATACACATTTTTGCTTTTCTGAATTTTTCCTCCAGCTTGTTTCCTAACAAGGTCCCAGGGTGACAGAAGAGCTCAGAAATGCTTTTGCAAGCCTTTCTCTTGAAAACAGTAACTTCATTCATGTGGATTAGTTTGAAGTAAAAAATGAATTCCATGGTTCTTAGCAACTTACTTACTGCAATGGCAACTACTTCCACTTATTTATGTTCATATGTAAGTGTGAGAGATTTCTTTCTTTTATGCAGACTGTCTAACTGCAGTATTGATGAGGAAGGCTGTGATTCTCTGGCTTTGGCTCAGAGAGCAAACCCCTCATACCCGAGAGAGCTTGATCTCAGCTCAAACAAACCTCAAGACTCAGAAATAAAATGGCTCTCTGATCTACTGGAGGATCCACAATGTATGCTAGAGAAACTGAAGTGAGCATTGTACATTAAACTATCACATAAGCTGCACTTATGTACTTACATAAGTTTAATTAATAGTTTAATTAGGTAACAAAAAGAGAAGCATGAAATAGAGTAATAAAAACATGAGTTGTCTATTTGGCAAGAAAAAAATATCTTATTAGACTTATTGTTTCTTCTCTTTGCAGGTTGTGTAATTGCAGTATTGGAGAGGAAGGTTGTTCTGCTTTGGTTTTACCTCTAAGATCAAACCCCTCACACCTAAAAGAGTTTGATCTCAGCTCAAACAAACCTTAAGACTCAGAAGTGAAGTTACTCTCTGATCTACTGGAGGATCCACAGAGTAAACTAGAGAAATTAATGTAAGCTATATATACTTAACTATTACAAGCTGCATTTATATACTTGGTACATAGGCTTAATCCCCTCCCCCCCCCCAACCAAATCTAAATCCATATGACTTTCTTTTATTTTCAAAACAATATTTTATGAAATTGGAGAGATTTCTGTCCCTCTTTATTTTTTTAGTTATTTTTATTTTTTGTTTTTTCCATCAAGTACATCTGATCTAACTAGCATGTTTGCCAGGTTTTGAGATCTTTAAACATGGCAGGAAAATTGAAAACAGCTTTTGACAAAAATCTGAAGGTAAATATTGGATATTTTATTTGCAGAGCATATCTTCTTTGGGTTTAAATCATGATTTTGATCTCTCATGTTTTTTGTACACTTTTTTTGGCAATTTTTATATATATTGTGACAAGCGTCTCCAGGCTCATCAGCGTTGCCCTGGCAACCAACGAGCTACAGCTGCACACCTTCATCACAGCTGAAAGCCACAGCGAAAGCCATCGCCCAGGAACTGTTTCTGCTGGCTAGCCGGGTTGGCATCCCTGCAGAAATCCTGACCGACCAGGGTACACCATTCGTATCCCGGCTAATGGCTGATCTCTGCAAGCTGCTGTGGGTGAAACAGTTGAGGACGATGGTCTACCACCCGCAAACCGACGGCCTCATGGAACGCTTTAACCAGACCCTCAAGCAGATGCTCAGGCGAGCCGCAGCCAAAGACAAGCGGGATTGGGACCTCATGATCCCTTATGTCCTCTTCGGCATCCGCGAGGTCCCCCAGGCCTCAACTGGTTTCACCCCCTTCGAGCTCCTGTTTGGCCGTCAACCTCGGGGGCTCCTGGACGTCGCCCGGGAAGCTTGGGAGCAGCAGCCTGCCCCCCACCGCACGGTCGTGGAGCATGTCAGGCAGATGAGGGAGCGGATCGACCAGATCATGCCATTAGTCCGGGAGCACCTCAGCAAAGCTCAGCAAGCCCAACAACGCCACTACAACCGGGCAGCTCAACCACGGGAGTTTCAACCGGGAGACCCTGTCATGGTCTTGGTCCCCACCTCCGCCTGTAAGTTCCTCAGGGGTCATTACAGCACTGGATGTGCTGTACTCTAACCTCTGTTCTCTCTCTTTTGTCAGAAAGCAGCGAGTGACCGACAGCCCTCTAAGGAGCACACCTGGACACCCACTTTCACCCACACGAGAGCCGCACCGAGCACCAGCCACGCCAGCATCACCATACTTCTGCACTTTCATTTAAAAGTATCTTTAATAAAATCCACCCTTCGGGGTTGTTCACTCAGCTCACTTTGTCGTGTGATTCTTCTATATATATATATATATAGAGAGAGAGAGAGAGAGAGAGAGAGAGAGAGAGAGAGATTTTGTGCCTGATGTGCTATTGTACCCATCAATTTGTTCCAGGTGGAGTTGAACTGGAGTCCGTGGATTGATTGATTGATTCATTGATTGATTATGATCACGCAATGATATTTGTTGTTTTTTAATCATTTAATCATTTAATCATTGAGAAGCATGGAATTGTTACACTAATGAAGGCAGGTAGCCGAAATGTCTGTTATTTTTATCTCCTGCTGTAATGTAATCAATTTTTAGAGAGCATTTTACAGTACATATTTTTCAGAAAGTACATAACAATGAGTAAACCTAATCAACATAAATTGAGGGGTCCTCTAACTAAAGAGACATGATCACTTAATATTAACAGATTTAATTTAGGCTTTTATTCATATAGTTCGTCATCCGCTGGGGCTTCATCCCCACCGTGCTCTATCTCGTTGTGTTTCAAGATGGCGGCATCCTGTGGCATGCAGCTTCTTCGGAAAAAACAAAGTGTTAACAATTAAACCAAGCTAAACTGATATCGTTTAAAAAAAAAAAAACGAGACAAAAAAGAACAAACCAAAATGCCACCCAAAAAAATTAGCAGTGCGATTGAGGACGAGTTGGAGGAGATTCGGAAATCTCTAAACTTCATGTCGGACGAGTTAAGCAAAGTTGCCAAGCAACAAACTATGCTACTCGATCTGATGGAAGAAGTTAAACAACTGAAGAACCTGGTAAAAGAGAAATATAAGAAAACCGAAGGACTGGAGAGAAGGATTGATGAGCTGGAGCAATATACAAGAATGGAGGATTTAATAATAAGTGGACTGGAAACAAAACAACGGACGTATGCCAGTACAGTGGCCAGAGATAAAGACGGTGAAGATGCTCTGGAACTACACACACTGGAAAAGCAAGTAATCAAGTTTTTTGAAAGCAAGAACATGAATATTCAGAGCGATAGTGTTGTGGTCATACCCTTCCATGGAGAAACGGTGGAACGAAGCCTGCAATAGTTGTTCGGTTTGTGAATCGGAAACATAAAGCCAAGTTACTGAGGCAGGCTAAGAAGTTGAAAGGTACGGGGGTGTACCTGAATGGGCACCTTACAAAAAAGAACGCTGACATTGCCAGACTCGTATGCATTTTGAGGAAACAGAACAAGATACAAGCCACATGGACGAGAAATTGCAAAGTGATGATACGGCTAAATGGATCACCCGAAGAAGCTAAAGTACTCACCATAAGAGATCTCAAAGAACTGGATCAATATGGATAAGTGAAGACTGTGTGACGGCTAAATGGAACATTAAAAAAAGTCAGAGATCCCAAAAAAAGCTATCGCTATCAATTGGACCAGTATGATTAAGTGAAATCTGTGGAGGAATCTTCATATGGATTTGTATGGATTGTATGGACAAATGATGGACCTTGATAAGGAATTTATGTTCCCATTTAGAGATGTGGATGATGGGGAGTTTGACAGTTTTCAAATGGACTGTGTGTCTGATCACTTACAAAGTTACTGTAAGTACAATCGCTTGAACTTTAAATCTTTCAGTCATACAGATCATAAAATGTACGAAATGGAAAATGGTATTGACCCGGAATATCACTTTTTTAATAATGTAAACAATAATTGCTGTGATTATTACACAGAACATCAATTTAACAGAAACGTGAATATGGAGGAGGCATTATCAATAATACATTTAAATAGCAGAAGTCTTTATAAAAATTTTTGCATATTAAGGATTATTTGTGTCAGTTTAATAAATTTAATGTGATTGCTGTGTCAGAGACTTGGCTTGATAATGAGAAAGTACATGAAGTAGAATTAGAAAGATATAATTTGTTTACGGTGAATAGAGTGAATAAAAAAGGAGGAGGAGTTGCTTTGTATGTAGACACAGCTTTAAGATGCAATTTAATTAAAAGTATGTCAATGACTATAGAAAATATTTTGCAATGTGTAACTATTGAAATCGATATTGAAAGATCTAAAAATATAATTATTAGTTCTGTGTATAGATCACCAGGAACATGTATGGAAACCTTTATGAATAATTTATTTGGTATGTTTGACAAATGGAATGAAAATAAGGTGCAAATTATATGTGGAGATCTGAATATTGATTTGCTGAATCCAAAGGGAAATATGAAGATTACAGATTTTGTTGATACATTGTATAGTAAAGGTCTATTTCCGGTAATTACAAAACATAGCAGAATAACAAAAGATACTGCTACATTAATAGACAATATATACACAAATGAAATTAAAGAAAAAAATAGTAGGGGGTTTATTTATGAATGATATGACTGATCATCTTCCAGTTTTTGCAATCTTTCAAAGAATACTTAAAAAAAAAAAAAAAAAAAAAAAAAAAACAGGATAAAAAGCTATAAAATAATTAGACATAGAGCACCAGAAGTCATTGCTGCTCTTTGTGAGGACTTAAAGAATCAAAAATGGAGCGAGGTTTATGATAATAAAGATCCTAACAGAGCTTAAAAATGAAGATAAACCATGGATTACTAAGGGAATAGTGAAAGCATGTAAAAAGAAAAATGCATTATACAGAAAATTTATAGCAATCAGAACTAAACAAGCTGAAAATAAGGATAAAATATATAAAAATAAATTAATAAGCATCATAAGAGTTAGTAAAAAGGACTATTATAATAAGTTATTAGATAAGCATAAGAATAACATACAAGCAACTTGGAAAGTACTTAATAGCATAATTAAAAAGAATACTGGAAAACTAGATTATCCAAATTATTTTGTTAATGATGATAATGTAAGTATAAATAAAATGGAGGATATTGTTAATGAATTCAATGAGTATTTTGTAAATATTGGTTAAAAGTTAGCAGAAGAGATTGTGGAGCAAAGAACTGGGGATAGGATAGATGAAGTAAATATTTCTAGTAATAACTGTTCAATGTTTATTAGGGGAGTTGATGAAAAGGAAATACTTGATATTGTTAAAAATTTCAAGAATAAAAATTACACTGATTGTAATGATATTGACATGTTGTTAATAAAAAATATTATAGAATATATAGTAAAACCATTTACACACATTTGTAATCAGTCCTTTTCAACAGGTATCTTTCCAAGTAATATGAAAACAGCTAAAGTTATTCCTATTTTTAAATGTGGAGATCGGCACTTTTTTTCTAACTATAGACCAATTTCTCTCCTTTCCCAGTTTTCAAAAATTTTAGAGAAATTATTTGTCCATAGGCTTGACAGTTTCATAGACAAACACAGATTATTGAGTGAACAGCAGTATGGCTTTAGAACAAATAGGTCGACCTCAATGGCAGTAATGGAAATGGTAGAAGAGATTGCTACTTCAATGGATAATAACGAATATACTGTGGGGGTGTTCCTAGATTTGAAAAAAGCTTTTGACACTGTTGATTATGGTTTATTAATGATGAAACTGGAGAGATATGGCATAAGAGGAAAAGCTTTTGCTTGGATAAAAAGTTACCTTGATGACAGATATCAGTCTGTTCAAATAAATAATGTTAAATCAGATTTGATGAAAGTTACTTGTGGTGTTCCGCAAGGTTCAGTGTTAGGCCCTAAATTATTTGTCCTGTATGTAAATGATGTTTGTAATGTGTCTAAAATTGTAAATATGGTTTTGTTTGCTGATGATACAAATCTATATTGTTCAGGGAAAAAAATTGGAACAGATTCTGAATACTGTGGAAAATGAGCTGATGGTTTTTAAAAAATGGTTTGGTGATAACAGACTTTCACTGAATTGAAGTAAAACAAAGTTCATAATATTTAGTAATCGACAATGTACCATTAAAGTTGAACTGAGGATCAACAACAAAGAAATAGAAAGAGTGTATGATAATAAATTGTTGGGTGTTATAATTGTTGGGTGTTATAATTGATCATAAACTATGTTGGAAATCACATACAAATTATGTAAAAATAAAAATGTCCATATCTATTGCAATATTAAATAGAATAAAACATATTTTGAAAGAAAAAAACTTTATGTATACTGTATGGTGCACTCATAGTTCCATACATTACTTATTGTGTGGAGGTGTGGGGTCATACATCCAAAAATATTCAAAATTCAATATTATTATTACAAAAGTAAGCCATAAGGATTGTTAAAAGGACTGATTATTATGAACCAACAAATAAAATGTTTATTAATTTACATGCTTTAAAATTTGTAGATTTAGTTGATTTATATACAGTACAGATAATGTACAAAGTTTATAATAATTTACTTCTAAATCATATTTAGAGGCTGTTCAAAATAAGAGAAAGTCAGTATAATATAAGAGGAATGTATATGTTTAAAAGATAAAGGCAAGAACTAATGTTAAAAATAGGTGTGTATCTGTCAAAGGGGTTAATCTATGGAATACATTTAATAAGGAATTAAAACTCTGTAAATCACTTTGCAAATTTAAGAAAATGTATAAATGCAAGGTGATAAATAATTATATGAATGAGAATTTAAAAAAAATTGTCAGTGTATCAGTTTAAATTTTGAAGTAATAGTTGGAATTTGTATTTCTGTTATTATGTATGTTTCAAATTATGTTTGTATATTCTGGGAAATGTTTTATGTAATTTAGTTTTTCTTGTGTTATCTAAATTAGTAAAAAGTGTCGTTCATCATTTAATAATGTATAAAGGGTAGGCATAATAAGCAAGGCTTCAGCCTACACCTTTTTTCAGCATCCTTGTTTATATATTTATTTAACTTGAAATATTGTTTTTGAGGACCGAAATAAAATTATTATTGATTGATTGATTGATTGATATATTGATTGCATACTGTACATACAGAAATAAACTCAAACATGCTTTATTGACACACAAAAACCAAAGTCAGTTTGTTTCTCACTTGTTAAGCAAGTAAGGTTATTTAGGTTTTATGAATTTTTTGAAGCATCAATCTTTTGGGTGAATAAACGTTCAGTGCAGGGACAGATTTCAGTAAATGAAGGCAGAATTTTCAATTTTGAAGTGAACTACCCTTTTAACTCCTGTATAATCTACTGGAAGATGCAAATTGCAAACTAGAGTCTTTAAAGTGAAGAGTTATTATGTGCCTATTATGTTGTTGTTTTGATATTTGAACAACTTGTAATAATTATGAAATAATTATGTCTTTTGCTTTAATGTCTTTTTTTCTGTTTTTAGACTTTAAACTCCATCTACTTGACCTGTTTGACACTGTCCTACAGTGTAGTTGATGTCTTATTAAATCCAAGTATTACTATCTATATATGTTTACGGGATTTACAATATGATTTAAAATGCAACTAAAATAAACTGGACAAACAGATTCATTCAGTAGTTAAATCTAGTTTTGTTGTTGTTGTTTTCCAGTTGAGGCAACTCTCCAAGCTGAAATATTTTCTGTCTTTTAAAGATTTTGAAAGGATTGTAGATATTTTATTTCAACCCGTCTTGATTATTGTAATGGCTTCTATGTGGGTATCAGTAAAGTTTCCCTCACCCGACTGCAGATGCTCCAGATTGCCACAGCTCATTTATTAACAGGAGTGCAAAAGCGTGAACACATTATTCCCTTTTTGGCCTCTCTTCATTGGCTTACTGTTTGCTTTAGAATCGATTTTAAGATCTTTGTTTTTGTTTTTAAATCTTTAAATGGTCTAGTACCAAAATATCTCTTGGATTTAATAAAGCTGCATGCACCATCAAGAGTACTTAGGTCTGCTGACCATTTGCTTTTAGTCGTCCCCTGTGCAAGGCTAAAGAGCAGGGATGACACTGAAACTGGAACAATCTACCTCTTTATATTAAGCAGGCCCATACACTTGCCCCCGGTTTTACAGACAAGCTTAAGCCTAATCCCAGACTAAAATGTAAGTTTGAGTTGATTCAACTGAAAAGAACTTGCACTGATCTTAAAATATATCAGTGCCTTTGTTTTGTCTCAAGGTGCACATCAGTAATGTTTTTTTTAGAAGGCATGTTTATTAAAAAATAAATAAATAAATAAATATATATATATATATATATATATATATATATATATATATATATATATATATATATATATATTATATATATATATATATTTATTTTATATATATATATATATATATATATATATATATATATATATATATATATATATATAATTACTTAAATGTCCTAATTGAACTATGGCCAAATCCTGGCTTGGTCTAAGACCTGGTCATTAAATCAGGCCTTGCTGTTTTTAAATCTAGTTTAAAAACTTACTTTTACAGCTTGGCCTTTAAAGGTGCTATTATGCTTTTTCACTTTTTGAACTTTAGTCAGTGTGTGGTGTGTATCTTTGGGCATAAAAAAGATCTACAAAGTTACAAATCTAAAAGTCCACTCCAAAGGGAGATATTTCGTTTTTAAAAAATCCCTTTTCAAGAACTACAACGAACGGCTCCTTCGGACTACAGCGTTTGTTTTCTGCATGCAATGATATCACAACATGGTCCATTAGAATATCATTAAATTAAATCCTGCCCACAGAAATTCGAATTGTTGGAGGGAGGGTAGGGACGAGGAAGGGGATGAGCCGAACTTTAGCAATGCAGCGTGGAGAACCGCTTTAACGAGCCACAATGCGGCGGGTATAAACACAAGCATTGACTAGAGTGGCCGCTTCAGAGCTGTCATGCCGCAGTGTCGTTGTTGTTTTTTGGTATGCTATATTTTATTCATGTCTGTACAGAGTGTTTTGGGACTCGGTCCGACACCGTTGTCAAAGCGTTTTTCAAATATTGCTTAGTGCACCTTTAAGGATGGCCCGAGTGCAGGTGTTCAGATCCGATTTTTGTGTCCCGACTAGCAGTATGTTGCAATTTTCTGTTCAACCTGCAATGCACACAGTGTTGTTTCTGCAACAAGCTTGTTTCCATAAAAATGGCAGTTTATGTTTTACATGGCATGAGAAAGTGACATATCATTTCCAGAAATGTGATTTGATGGGATTTCTAATATGAATGTTTAAATATGAATGTTCATATATATCAGAGGTCGCGTTAACCAAAAATTGTCCGTCACTGACAGATTTTTTTTTATCAGTGACGGAAAAATCTGAAAGCCGTCTGTCACTGCCCGATTACACTGAGGATGATTTATTGTAACTTGTAGCTGTAATTCCCACCCCTGTCCAGTTGGTGGCGAGTGCACTCCAGTGTAGCAGCAGAGCACTGTATCTAGAGCAAAAATGAAACTGACACGAATGGTTTGCTATGCATTTGATTACACAGGCCAGTACACAGAAGCTACAACGATCTATCACGCCACATTAAAGGGCGCTAAAACAGTGTTTATTGCTTGAATTTCCTAATGAAATGGACACAATTTGATATCTAAGACTTTGTTTCATATCAGTATTAACACAAAGCTTAGCGATTTATTGGATGGGAGGCGCACTATATACTGTTCATTTATCAGCTGAAAACAGCACAGACCAAAAGATCGATTCCTAAATCCCAATCGATCTTTTGATCTATGCTGTTTTCTGGAAAGGAAAAGGGAAAAAAAAAGAAAGGACGTAACGTGTGGCCAAGTATGGTGACCCATACTCAGAATTTGTGCTCTGCATTTTACCCATCCAAGTGCACACACACAGTAGTGAGAAGTGATCAAACACACACACACACACACACACACCGTGAACACACACCCGGAGCAGTGGGCAGCCGTATTGCTATTGCTGCGGCACCCGGGGAGCAGTTGGGGGAACGGTGCCTTGCTCAAGGGACTCACCTCAGTCATGGTATTAAGGGTGGAGAGAGTGCTGGTTATTCACTCCCTCCACCTTCAATCCCTGCCGGACCTGGGACTCGAACCCGCAACCTTTATCATAATCTGTTGATGTTCTCTTCAGAATAAATGCATAAGCCTATATTGTCCTGTAGGTTCATAATTAAAAATGAAAATGTGAACAAAAATAAAGCCAATTAAATGTGTTATTATAATTAAAATATGAAAATTAAAATGACGGGTAATAATAGATTATGATGGAATTTTTACGACCTTGCCCGTCGAAATGAGGACAATGTTAAAGTCTAACGCAACCTCTGATATATATATATATATATATGTGTGTGTGTGTGTGTGTTTGTGTGTGTGTGTGTGATACAAAATAATATATATGAAATTTGATAAAAATCAGATTTGTACTAATAGGTAGCACGGCTTCAGTACAATGTACCTGCCTTCTCTCCTTTGTCACCCTTCAAATTTCTCTATTTATTATATGCATATATTATACTATGTGCTGTCTTGTGCCAGATTTTTGTGTTTTTTTTTTTCCTGTTCTGGAAAGGATCTAATCCTGCTTGCATTGTTTACACACTGCTTACACACTGCTTACACACACTGCTTACACACATTTCCATTGTTTACTCACTGTTACTTGCTTTAATGGCGAATTTGTGTCCACCTTTGAGTGCAGGTGAGGACACGTTCGAGCTGCACTCGTTGCAGCTCGAGCTGGAGGCCGTGGAGAAGCAGATCCAGGAGCTGTTGGTGCGGCAGACGGAGCTGAGAGAGCGGAGGGCCGCTCTGGAATCCTCCCGGGTGAGTATACAGCGTGATACTAACACTCTGACCACCTCTACTCCGTGTGCTTCTCTGCCCAGGTCCCGTGCACCCTGGACGCGATCTTCCCAGATGTCCTTCACTCCGGCGCCGGGACACCACGGACCCTGGGTGCAGCAGCAGCGGAAGACGCGAGCCAGGCCCCGGCCGAGGACCTCGCCCCCTCCGCCGCCTCCGGTCTTCGAGATCTCCACCCGGAACCGCTTCGCTCCCCTCCGCGAGACGGAACGCGACGCTGTGATCGTCGGAGACTCCATTGTCCGGTACGTACGTGCTACTTTAGCTAAAGGTAAAGTCCACACCCACTGTTTTCCTGGTGCTCGCGTTCTCGATGTTTCTGCGCAGATACCCGCGATCCTGAAGGACGGCGAGAGCGTCGGCGCGATCGTCCTGCACGCGGGGGTGAACGACACCAGGCTGCGGCAGACGGAGGTTCTGAAGAGGGACTTCAGCAGCCTGATCGAGACGGTTCGCAGCACGTCGCCCGCGACGAGGATCATCGTGTCAGGACCACTTCCCACGTATCGACGTGGGCACGAAAGGTTCAGTAGACTTCTTGCTCTAAATGAATGGTTATTGACATGGTGTAAAGAACAGAAACTGCTCTTTGTTAATAATTGGAATCTTTTCTGGGAGCGTCCTAGGCTTTTCCGTGCTGATGGCCTGCACCCCAGCAGAGTCGGAGCGGAGCTGCTGTCGGACAACATCTCCAGGACGCTACGCTCCATTTGACTAGTGAGTACATTCTTATATGATTGCTACGATGGCTTTTGTTCTGAACGCTTAAATGATAGTAGTTGCACTGTCCAATCTATAAAGACTGTGTCTGTTCCTCGAATAGTGAGGTCAAAACGTAAATTTAATGTAGGATCTAGAAAAAATCTGATCGTAATTAAACCAGAAAAAAGCAAAATACACGAACAGAAACCATTTTTAAAGCTTGGGCTCCTAAACATTAGATCACTTGCACCCAAAGCAGTTATTGTGAATGAAATGATCACAGATAATAGTTTTGATGTACTCTGCTTAACTGAAACCTGGCTAAAACCTAATGATTATATTAGTCTAAATGAGTCTACTCCACCAAACTACTACTATAAGCATGAGCCCCGTCAGAGTGGTCGTGGTGGTGGTGTTGCAACAATATATAGTGATATTTTCAATGTTACTCAGAAAGCAGGATACAGGTTTAATTCATTTGAAATACTTTTGCTTAATGTTTCTCTGCCAGATATGCAAAAGAAATCTCTCCTATCTCTTGTTTTAGCTACTGTGTATAGACCGCCAGGGCCATATACAGATTTCCTAAAAGAATTTGCAGAATTCCTTTCGGAACTATTGGTTAATTTTGATAAAGTGCTAATTGTCGGAGATTTTAACATTCACGTTGATAATACAAATGATGCGTTAGGACTTGCGTTTACTGACCTAATAAACTCTTTTGGAGTTAAGCAAAATGTCACTGGGCCCACTCATCGTTTTAATCATACGCTAGATTTAATTATATCGCATGGAATTGATCTTACTGATATAGATATCGTACCTCAAAGTGATGATGTTTCTGACCATTTCCTTGTATCGTGCATGCTGCGTATCACTGATATTAACTGTAGGGCTCCGCGTTATCGTCTTGGCAGAACTATTGTTCCAGCCACCAAAGATAGATTCACAAATAACCTGCCTGATTTATCTCAACTGCTCTGTGTACCCCTTAATACACAGGATCTAGACAAAATGACTAGCAATATGGGCACCATCTTCTCCGATACGTTAGAAGCTGTTGCCCCCATCAAATTGAAAAAAGTTAGAGAAAAACGTATTGCACCATGGTACAATAGTAATAACCAATCCCTCAAAAAAGAAACTCGCAATCTTGAGCGCAAATGGAGAAAAACTAACTTGGAAGTTTTTAGAATTGCATGGAAAAACTGTATGTCCAGATACAGACAGGCTTTAAAAGCTGCTAGGGCTGAGCATTTCCGCGAACTCATAGAAAATAACCAAAACAATCCAAGGTTTTTATTTAGCACAGTGGCTAGATTAACAAATAACCAGACACCACCTGAGCTAAATATTCCTTTACAGTTTAATAGCAATGACTTTATGAATTTCTTCACTGATAAAATAGATAACATCAGAAATACAATAGCCAATGTAGATTATACTGCATCTAATATGTCAACTTCTTTCGTCGCACCCAAAGAAAAACTGCAGTACTTTACCGCTATAGGACAGGAAGAGTTAAATAAACTCATCACTGTGTCTAAACCAACAACATGCCTATTAGATCCCGTACCCACTAAATTACTAAAAGAATTGTTACCTGTGGCAGAAGAACCGCTTCTCAATATTATCAACTCATCGTTATCTTTAGGTCACGTCCCTAAACCATTCAAGCTGGCGGTTATTAAGCCTCTTATTAAGAAACCACAGCTAGACCCTAGTGAACTGGCAAATTATAGACCCATTTCTAATCTTCCATTTATGTCTAAAATTTTAGAGAAAGTTATATGTGCTCAACTGTGCTCATTCTTGCAAAAAAATGATATCTATGAAGAATTTCAGTCAGGCTTCAGGCCCCATCACAGCACAGAAACTGCACTTGTTAAAATCACTAATGACTTGCTTCTTGCGTCAGACCAAGGCTGCATCTCACTGCTAGTTTTACTTGATCTTAGTGCTGCGTTTGACACTATAGATCATGACATACTAATAGATCGACTACAAAATTATGCAGGTATCCAAGGGCAGGCTTTAAAATGGTTTAGATCCTACCTGTCTGATCGCTACCACTTTGTTTATTTAAATGGGGAGTCATCTCAGTTATCACCAGTGAAGTATGGAGTGCCACAAGGATCTGTTCTAGGTCCTCTACTATTTTCAATATACATGCTGCCCCTTGGTAATATTATTAGAAAACACGGGATTAATTTCCATTGTTATGCTGATGATACTCAACTATATATCTCAACAAGACCAGATGAAACTTCTGAATTATCAAAGTTAACAGAGTGCGTTAAAAATGTAAAAGATTGGATGACCAACAATTTTCTGCTATTAAATTCAGATAAGACAGAGATATTACTTATTGGACCTAAAAACAATACACAGAATCTTTTGACTTACAATTTACAACTAGACGGATGTACTGTTACTTCCACTACAGTCAAAAGCCTGGGTGTTATATTAGACAGCAACTTGTCTTTTGAAAATCATATTTCTCATGTTACAAAAACAGCATTCTTCCATCTTAGAAACATTGCCAAGCTGCGAAACATGTTACCTGTTTCTGATGCAGAAAAGCTAGTTCACGCATTCATGACCTCTAGACTGGACTATTGTAATGCACTATTAGGTGCTTGTCCTGCATCTTCAATAAACAAGCTACAGATAGTCCAAAATGCAGCTGCTAGAGTCCTTACCAGGTCAAGAAAATATGATCATATTACCCCAATTTTAAAGTCTCTGCACTGGCTGCCTATTAGATTCCGCATCAGCTACAAAATAGCACTTCTTACCTATAAGGCACTTAACGGTTTAGCTCCTGCGTACCTAACTAGTCTTCTACCACGCTACAATCCATCACGCTCCCTAAGGTCACAAAACTCTGGACTGTTGGTAGTACCTAGGATAGCAAAGTCCACTAAAGGAGGTAGAGCTTTTTCACATTTGGCACCCAAACTCTGGAACAGCCTTCCTGATAACGTTCGGGGCTCAGACACACTCTCTCGGTTTAAATCTAGATTAAAGACACATCTTTTTAGCCAAGCATTCAAATAATGCATCTCATAAACTTTTTCTGCAGCTATATCTGATCAAATGTTCATTTTAATCTTTTAGCTCTGGTTTAACAAACCTTCCTTTTCTTAGTTTGAACAGCAGCTACGCTAATTATGTTCCTATTTGTTCTCTGTTTTTGCCATGGGATTGACATCCCATGGTAACTAGGAATTCACAAGCTCCAGTGTGGATCCAGAACACTTAAGAAGAGATGATGCCAACCCCACAGAGGACTTCAGATGATGCCAACCCTGAAAACATACAGCACTACCGAATTCTGCTACTAATTTATAGTGTTCTTTGTCTGTTTGATTACGTCATTAATTGATCTTTACCACACATCTCTACCATATGTACATCAAGCTACTACTACATATATTGTAAAAATGTCAATTTGGTGTAAAGCTGCTTTGCAACGATATGTATCGTGAAAAGCGCTATACAAATAAATTTGAATTGAATTGAATTGAA
>JAMKFB010000724.1:0-27028 GCA_036247105.1 Cirrhinus mrigala
GGGTTGGAATAGGGTGGATGTTTAGATGTTAGTAGGGGAGTAGTTTTTGAGGGGTTGATGGGAAGTATTAAGGAGGGGATGTTAATTGATGTTTTAAAGTGGTGGTGAAATTTGAAGGTTAGTAGGGGTGATGGATGAGAGTAGTTTGGGATATGATGTTTTAGGAGTTATATGATTTTGGTGGGAGATGGATTTGTTATGGGAGGGATGATGTGTTTTTGGGGTTGGGAGATAGGGTGGATGTTTAGATGTTAGTTAGGGGAGTAGTTTTTGAGGGGTTGATGGGAAGTATTGAAGAGGGGATGTTAATTGATGTTTTAAGAGTGGTGGTGAAATTTGAAGGTTAGTAGGGGTGATGGATGAGAGTAGTTTGGGATATGATGTTTTAGGAGTTATATGATTTTGGGTGGGAGATGGATTTGTTATGGGAGGGATGATGTGTTTTGTGGGGTTGGGAGATAGGGTGGATGTTTAGGATGTTAGTAGGGGAGTAGTTTTTGAGGGGTGTGATGGGAAGTATTAAGGAGGGGATGTTAATGTGATGTTTTAAAGTGGTGTGAAATGTTGAAGGTTAGTAGGGGTGATGGATGAGAGTAGTTTGGGATATGATGTTTTAGGAGTTATATGATTTTGGTGGGAGGATGGGATTTGTTATGGGAGGGATGATGTGTTTTTGGGGGTTGGGAAGATAGGGTGGATGGTTTAGATGTTAGTTAGGGGAGTAGTTTTTGAGGGGTGTGATGGGAAGTGATTAAGGAGGGGATGTTAATTGATGTTTTAAAGTGGTGTGAAATTTGAAGGTTAGTAGGGGTGGATGGATGAGAGTAGTTTGGGATATGATGTTTTAGGAGTTATATGATTTTGGTGGGAGATGGATTTGTTATGGAGGGATGATGTGTTTTTGGGGGTTGGGAGATAGGGTGGATGTTTAGATGTTAGTTAGGGGAGGTAGTGTTTTGAGGGGTGTGATGGGAGTATTGAAGGAGGGATGTTAATGTGATGTTTTAAGAGTGGTGGTGAAATTTGAAGGTTAGTAGGGGTGATGGATGAGAGTAGTTTGGGATATGATGTTTTAGGAGTTATATGATTTTGGGTGGGAGATGGATTTGTTATGGGAGGGATGATGTGTTTTTGGGGTTGGGAAGATAGGGTGGATGTTTAGATGTTAGTTAGGGGAGTAGTTTTTGAGGGGTGTATGGGAGTATTAAGGAGGGGATGTTAATGTGATGTTTTAAAGTGGTGGTGAAATGTTGAAGGTTAGTAGGGGTGATGGATGAGAGTAGTTTGGGATATGATGTTTTAGGAGTTATATGATTTTGGTGGGAGATGGATTTGTTATGGGAGGGATGATGTGTTTTGGGGGTTGGGAAATAGGGTGGATGTTTAGATGTTAGTTAGGGGAGTAGTTTTTGAGGGGTTATGGGAAGTATTAAGGAGGGGATGTTAATTGATGTTTTAAAGTGGTGTGAAATTTAAGGTTAGTAGGGGTGATGGATAGAGTAGTTTGGGATATGATGTTTTAGGAGTTATATGATTTTGGTGGGAGATGGGATTTGTTATGGGAGGGATGATGTGTTTTTGGGGTTGGGAATAGGGTGGATGTTTAGATGTTAGTTAGGGGAGTAGTGTTTTGAGGGGTTATGGGAAGTATTAAGAGGGGATGTTAATTGATGTTTTAAAGTGGTGTGAAATTTAAGGTTAGTAGGGGTGATGGATAGAGTAGTTTGGGATATGATGTTTTAGGAGTTATATGATTTTGGTGGGAGATGGGATTTGTTATGGGAGGGATGATGTGTTTTTGGGGGTTGGAAATAGGGTGGATGTTTAGGATGTTAGTTAGGGGATGTAGTTTTTGAGGGGTTATGGGAGTATTAAGGAGGGATGTTAATTGATGTTTTAAAGTGGTGGTGAAATTTGAAGGTTAGTAGGGGTGATGGATGAGAGTAGTTTGGGATATGATGTTTTAGGAGTTATATGATTTTGGTGGGAGATGGATTTGTTATGGGAGGGATGATGTGTTTTGGGGGTTGGGAGATAGGGTGGATGTTTAGATGTTAGTTAGGGGAGTAGTTTTTGAGGGGTTATGGGAGTATTAAGGAGGGGATGTTAATTGATGTTTTAAAGTGGTGTGAAATTTGAAGGTTAGTAGGGGTGATGGATGAGAGTAGTTTGGGATATGATGTTTTAGAGTTATATGATTTTGGTGGGAGATGGATTTGTTATGGGAGGGATGATGTGTTTTGGGGGTTGGGAAATAGGGTGGATGTTTAGATGTTAGTTAGGGGAGTAGTTTTTGAGGGGTTATGGGAGTATTAAGGAGGGATGTTAATTGATGTTTTAAAGTGGTGGTGAAATTTAAGGTTAGTAGGGGTGATGGATAGAGTAGTTTGGGATATGATGTTTTAGGAGTTATATGATTTTGGTGGGAGATGGGATTTGTTATGGGAGGGATGATGTGTTTTTGGGGTTGGGAAATAGGGTGGATGTTTAGATGTTAGTTAGGGGAGTAGGTTTTTGAGGGGGTTATGGGAAGTATTAAGGAGGGGATGTTAATTGATGTTTTAAAGTGGTGGTGAAATTTAAGGTTAGTAGGGGTGATGGATGAGAGTAGTTTGGGATATGATGTTTTAGGAGTTATATGATTTTGGGTGGGAGATGGGATTTGTTATGGAGGGATGATGTGTTTTGGGGGTTGGGAAGATAGGGTGGATGTTTAGATGTTAGTTAGGGGAGTAGTTTTTGAGGGGTGTATGGGAAGTATTAAGGAGGGGATGTTAATTGATGTTTTAAAGTGGTGGTGAAATTTGAAGGTTAGTAGGGGTGATGGATAGAGGTAGTTTGGGATATGATGTTTTAGGAGTTATATGATTTTGGTGGGAGATGGGATTTGTTATGGGAGGGATGGATGTGTTTTGGGGGTTGGGAAGATAGGGTGGATGTTTAGATGTTAGTTAGGGGAGTAGTTTTTGAGGGGTTGATGGGAAGTATTAAGGAGGGGATGTTAATTGATGTTTTAAAGTGGTGGTGAAATTTGAAGGTTAGTAGGGGTGATGGATAGAGTAGTTTGGGATATGATGTTTTAGGAGTTATATGATTTTGGGTGGGAGATGGGATTTGTTATGGAGGGATGATGTGTTTTTGGGGTTGGGAGATAGGGTGGATGTTTAGATGTTAGTTAGGGGAGTAGTTTTTGAGGGGTTATGGGAAGTATTGAAGAGGGGATGTTAATTGATGTTTTAAAGTGGTGGTGAAATTTGAAGGTTAGTAGGGGTGATGGATAGAGGTAGTTTGGGATATGATGTTTTAGGAGTTATATGATTTTGGTGGGAGATGGATTTGTTATGGGAGGGATGATGTGTTTTTGGGGGTTGGGAAATAGGGTGGATGTTTAGATGTTAGTTAGGGGAGTAGTTTTTGAGGGGGTTATGGGAGTATTAAGGAGGGGATGTTAATTGATGTTTTAAAGTGGTGGTGAAATTTGAAGGTTAGTAGGGGTGATGGATAGAGTAGTTTGGGATATGATGTTTTAGGAGTTATATGATTTTGGTGGGAGGATGGATTTGTTATGGGAGGGATGATGTGTTTTTGGGGTTGGGAAATAGGGTGGATGTTTAGGATGTTAGTTAGGGGATGTAAGTTTTTGAGGGGTTGATGGGAGTGATTAAGGAGGGGATGTTAATTGGATGTTTTAAAGTGGTGGTGAAATTTGAAGGTTAGTAGGGGTGATGGATGAGAGTAGTTTGGGATATGATGTTTTAGGAGTTATATGATTTTGGTGGGAGATGGGATTTGTTATGGGAGGGATGGATGTGTTTTGGGGGTTGGGAAATAGGGTGGATGTTTAGATGTTAGTTAGGGGAGTAGTTTTTGAGGGGGTTGATGGGAGTATTAAGGAGGGGATGTTAATGTGATGTTTTAAAGTGGTGGTGAAATTTGAAGGTTAGTAGGGGTGGATGGATGAGAGTAGTTTGGGATATGATGTTTTAGGAGTTATATGATTTTGGTGGGAGATGGGATTTGTTATGGGAGGGATGATGTGTTTTTGGGGTTGGGAAATAGGGTGGATGGTTTAGATGTTAGTTAGGGGAGTAGTTTTTGAGGGGTGTATGGGAGTATTAAGAGGGGATGTTAATGTGATGTTTTAAGAGTGGGTGAAATTTAAGGTTAGTAGGGGTGATGGATAGAGTAGTTTGGGATATGATGTTTTAGGAGTTATATGATTTTGGGTGGGAGATGGATTTGTTATGGGAGGGATGATGTGTTTTTGGGGTTGGGAAATAGGGTGGATGTTTAGATGTTAGTTAGGGGAGTAGTTTTTGAGGGGTTATGGGAGTATTAAGGAGGGGATGTTAATTGATGTTTTAAAGTGGTGTGAAATTTGAAGGTTAGTAGGGGTGATGGATAGAGTAGTTTGGGATATGATGTTTTAGGAGTTATATGATTTTGGTGGGAGATGGATTTGTTATGGGAGGGATGATGTGTTTTGTGGGGTTGGGAAATAGGGTGGATGTTTAGATGTTAGTTAGGGGAGTAGGTTTTTGAGGGGTTGATGGGAGTATTAAGGAGGGGATGTTGAATTGATGTTTTAAAGTGGTGTGAAATTTAAGGTTAGTAGGGGGTGATGGATAGAGTAGTTTGGGATATGATGTTTTAGGAGTTATATGATTTTGGTGGGAGATGGATTTGTTATGGGAGGGATGATGTGTTTTTGGGGTTGGGAAATAGGGTGGATGTTTAGATGTTAGTTAGGGGAGTAGGTTTTTGAGGGGTGTATGGGAGTATTAAGAGGGGATGTTAAGTTGATGTTTTAAAGTGGTGGTGAAATTTGAAGGTTAGTAGGGGGTGATGGATAGAGTAGTTTGGATATGATGTTTTAGGAGTTATATGATTTTGGTGGGAGATGGATTTGTTATGGGAGGGATGATGTGTTTTTGGGGTTGGGAAATAGGGTGGATGTTTAGATGTTAGTTAGGGGAGTAAGTTTTTGAGGGGGTTATGGGAGTATTAAGGAGGGGATGTTAATTGATGTTTTAAAGTGGTGGTGAAATTTAAGGTTAGTAGGGGTGATGGATGAGAGTAGTTTGGGATATGATGTTTTAGGAGTTATATGATTTTGGTGGGAGATGGATTTGTTATGGGAGGGATGATGTGTTTTGGGGGTTGGGAAATAGGGTGGATGTTTAGATGTTAGTTAGGGGAGTAGTTTTTGAGGGGGTTATGGGAGTGATTAAGGAGGGGATGTTAATTGATGTTTTAAAGTGGTGGTGAAATTTAAGGTTAGGTAGGGGTGATGGATGAGAGTAGTTTGGGATATGATGTTTTAGGAGTTATATGATTTTGGTGGGAGATGGATTTGTTATGGGAGGGATGATGTGTTTTGGGGGTTGGGAAATAGGGTGGATGTTTAGGATGTTAGTTAGGGGAGTAGTTTTTGAGGGGTGTATGGGAGTATTAAGGAGGGGATGTTAATGTGATGTTTTAAAGTGGTGTGAAATTTGAAGGTTAGTAGGGGTGATGGATAGAGTAGTTTGGGATATGATGTTTTAGGAGTTATATGATTTTGGGTGGGAGATGGATTTGTTATGGAGGGATGATGTGTTTTTGGGGTTGGGAAATAGGGTGGATGTTTAGGATGTTAGTTAGGGGATGTAAGTTTTTGAGGGGTTATGGGAGTATTAAGAGGGGATGTTAATTGATGTTTTAAAGTGGTGGTGAAATTTGAAGGTTAGTAGGGGTGATGGATGAGAGTAGTTTGGGATATGATGTTTTAGGAGTTATATGATTTTGGTGGGAGGATGGATTTGTTATGGGAGGGATGATGTGTTTTTGGGGGTTGGGAAATAGGGTGGATGTTTAGATGTTAGTTAGGGGAGTAGTTTTTGAGGGGTGTATGGGAGTATTAAGAGGGGATGTTAATTGATGTTTTAAAGTGGTGGTGAAATTTAAGGTTAGTAGGGGTGATGGATGAGAGTAGTTTGGGATATGATGTTTTAGGAGTTATATGATTTTGGTGGGAGATGGGATTTGTTATGGGAGGGATGATGTGTTTTTGGGGGTTGGGAAATAGGGTGGATGTTTAGGATGTTAGTTAGGGGAGTAAGTTTTTGAGGGGTGTATGGGAGTATTAAGGAGGGGATGTTAATTGATGTTTTAAAGTGGTGGTGAAATTTGAAGGTTAGTAGGGGTGATGGATGAGAGTAGTTTGGGATATGATGTTTTAGGAGTTATATGATTTTGGTGGGAGATGGATTTGTTATGGGAGGGATGATGTGTTTTTGGGGGTTGGGAAGATAGGGTGGATGTTTAGATGTTAGTTAGGGGAGTAGTTTTTGAGGGGTGTGATGGGAGTATTAAGGAGGGGATGTTAAGTTGATGTTTTAAAGTGGTGGTGAAATTTGAAGGTTAGTAGGGGTGATGGATAGAGTAGTTTGGGATATGATGTTTTAGGAGTTATATGATTTTGGTGGGAGATGGATTTGTTATGGGAGGGATGATGTGTTTTTGGGGGTTGGGAAATAGGGTGGATGTTTAGATGTTAGTTAGGGGAGTAAGTTTTTGAGGGGTGTATGGGAGTATTAAGGAGGGGATGTTGAATTGATGTTTTAAAGTGGTGTGAAATTTGAAGGTTAGTAGGGGTGATGGATAGAGTAGTTTGGGATATGATGTTTTAGGAGTTATATGATTTTGGTGGGAGATGGATTTGTTATGGGAGGGATGATGTGTTTTTGGGGGTTGGGAAATAGGGTGGATGTTTAGGATGTTAGTTAGGGGAGTAAGTTTTTGAGGGGTGTATGGGAGTATTAAGGAGGGGATGTTAATTGATGTTTTAAAGTGGTGGTGAAATTTGAAGGTTAGTGAGGGGTGATGGATGAGAGTAGTTTGGGATATGATGTTTTAGGAGTTATATGATTTTGGTGGGAGATGGGATTTGTTATGGGAGGGATGATGTGTTTTTGGGGGTTGGGAAGATAGGGTGGATGTTTAGATGTTAGTTAGGGGAGTAAGTTTTTGAGGGGTTGATGGGAGTATTAAGGAGGGGATGTTAATGTGATGTTTTAAAGTGGTGGTGAAATTTGAAGGTTAGTAGGGGTGGATGGATGAGAGTAGTTTGGGATATGATGTTTTAGGAGTTATATGATTTTGGTGGGAGATGGATTTGTTATGGGAGGGATGATGTGTTTTTGGGGGTTGGGAAGATAGGGTGGATGTTTAGATGTTAGTTAGGGGAGTAAGTTTTTGAGGGGTGTATGGGAGTATTAAGGAGGGGATGTTAATTGATGTTTTAAAGTGGTGGTGAAATTTGAAGGTTAGGTAGGGGTGATGGATAGAGTAGTTTGGGATATGATGTTTTAGGAGTTATATGATTTTGGGTGGAGATGGGATTTGTTATGGGAGGGATGATGTGTTTTTTGGGGTTGGGAAGATAGGGTGGATGTTTAGGATGTTAGTTAGGGGAGTAAGTTTTTGAGGGGTTGATGGGAGTATTAAGGAGGGGATGTTGAATGTGATGTTTTAAAGTGGTGGTGAAATTTGAAGGTTAGTAGGGGGTGATGGATGAGAGTAGTTTGGGATATGATGTTTTAGGAGTTATATGATTTTGGTGGGAGATGGGATTTGTTATGGGAGGGATGATGTGTTTTTGGGGGTTGGGAAGATAGGGTGGATGTTTAGATGTTAGTTAGGGGAGTAAGTTTTTGAGGGGTGTATGGGAGTATTAAGAGGGGATGTTAATTGATGTTTTAAAGTGGTGGTGAAATTTAAGGTTAGTAGGGGGTGATGGATAGAGGTAGTTTGGGATATGATGTTTTAGGAGTTATATGATTTTGGGTGGGAGGTGGGATTTGTTATGGGAGGGATGATGTGTTTTTGGGGGTTGGAAGATAGGGTGGATGTTTAGATGTTAGTTAGGGGAGTAAGTTTTTGAGGGGTTGATGGGAGTATTAAAGAGGGGATGTTAATTGATGTTTTAAAGTGGTGTGAAATTTAAGGTTAGTAGGGGTGATGGATGAGAGTAGTTTGGGATATGATGTTTTAGGAGTTATATGATTTTGGGTGGGAGTGGGATTTGTTATGGGAGGGATGATGTGTTTTTGGGGTTGGGAAATAGGGTGGATGGTTTAGATGTTAGTTAGGGGAGTAAGTTTTTGAGGGGTGTATGGGAGTATTAAAGAGGGGATGTTAATTGATGTTTTAAAGTGGTGGTGAAATTTGAAGGTTAGTAGGGGGTGATGGATAGAGTAGTTTGGGATATGATGTTTTAGGAGTTATATGATTTTGGGTGGGAGGTGGGATTTGTTATGGGAGGGATGATGTGTTTTTGGGGGTTGGGAAATAGGGTGGATGTTTAGGATGTTAGTTAGGGGATGTAAGTTTTTGAGGGGTTGATGGGAGGTATTAAAGAGGGGATGTTAAGTGGATGTTTTAAAGTGGTGGTGAAATTTGAAGGTTAGTAGGGGTGATGGATGAGAGTAGTTTGGGATATGATGTTTTAGGAGTTATATGATTTTGGGTGGGAGGTTGGATTTGTTATGGGAGGGATGATGTGTTTTTGGGGTTGGGAAAATAGGGTGGATGTTTAGGATGTTAGTTAGGGGATGTAAGGTTTTTGAGGGGTGTGATGGGAGTATTAAAGAGGGGATGTTGAATTGATGTTTTAAAGTGGTGGTGAAATTTGAAGGTTAGTAGGGGTGATGGATGAGAGTAGTTTGGGAAATGATGTTTTAGGAGTTATATGATTTTGGTGGGAGTTGGGATTTGTTATGGGAGGGATGATGTGTTTTTGGGGTTGGGAAAATAGGGTGGATGGTTTAGGATGTTAGTTAGGGGATGTAAGTTTTTGGAGGGGTGTATGGGAGTATTAAAGAGGGGATGTTAATTGATGTTTTAAAGTGGTGGTGAAATTTGAAGGTTAGTAGGGGTGATGGATGAGAGGAGTTTGGGAAATGATGTTTTAGGAGTTATATGATTTTGGGTGGGAGTTGGGATTTGTTATGGGAGGGATGATGTGTTTTTGGGGGTTGGGAAAATAGGGTGGATGTTTAGATGTTAGTTAGGGGATGTAAGGTTTTTGGAGGGGTGTATGGGAGGTATTAAAGAGGGGATGTTAATGTGATGTTTTAAAGTGGTGGTGAAATTTGAAGGTTAGGTAGGGGTGGATGGATAGAGGAGTTTGGGAAATGATGTTTTAGGAGTTATATGATTTTGGGTGGGAGTTGGGATTTGTTATGGGAGGGATGATGTGTTTTTGGGGGTTGGGAAAATAGGGTGGATGGTTTAGGATGTTAGTTAGGGGATGTAAGTTTTTGAGGGGGTGTATGGGAGTATTGAAAGAGGGGATGTTAATTGATGTTTTAAAGTGGTGGTGAAATTTGAAGGTTAGTAGGGGTGATGGATGAGAGTAGTTTGGGAAATGATGTTTTAGGAGTTATATGATTGTTGGGTGGGAGTTGGGATTTGTTATGGGAGGGATGATGTGTTTTTTGGGGTTGGGAAAATAGGGTGGATGTTTAGGATGTTAGTTAGGGGATGTAAGGTTTTTGAGGGGTGTGATGGGAGTGATTAAAGAGGGGATGTTAATGTGATGTTTTAAAGTGGTGGTGAAATTTGAAGGTTAGTAGGGGTGATGGATGAGAGGAGTTTGGGAAATGATGTTTTAGGAGTTATATGATTTTGGGTGGGAGTTGGGATTTGTTATGGGAGGGATGGATGTGTTTTTGGGGTTGGGAAAATAGGGTGGATGGTTTAGGATGTTAGTTAGGGGATGTAAGGTTTTTGAGGGGTTGATGGGAGTATTAAAGAGGGGATGTTAAGTTGATGTTTTAAAGTGGTGGTGAAATTTGAAGGTTAGGTAGGGGTGGATGGATAGAGAGTTTGGGAAATGGATGTTTTAGGAGTTATATGATTTTGGTGGGAGGTTGGGATTTGTTATGGGAGGGATGATGTGTTTTTTGGGGTTGGGAAAATAGGGTGGATGTTTAGGATGTTAGTTAGGGGATGTAAGGTTTTTGAGGGGTTGATGGGAGTATTAAAGAGGGGATGTTAATGTGATGTTTTAAAGTGGTGGTGAAATTTGAAGGTTAGGTAGGGGTGATGGATAGAGGAGTTTGGGAAATGGATGTTTTAGGAGTTATATGATTTTGGGTGGGAGGTTGGATTTGTTATGGGAGGGATGGATGTGTTTTTGGGGGTTGGGAAAATAGGGTGGATGTTTAGGATGTTAGTTAGGGGATGTAAGGTTTTTGAGGGGTGTGATGGGAGTATTAAGAGGGGATGTTAATGTGATGTTTTAAAGTGGTGGTGAAATTTGAAGGTTAGTAGGGGTGGATGGATAGAGGAGTTTGGGAAATGGATGTTTTAGGAGTTATATGATTTTGGGTGGGAGTTGGGATTTGTTATGGGAGGGATGGATGTGTTTTTGGGGTTGGGAAATAGGGTGGATGTTTAGGATGTTAGTTAGGGGATGTAAGTTTTTGAGGGGTGTATGGGAGGTATTAAAGAGGGGATGTTAATTGATGTTTTAAAGTGGTGGTGAAATTTGAAGGTTAGTAGGGGTGATGGATGAGAGGAGTTTGGGAAATGATGTTTTAGGAGTTATATGATTTTGGGTGGGAGGTTGGGATTTGTTATGGGAGGGATGGATGTGTTTTTTGGGGTTGGGAAAATAGGGTGGATGTTTAGGATGTTAGTTAGGGGGATGTAAGTGTTTTGAGGGGGTGTATGGGAGGTATTAAAGAGGGATGTTAAGTGTGATGTTTTAAGAGTGGTGGTGAAATTTGAAGGTTAGTAGGGGGTGGATGGATAGAGTAGTTTGGGATATGGATGTTTTAGGAGTTATATGATTTTGGTGGGAGGTTGGGATTTGTTATGGGAGGGATGGATGTGTTTTTTGGGGTTGGGGAAATAGGGTGGATGGTTTAGGATGTTAGTTAGGGGATGTAAGTTTTTGAGGGGGTGTATGGGAGGTATTGAAAGAGGGGATGTTAAGTTGATGTTTTAAAGTGGTGGGTGAAATTTGAAGGTTAGGTAGGGGGTGATGGATGAGAGGTAGTTTGGGAAATGATGTTTTAGGAGTTATATGATTTTGGTGGGAGGTGGGATTTGTTATGGGAGGGATGATGTGTTTTTGGGGTTGGGAAAATAGGGTGGATGTTTAGGATGTTAGTTAGGGGATGTAAGTGTTTTGAGGGGTGTGATGGGAGGTATTAAGGAGGGGATGTTGAAGTTGATGTTTTAAGAGTGGTGGTGAAATTTGAAGGTTAGGTAGGGGTGGATGGATGAGAGTAGTTTGGGATATGGATGTTTTAGGAGTTATATGATTGTTGGGTGGGAGGTTGGGATTTGTTATGGGAGGGATGGATGTGTTTTTGGGGTTGGGGAAATGAGGGTGGATGGTTTAGGATGTTAGTTAGGGGATGTAAGTTTTTGAGGGGTGTGATGGGAGTATTGAAAGAGGGGATGTTAATGTGATGTTTTAAGAGTGGTGGTGAAATTTGAAGGTTAGGTAGGGGGTGATGGATGAGAGGTAGTTTGGGATATGGATGTTTTAGGAGTTATATGATTTTGGGTGGGAGGTTGGGATTTGTTATGGGAGGGATGGATGTGGTTTTTGGGGTTGGGGAAATAGGGTGGATGGTTTAGGATGTTAGTTAGGGGAGTAAGGTTTTTGAGGGGGTGTGATGGGAGTGATTAAGGAGGGGATGTTGAATTGGATGTTTTAAGAGTGGTGGTGAAATGTTGAAGGTTAGTGAGGGGTGGATGGATGAGAGGTAGTTTGGGATATGGATGTTTTAGGAGTTATATGATTGTTGGGTGGGAGGATGGGATTTGTTATGGGAGGGATGGATGTGTTTTTGGGGGTTGGGGAAATAGGGTGGATGTTTAGGATGTTAGTTAGGGGGATGTAAGGTTTTTGGAGGGGTGTGATGGGAGGTGATTGAAGGAGGGGATGTTGAATGTGGATGTTTTAAGAGTGTGGGTGAAATGTTGGAAGGTTAGGTGAGGGGGTGGATGGATGAGAGGTAGTTTGGGATATGGATGTTTTAGGAGTTATATGATTGTTGGGTGGGAGGATGGGATTTGTTATGGGAGGGATGGATGTGGTTTTGTGGGGTTGGGGAAATAGGGTGGATGGTTTAGGATGTTAGTTAGGGGGAGTAAGGTGTTTTGGAGGGGGTGTGATGGGAGTGATTGAAGGAGGGGATGTTGAATGTGGATGTTTTAAGAGTGGTGGGTGAAATGTTGGAAGGTTAGGTAGGGGGTGGATGGATGAGAGTAGTTTGGGATATGGATGTTTTAGGAGTTATATGATTGTTGGGTGGGAGGATGGGATTTGTTATGGGAGGGATGGATGTGTTTTTGGGGGTTGGGGAAATAGGGTGGATGTTTAGGATGTTAGTTAGGGGATGTAGGTTTTTGGAGGGGTGTGATGGGAGGTGATTGAAGGAGGGGATGTTAATGTGGATGTTTTAAGAGTGGTGGGTGAAATGTTGGAAGGTTAGTGAGGGGGTGGATGGATGAGAGGTAGTTTGGGATATGGATGTTTTAGGAGTTATATGATTTTGGGTGGGAGGATGGGATTTGTTATGGGAGGGATGATGTGGTTTTTTGGGGTTGGGAAGATGAGGGTGGATGGTTTAGGATGTTAGTTAGGGGAGGTAGGTTTTTGGAGGGGGTGTGATGGGAAGTGATTAAGGAGGGGATGTTGAATGTGGATGTTTTAAAGTGGTGGGTGAAATTTGAAGGTTAGTGAGGGGTGATGGATGAGAGGTAGTTTGGGATATGATGTTTTAGGAGTTATATGATTGTTGGGTGGGAGGATGGGATTTGTTATGGGAGGGATGGATGTGTTTTTGGGGTTGGGGAAGATAGGGTGGATGGTTTAGATGTTAGTTAGGGGATGTAGTGTTTTGAGGGGTGTGATGGGAGTATTAAGGAGGGGATGTTGAATGTGATGTTTTAAGAGTGGTGGTGAAATGTTGAAGGTTAGTAGGGGGTGATGGATGAGAGGTAGTTTGGGATATGGATGTTTTAGGAGTTATATGATTGTTGGGTGGGAGGATGGGATTTGTTATGGGAGGGATGGATGTGGTTTTTGGGGGTTGGGGAAATAGGGTGGATGTTTAGGATGTTAGTTAGGGGGAGTAGGTTTTTGAGGGGTGTGATGGGAGTGATTAAGGAGGGGATGTTAATTGGATGTTTTAAAGTGGTGGTGAAATTTGAAGGTTAGGTAGGGGGTGGATGGATGAGAGGTAGTTTGGGATATGGATGTTTTAGGAGTTATATGATTGTTGGGTGGGAGGATGGGATTTGTTATGGGAGGGATGGATGTGTTTTTGGGGGTTGGGAAGATAGGGTGGATGTTTAGGATGTTAGTTAGGGGGATGTAGGTTTTTGAGGGGTGTGATGGGAAGTATTGAAGGAGGGGATGTTAAGTTGATGTTTTAAGAGTGGTGGTGAAATGTTGAAGGTTAGGTAGGGGTGGATGGATGAGAGGTAGTTTGGGATATGATGTTTTAGGAGTTATATGATTGTTGGGTGGGAGGATGGGATTTGTTATGGGAGGGATGGATGTGGTTTTTGGGGTTGGGGAAATAGGGTGGATGGTTTAGGATGTTAGTTAGGGGGAGTAGGTGTTTTGAGGGGTGTGATGGGAAGTGATTAAGGAGGGGATGTTGAATGTGGATGTTTTAAGAGTGGTGGTGAAATGTTGAAGGTTAGGTAGGGGGTGATGGATGAGAGGTAGTTTGGGATATGGATGTTTTAGGAGTTATATGATTGTTGGGTGGGAGATGGGATTTGTTATGGGAGGGATGGATGTGTTTTTGGGGGTTGGGGAAATAGGGTGGATGGTTTAGGATGTTAGTTAGGGGAGGTAGGTGTTTTGGAGGGGTGTGATGGGAAGTGATTGAAGGAGGGGATGTTGAATGTGGATGTTTTAAGAGTGGTGGTGAAATTTGGAAGGTTAGGTAGGGGGTGGATGGATGAGAGGTAGTTTGGGATATGGATGTTTTAGGAGTTATATGATTGTTGGGTGGGAGGATGGGATTTGTTATGGGAGGGATGGATGTGTTTTTGGGGTTGGGGAAATAGGGTGGATGTTTAGGATGTTAGTTAGGGGGATGTAGGTTTTTGAGGGGGTGTGATGGGAAGTGATTGAAGGAGGGGATGTTGAAGTTGGATGTTTTAAGAGTGGGGTGAAATGTTGAAGGTTAGGTGAGGGGTGGATGGATGAGAGTAGTTTGGGATATGGATGTTTTAGGAGTTATATGATTGTTGGGTGGGAGGATGGGATTTGTTATGGGAGGGATGGATGTGTTTTTGGGGGTTGGGAAATAGGGTGGATGGTTTAGGATGTTAGTTAGGGGGAGTAGGTGTTTTGAGGGGTGTGATGGGAAGTGATTGAAGGAGGGGATGTTGAATGTGGATGTTTTAAGAGTGGTGGTGAAATGTTGGAAGGTTAGGTAGGGGGTGGATGGATGAGAGGTAGTTTGGGATATGGATGTTTTAGGAGTTATATGATTTTGGGTGGGAGGATGGGATTTGTTATGGGAGGGATGGATGTGTTTTTGGGGGTTGGGGAAATAGGGTGGATGTTTAGGATGTTAGTTAGGGGATGTAGGTGTTTTGGAGGGGGTGTGATGGGAAGTGATTGAAGGAGGGGATGTTGAATGTGGATGTTTTAAGAGTGGGGTGAAATGTTGAAGGTTAGGTAGGGGGTGATGGATGGAGAGGTAGTTTGGGATATGATGTTTTAGGAGTTATATGATTGTTGGGGTGGGAGGATGGGATTTGTTATGGGAGGGATGGATGTGTTTTTTGGGGTTGGGGAAGATAGGGTGGATGGTTTAGGATGTTAGTTAGGGGGAGTAGGTGTTTTGGAGGGGGTGTGATGGGAAGTGATTGAAGGAGGGGATGTTGAAGTGTGGATGTTTTAAGAGTGGGGGTGAAATGTTGAAGGTTAGGTGAGGGGTGGATGGATGAGAGGTAGTTTGGGATATGGATGTTTTAGGAGTTATATGATTGTTGGGTGGGAGGATGGGATTTGTTATGGGAGGGATGGATGTGTTTTTGGGGGTTGGGGGAAATGAGGGTGGATGGTTTAGGATGTTAGTTAGGGGGATGTAGGTGTTTTGGAGGGGGTGTGATGGGAAGTGATTGAAGGAGGGGATGTTGAAGTTGGATGTTTTAAGAGTGGAGGGTGAAATGTTGGAAGGTTAGGTGAGGGGGTGGATGGATGGAGAGTAGTTTGGGATATGGATGTTTTAGGAGTTATATGATTGTTGGGTGGGAGGATGGGATTTGTTATGGGAGGGATGGATGTGGTTTTTGGGGGTTGGGGGAAATGAGGGTGGATGGTTTAGGATGTTAGTTAGGGGGATGTAGGTGTTTTGGAGGGGGTGTGATGGGAAGTGATTGAAGGAGGGGATGTTGAAGTGTGGATGTTTTAAGAGTGGGGGTGAAATGTTGGAAGGTTAGGTGAGGGGGTGGATGGATGGAGAGGTAGTTTGGGATATGGATGTTTTAGGAGTTATATGATTGTTGGGGTGGGAGGATGGGGATTTGTTATGGGAGGGATGGATGTGGTTTTTGGGGGTTGGGGGAAATGAGGGTGGATGGTTTAGGATGTTAGTTAGGGGGATGTAGGTGTTTTGGAGGGGGTGTGATGGGAGGTGATTGAAGGAGGGGATGTTGAAGTGTGGATGTTTTAAGAGTGGTGGGTGAAATGTTGGAAGGTTAGGTGAGGGGGTGGATGGATGGAGAGGTAGTTTGGGATATGGATGTTTTAGGAGTTATATGATTGTTGGGTGGGAGGATGGGATTTGTTATGGGAGGGATGGATGTGGTTTTTGGGGGTTGGGGAGATGAGGGTGGATGGTTTAGGATGTTAGTTAGGGGGAGGTAGGTGTTTTGGAGGGGGTGTGATGGGAAGGTGATTGAAGGAGGGGATGTTGAAGTGTGGATGTTTTAAGAGTGGGGGTGAAATGTTGGAAGGTTAGGTGAGGGGGTGGATGGATGGAGAGGTAGTTTGGGATATGGATGTTTTAGGAGTTATATGATTGTTGGGGTGGGAGGATGGGATTTGTTATGGGAGGGATGGATGTGGTTTTTGGGGGTTGGGGGAAATGAGGGTGGATGGTTTAGGATGTTAGTTAGGGGGAGGTAGGTGTTTTGGAGGGGGTGTGATGGGAAGTGATTGAAGGAGGGGATGTTGAAGTGTGGATGTTTTAAGAGTGGTGGGTGAAATGTTGGAAGGTTAGGTGAGGGGTGGATGGATGGAGAGGTAGTTTGGG
Organism: Cirrhinus mrigala; assembly: GCA_036247105.1. Classification (NCBI taxonomy): domain Eukaryota; kingdom Metazoa; phylum Chordata; class Actinopteri; order Cypriniformes; family Cyprinidae; genus Cirrhinus; species Cirrhinus mrigala. The sequence continues at coordinate 16,290 of JAMKFB010000724.1, forward strand.
ATATGGATGTTTTAGGAGTTATATGATTGTTGGGGTGGGAGGATGGGATTTGTTATGGGAGGGATGGATGTGGTTTTTGGGGGTTGGGGAGAATGAGGGTGGATGGTTTAGGATGTTAGTTAGGGGGAGGTAGGTGTTTTGGAGGGGGTGTGATGGGAAGTGATTGAAGGAGGGGATGTTGAAGTGTGGATGTTTTAAGAGTGGTGGGTGAAATGTTGGAAGGTTAGGTGAGGGGGTGGATGGATGGAGAGGTAGTTTGGGATATGGATGTTTTAGGAGTTATATGATTGTTGGGGTGGGAGGATGGGATTTGTTATGGGAGGGATGGATGTGGTTTTTGGGGGTTGGGGGAAATGAGGGTGGATGGTTTAGGATGTTAGTTAGGGGGAGGTAGGTGTTTTGGAGGGGGTGTGATGGGAAGTGATTGAAGGAGGGGATGTTGAAGTGTGGATGTTTTAAGAGTGGAGGGTGAAATGTTGGAAGGTTAGGTGAGGGGGTGGATGGATGGAGAGGTAGTTTGGGATATGGATGTTTTAGGAGTTATATGATTGTTGGGGTGGGAGGATGGGATTTGTTATGGGAGGGATGGATGTGGTTTTTGGGGGTTGGGGGAAGATGAGGGTGGATGGTTTAGGATGTTAGTTAGGGGGAGGTAGGTGTTTTGGAGGGGGTGTGATGGGAAGTGATTGAAGGAGGGGATGTTGAAGTGTGGATGTTTTAAGAGTGGAGGGTGAAATGTTGGAAGGTTAGGTGAGGGGGTGGATGGATGGAGAGGTAGTTTGGGATATGGATGTTTTAGGAGTTATATGATTGTTGGGGTGGGAGGATGGGATTTGTTATGGGAGGGATGGATGTGGTTTTGTGGGGTTGGGGGAAATGAGGGTGGATGGTTTAGGATGTTAGTTAGGGGGAGGTAGGTGTTTTGGAGGGGGTGTGATGGGAAGTGATGAAGGAGGGGATGTTGAAGTGTGGATGTTTTAAGAGTGGAGGGTGAAATTTGGAAGGTTAGGTGAGGGGTGGATGGATGGAGAGGTAGTTTGGGATATGGATGTTTTAGGAGTTATATGATTGTTGGGTGGGAGGATGGGATTTGTTATGGGAGGGATGGATGTGGTTTTGTGGGGTTGGGGGAGATGAGGGTGGATGGTTTAGGATGTTAGTTAGGGGGAGGTAGGTGTTTTGGAGGGGGTGTGATGGGAAGTGATTGAAGGAGGGGATGTTGAAGTGTGGATGTTTTAAGAGTGGTGGGTGAAATGTTGGAAGGTTAGGTGAGGGGGTGGATGGATGGAGAGGTAGTTTGGGATATGGATGTTTTAGGAGTTATATGATTGTTGGGGTGGGAGGATGGGATTTGTTATGGGAGGGATGGATGTGGTTTTGGGGGTTGGGGGAAATGAGGGTGGATGGTTTAGGATGTTAGTTAGGGGGAGGTAGGTTTTTGGAGGGGGTGTGATGGGAAGTGATTGAAGGAGGGGATGTTGAAGTGTGGATGTTTTAAGAGTGGAGGGTGAAATGTTGGAAGGTTAGGTGAGGGGGTGGATGGATGGAGAGGTAGTTTGGGATATGGATGTTTTAGGAGTTATATGATTGTTGGGGTGGGAGGATGGGATTTGTTATGGGAGGGATGGATGTGGTTTTTGGGGGTTGGGGGAAATGAGGGTGGATGGTTTAGGATGTTAGTTAGGGGGAGGTAGGTTTTTGGAGGGGGTGTGATGGGAGGTGATTGAAGGAGGGGATGTTGAAGTGTGGATGTTTTAAGAGTGGAGGGTGAAATGTTGGAAGGTTAGGTGAGGGGGTGGATGGATGGAGAGGTAGTTTGGGATATGGATGTTTTAGGAGTTATATGATTGTTGGGGTGGGAGGATGGGATTTGTTATGGGAGGGATGGATGTGGTTTTTGGGGGTTGGGGGAGATGAGGGTGGATGGTTTAGGATGTTAGTTAGGGGGAGGTAGGTGTTTTGGAGGGGGTGTGATGGGAGGTGATTGAAGGAGGGGATGTTGAAGTGTGGATGTTTTAAGAGTGGTGGGTGAAATGTTGGAAGGTTAGGTGAGGGGGTGGATGGATGGAGAGGTAGTTTGGGATATGGATGTTTTAGGAGTTATATGATTGTTGGGTGGGAGGATGGGATTTGTTATGGGAGGGATGGATGTGGTTTTTGGGGGTTGGGGGAGATGAGGGTGGATGGTTTAGGATGTTAGTTAGGGGGAGGTAGGTGTTTTGGAGGGGGTGTGATGGGAGGTGATTGAAGGAGGGGATGTTGAAGTGTGGATGTTTTAAGAGTGGTGGGTGAAATGTTGGAAGGTTAGGTGAGGGGGTGGATGGATGGAGAGGTAGTTTGGGATATGGATGTTTTAGGAGTTATATGATTGTTGGGGTGGGAGGATGGGATTTGTTATGGAAGGGATGGATGTGGTTTTGTGGGGTTGGGGAAGATGAGGGTGGATGGTTTAGGATGTTAGTTAGGGGGAGGTAGGTGTTTTGGAGGGGGTGTGATGGGAGGTGATTGAAGGAGGGGATGTTGAAGTGTGGATGTTTTAAGAGTGGTGGGTGAAATGTTGGAAGGTTAGGTGAGGGGGTGGATGGATGGAGAGGTAGTTTGGGATATGGATGTTTTAGGAGTTATATGATTGTTGGGGTGGGAGGATGGGATTTGTTATGGGAGGGATGGATGTGGTTTTTGGGGGTTGGGGAGATGAGGGTGGATGGTTTAGGATGTTAGTTAGGGGGAGGTAGGTGTTTTGGAGGGGGTGTGATGGGAGGTGATTGAAGGAGGGGATGTTGAAGTGTGGATGTTTTAAGAGTGGTGGGTGAAATGTTGGAAGGTTAGGTGAGGGGGTGGATGGATGGAGAGGTAGTTTGGGATATGGATGTTTTAGGAGTTATATGATTGTTGGGGTGGGAGGATGGGATTTGTTATGGGAGGGATGGATGTGGTTTTTGGGGGTTGGGGGAAATGAGGGTGGATGGTTTAGGATGTTAGTTAGGGGGAGGTAGGTGTTTTGGAGGGGGTGTGATGGGAAGGTGATTGAAGGAGGGGATGTTGAAGTGTGGATGTTTTAAGAGTGGAGGGTGAAATGTTGGAAGGTTAGGTGAGGGGGTGGATGGATGGAGAGGTAGTTTGGGATATGGATGTTTTAGGAGTTATATGATTGTTGGGGTGGGAGGATGGGATTTGTTATGGGAGGGATGGATGTGGTTTTTGGGGGTTGGGGGAAGATGAGGGTGGATGGTTTAGGATGTTAGTTAGGGGGAGGTAGGTGTTTTGGAGGGGGTGTGATGGGAAGTGATTGAAGGAGGGGATGTTGAAGTGTGGATGTTTTAAGAGTGGAGGGTGAAATGTTGGAAGGTTAGGTGAGGGGGTGGATGGATGAGAGGTAGTTTGGGATATGGATGTTTTAGGAGTTATATGATTGTTGGGTGGGAGGATGGGATTTGTTATGGGAGGGATGGATGTGGTTTTTGGGGGTTGGGGGAAATGAGGGTGGATGGTTTAGGATGTTAGTTAGGGGAGGTAGGTGTTTTGGAGGGGGTGTGATGGGAAGTGATTGAAGGAGGGGATGTTGAAGTGTGGATGTTTTAAGAGTGGTGGGTGAAATGTTGGAAGGTTAGGTGAGGGGGTGGATGGATGGAGAGGTAGTTTGGGATATGGATGTTTTAGGAGTTATATGATTGTTGGGGTGGGAGGATGGGATTTGTTATGGGAGGGATGGATGTGGTTTTTGGGGGTTGGGGGAAATGAGGGTGGATGGTTTAGGATGTTAGTTAGGGGAGGTAGGTGTTTTGGAGGGGGTGTGATGGGAAGTGATTGAAGGAGGGGATGTTGAAGTGTGGATGTTTTAAGAGTGGTGGGTGAAATGTTGGAAGGTTAGGTGAGGGGTGGATGGATGGAGAGGTAGTTTGGGATATGGATGTTTTAGGAGTTATATGATTGTTGGGGTGGGAGGATGGGATTTGTTATGGGAGGGATGGATGTGGTTTTTGGGGGTTGGGGGAAATGAGGGTGGATGGTTTAGGATGTTAGTTAGGGGGAGGTAGGTGTTTTGGAGGGGGTGTGATGGGAAGTGATTGAAGGAGGGGATGTTGAAGTGTGGATGTTTTAAGAGTGGTGGGTGAAATGTTGGAAGGTTAGGTGAGGGGGTGGATGGATGAGAGGTAGTTTGGGATATGGATGTTTTAGGAGTTATATGATTGTTGGGGTGGGAGGATGGGATTTGTTATGGGAGGGATGGATGTGGTTTTTGGGGTTGGGGAAATGAGGGTGGATGGTTTAGGATGTTAGTTAGGGGGAGGTAGGTGTTTTGGAGGGGGTGTGATGGGAAGTGATTGAAGGAGGGGATGTTGAAGTGTGGATGTTTTAAGAGTGGAGGGTGAAATGTTGGAAGGTTAGGTGAGGGGTGGATGGATGGAGAGGTAGTTTGGGATATGGATGTTTTAGGAGTTATATGATTGTTGGGGTGGGAGGATGGGGATTTGTTATGGGAGGGATGGATGTGGTTTTTGGGGTTGGGGGAAATAGGGTGGATGGTTTAGGATGTTAGTTAGGGGATGTAGGTGTTTTGGAGGGGGTGTGATGGGAAGTGATTGAAGGAGGGGATGTTGAAGTGTGGATGTTTTAAGAGTGGAGGGTGAAATGTTGGAAGGTTAGGTGAGGGGGTGGATGGATGGAGAGGTAGTTTGGGATATGGATGTTTTAGGAGTTATATGATTGTTGGGGTGGGAGGATGGGATTTGTTATGGGAGGGATGGATGTGGTTTTTGGGGTTGGGGAAGATGAGGGTGGATGGTTTAGGATGTTAGTTAGGGGGAGGTAGGTGTTTTGGAGGGGTGTGATGGGAAGTGATTGAAGGAGGGGATGTTGAAGTGTGGATGTTTTAAGAGTGGTGGGTGAAATGTTGGAAGGTTAGGTGAGGGGGTGGATGGATGGAGAGGTAGTTTGGGATATGGATGTTTTAGGAGTTATATGATTGTTGGGTGGGAGGATGGGATTTGTTATGGGAGGGATGGATGTGGTTTTTTGGGGTTGGGGAAGATAGGGTGGATGGTTTAGGATGTTAGTTAGGGGGAGGTAGGTGTTTTGGAGGGGGTGTGATGGGAAGTGATGAAGGAGGGATGTTGAAGTGTGGATGTTTTAAGAGTGGAGGGTGAAATGTTGGAAGGTTAGGTGAGGGGGTGGATGGATGGAGAGGTAGTTTGGGATATGGATGTTTTAGGAGTTATATGATTGTTGGGGTGGGAGGATGGGATTTGTTATGGGAGGGATGGATGTGGTTTTTGGGGGTTGGGGAAATGAGGGTGGATGGTTTAGGATGTTAGTTAGGGGGAGGTAGGTGTTTTGGAGGGGGTGTGATGGGAAGTGATTGAAGGAGGGGATGTTGAAGTGTGGATGTTTTAAGAGTGTGAGGTGAAATGTTGGAAGGTTAGGTGAGGGGGTGGATGGATGAGAGGTAGTTTGGGATATGGATGTTTTAGGAGTTATATGATTGTTGGGGTGGGAGGATGGGATTTGTTATGGGAGGGATGGATGTGTTTTTTGGGGTTGGGGAAATGAGGGTGGATGGTTTAGGATGTTAGTTAGGGGGAGGTAGGTGTTTTGGAGGGGGTGTGATGGGAAGTGATGGAAGGAGGGGATGTTGAATGTGGATGTTTTAAGAGTGGAGGGTGAAATGTTGGAAGGTTAGGTAGGGGGTGATGGATGAGAGGTAGTTTGGGATATGGATGTTTTAGGAGTTAAATGATTGTTGGGTGGGAGGATGGGATTTGTTATGGGAGGGATGGATGTTGTTTTGTGGGTTGGGGAAATGAGGGTGGATGTTTAGATGTTATTAAGGGGATGTAGGTGTTTTGGAGGGGTGTGTGATGGGAAGAGTGAATGAGGGATGTTGAATGTGGATGTTTTAAGAGTTGAGGGTGAAATGTTGGAAGGTTAGGTAGGTTGATGATGTGAGGTAGTATTGGATAATGGATTATTTAGAGTTATAAATTATTGTTGGGGTGGAGATGGGAATTTGTTATGTGAAGGATGATGTTTTTTATTGGTTGGGGCAAAGTATTCATGAAACTGCATAACTAGCGTTTTCTGGCTGAGAAAAGTCGTTTTAGAGCATTTCCGAGCAGGCCTTCTTTTCATAAGCCGAGATGCATAAAACCGCTATTCGTGATCCCAGAAGGCCTTAACTGAGCGTTTTATGCATTCAGGCTCTGACTCAATTTCACATGCATAAAACTTCTAACACATCAAGAAGTGTATTTCTGCATTGCAAATAACATTTCTTTCATGCATATGAAAAAATTTTAATGTGGCCCAGCTTTATTCATGAAACTGCATAACTAACGTTTTCAGACTGAGAAAAGTCGTTTTAGAGCATTTCCGAGCAGGCCTTCTTTTCATAAGCCGAGATGCATAAAACCGCTATTCGTGATCCCAGAAGGCCTTAACTGAGCGTTTTATGCATTCAGGCTCTGACTCAATTTCACATGCATAAAACTTCTAACACATCAAGAAGTGTATTTCTGCATTGCAAATAACATTTCTTTCATGCATATGAAAAAATTTTAATGTGGCCCAGCTTTATTCATGAAACTGCATAACTAACGTTTTCAGACTGAGAAAAGTCGTTTTAGAGCATTTCCGAGCAGGCCTTCTTTTCATAAGCCGAGATGCATAAAACCGCTATTCGTGATCCCAGAAGGCCTTAACTGAGCGTTTTATGCATTCAGGCTCTGACTCAATTTCACATGCATAAAACTTCTAACACATCAAGAAGTGTATTTCTGCATTGCAAATAACATTTCTTTCATGCATATGAAAAAATTTTAATGTGGCCCAGCTTTATTCATGAAACTGCATAACTAACGTTTTCAGACTGAGAAAAGTCGTTTTAGAGCATTTCCGAGCAGGCCTTCTTTTCATAAGCCGAGATGCATAAAACCGCTATTCGTGATCCCAGAAGGCCTTAACTGAGCGTTTTATGCATTCAGGCTCTGACTCAATTTCACATGCATAAAACTTCTAACACATCAAGAAGTGTATTTCTGCATTGCAAATAACATTTCTTTCATGCATATGAAAAAATTTTAATGTGGCCCAGCTTTATTCATGAAACTGCATAACTAACGTTTTCAGACTGAGAAAAGTCGTTTTAGAGCATTTCCGAGCAGGCCTTCTTTTCATAAGCCGAGATGCATAAAACCGCTATTCGTGATCCCAGAAGGCCTTAACTGAGCGTTTTATGCATTCAGGCTCTGACTCAATTTCACATGCATAAAACTTCTAACACATCAAGAAGTGTATTTCTGCATTGCAAATAACATTTCTTTCATGCATATGAAAAAATTTTAATGTGGCCCAGCTTTATTCATGAAACTGCATAACTAACGTTTTCAGACTGAGAAAAGTCGTTTTAGAGCATTTCCGAGCAGGCCTTCTTTTCATAAGCCGAGATGCATAAAACCGCTATTCGTGATCCCAGAAGGCCTTAACTGAGCGTTTTATGCATTCAGGCTCTGACTCAATTTCACATGCATAAAACTTCTAACACATCAAGAAGTGTATTTCTGCATTGCAAATAACATTTCTTTCATGCATATGAAAAAATTTTAATGTGGCCCAGCTTTATTCATGAAACTGCATAACTAACGTTTTCAGACTGAGAAAAGTCGTTTTAGAGCATTTCCGAGCAGGCCTTCTTTTCATAAGCCGAGATGCATAAAACCGCTATTCGTGATCCCAGAAGGCCTTAACTGAGCGTTTTATGCATTCAGGCTCTGACTCAATTTCACATGCATAAAACTTCTAACACATCAAGAAGTGTATTTCTGCATTGCAAATAACATTTCTTTCATGCATATGAAAAAATTTTAATGTGGCCCAGCTTTATTCATGAAACTGCATAACTAACGTTTTCAGACTGAGAAAAGTCGTTTTAGAGCATTTCCGAGCAGGCCTTCTTTTCATAAGCCGAGATGCATAAAACCGCTATTCGTGATCCCAGAAGGCCTTAACTGAGCGTTTTATGCATTCAGGCTCTGACTCAATTTCACATGCATAAAACTTCTAACACATCAAGAAGTGTATTTCTGCATTGCAAATAACATTTCTTTCATGCATATGAAAAAATTTTAATGTGGCCCAGCTTTATTCATGAAACTGCATAACTAACGTTTTCAGACTGAGAAAAGTCGTTTTAGAGCATTTCCGAGCAGGCCTTCTTTTCATAAGCCGAGATGCATAAAACCGCTATTCGTGATCCCAGAAGGCCTTAACTGAGCGTTTTATGCATTCAGGCTCTGACTCAATTTCACATGCATAAAACTTCTAACACATCAAGAAGTGTATTTCTGCATTGCAAATAACATTTCTTTCATGCATATGAAAAAATTTTAATGTGGCCCAGCTTTATTCATGAAACTGCATAACTAACGTTTTCAGACTGAGAAAAGTCGTTTTAGAGCATTTCCGAGCAGGCCTTCTTTTCATAAGCCGAGATGCATAAAACCGCTATTCGTGATCCCAGAAGGCCTTAACTGAGCGTTTTATGCATTCAGGCTCTGACTCAATTTCACATGCATAAAACTTCTAACACATCAAGAAGTGTATTTCTGCATTGCAAATAACATTTCTTTCATGCATATGAAAAAATTTTAATGTGGCCCAGCTTTATTCATGAAACTGCATAACTAACGTTTTCAGACTGAGAAAAGTCGTTTTAGAGCATTTCCGAGCAGGCCTTCTTTTCATAAGCCGAGATGCATAAAACCGCTATTCGTGATCCCAGAAGGCCTTAACTGAGCGTTTTATGCATTCAGGCTCTGACTCAATTTCACATGCATAAAACTTCTAACACATCAAGAAGTGTATTTCTGCATTGCAAATAACATTTCTTTCATGCATATGAAAAAATTTTAATGTGGCCCAGCTTTATTCATGAAACTGCATAACTAACGTTTTCAGACTGAGAAAAGTCGTTTTAGAGCATTTCCGAGCAGGCCTTCTTTTCATAAGCCGAGATGCATAAAACCGCTATTCGTGATCCCAGAAGGCCTTAACTGAGCGTTTTATGCATTCAGGCTCTGACTCAATTTCACATGCATAAAACTTCTAACACATCAAGAAGTGTATTTCTGCATTGCAAATAACATTTCTTTCATGCATATGAAAAAATTTTAATGTGGCCCAGCTTTATTCATGAAACTGCATAACTAACGTTTTCAGACTGAGAAAAGTCGTTTTAGAGCATTTCCGAGCAGGCCTTCTTTTCATAAGCCGAGATGCATAAAACCGCTATTCGTGATCCCAGAAGGCCTTAACTGAGCGTTTTATGCATTCAGGCTCTGACTCAATTTCACATGCATAAAACTTCTAACACATCAAGAAGTGTATTTCTGCATTGCAAATAACATTTCTTTCATGCATATGAAAAAATTTTAATGTGGCCCAGCTTTATTCATGAAACTGCATAACTAACGTTTTCAGACTGAGAAAAGTCGTTTTAGAGCATTTCCGAGCAGGCCTTCTTTTCATAAGCCGAGATGCATAAAACCGCTATTCGTGATCCCAGAAGGCCTTAACTGAGCGTTTTATGCATTCAGGCTCTGACTCAATTTCACATGCATAAAACTTCTAACACATCAAGAAGTGTATTTCTGCATTGCAAATAACATTTCTTTCATGCATATGAAAAAATTTTAATGTGGCCCAGCTTTATTCATGAAACTGCATAACTAACGTTTTCAGACTGAGAAAAGTCGTTTTAGAGCATTTCCGAGCAGGCCTTCTTTTCATAAGCCGAGATGCATAAAACCGCTATTCGTGATCCCAGAAGGCCTTAACTGAGCGTTTTATGCATTCAGGCTCTGACTCAATTTCACATGCATAAAACTTCTAACACATCAAGAAGTGTATTTCTGCATTGCAAATAACATTTCTTTCATGCATATGAAAAAATTTTAATGTGGCCCAGCTTTATTCATGAAACTGCATAACTAACGTTTTCAGACTGAGAAAAGTCGTTTTAGAGCATTTCCGAGCAGGCCTTCTTTTCATAAGCCGAGATGCATAAAACCGCTATTCGTGATCCCAGAAGGCCTTAACTGAGCGTTTTATGCATTCAGGCTCTGACTCAATTTCACATGCATAAAACTTCTAACACATCAAGAAGTGTATTTCTGCATTGCAAATAACATTTCTTTCATGCATATGAAAAAATTTTAATGTGGCCCAGCTTTATTCATGAAACTGCATAACTAACGTTTTCAGACTGAGAAAAGTCGTTTTAGAGCATTTCCGAGCAGGCCTTCTTTTCATAAGCCGAGATGCATAAAACCGCTATTCGTGATCCCAGAAGGCCTTAACTGAGCGTTTTATGCATTCAGGCTCTGACTCAATTTCACATGCATAAAACTTCTAACACATCAAGAAGTGTATTTCTGCATTGCAAATAACATTTCTTTCATGCATATGAAAAAATTTTAATGTGGCCCAGCTTTATTCATGAAACTGCATAACTAACGTTTTCAGACTGAGAAAAGTCGTTTTAGAGCATTTCCGAGCAGGCCTTCTTTTCATAAGCCGAGATGCATAAAACCGCTATTCGTGATCCCAGAAGGCCTTAACTGAGCGTTTTATGCATTCAGGCTCTGACTCAATTTCACATGCATAAAACTTCTAACACATCAAGAAGTGTATTTCTGCATTGCAAATAACATTTCTTTCATGCATATGAAAAAATTTTAATGTGG
>JAMKFB010000724.1:27528-37935 GCA_036247105.1 Cirrhinus mrigala
CACTGTGTGCAGAATTATTAGGCACGTTGATATTCTAGTCATATTTTCTTACCAAGCACATTTTACCAATTCCAAACCACATCAATCTTAATAACTACTATTAATTTTGTATTTAATCATTTATACGTGATATATATTTGTCCATGAAGGCTGGAAGTGAAAAACTCCTTATATTCAGGTGTGCGTAATTATTAGGCACGTTTTCTTTTACATATAAAAAAGCCAAAAAAGAGATTTAACCCAGACTGAAAAGTCAAAAATTATTAAATGCCCAAGAGAAGGATGCAAAACTAATGCAATACTAGAATTTGCAAAGTTAAGGCATGACCATTGGACAGAGAAATGCTGGTTGGGTCAGCACGGTGAGAAAAAAAACAGTGGAGAAGAAAAGACACGTTAACTGCAAAAGAATTAAGAATTAAAGTAAAGAATTAGCTGTGAAACCATCAGGAACCATTTAGTCTCCAGCACCACCATTTTCCAGAGCTGCAACCTACCTGGAGTCTTCAGAAGTTCAATGTGTCAGGTTCTCAGAGACTTTTCTTGGGTGAAAAATCCTAAAAAATGACCCTCATTTAAAGAGAATAACATGCTGAAGTGTTGTGAAATACATGAAGACTGTTTTCTATATGCTTTATAGACAGATAAGTTGAGAGTGACTTTTGAAGGACCAGCATCAAATCCTCTTATACCACTCTTTCAAGAATTTATCTTCCAAAATCTGGCAGTAAGTTTTGGGAGTTCATTTTGGTCCATCTCTGCAAGTCAGACTTTTCAGGATAGGAGACAGACTAAACATGAACTCCCAAAATGTACTGCTAGATTCTGGAAGACAAATTCTTGAATCAGAAGTACAAGAGGATGTGGTGCTGGTCCTTCAAGAGTCACTCTCAACTTATCTGTCTATAAAGCCTATAAAAAAACTGTCTTCATGTATTTCTTAACACTTCAGCATGTTATTCTCTTTAAATGAGGGTCTTTTTTTATGATTTTTCACCCAAGAAAAGTCTCTGAGAACCTGACACATTGAACTTCTGAAGACTCCAGGTAGGTTGCAGCTCTGGAAAATGGTGGCGCTGGTAACTAAATGGTTCCTGATGGTTTCACAGCTAATTCTTCACTTTAATTCTTAATTCTTTTGCAGTTAACATGTCTTTTCTTCTCCACTGTTTTTTTCTCACCGTGCTGACCCAACCAGCATTTCTCTGTCCAATGGTCATGCCTTAACTTTGCAAATTCTAGCATTGCATTAGTTTTGCATCCTTCTCTTGGGCATTTAATAATTTTTGACTTTTCAGTCTGGGTTAAATCTCTTTTTTGGCTTTTTTATATGTAAAAGAAAACGTGCCTAATAATTACGCACACCTGAATATAAGGAGTTTTTCACTTCCAGCCTTCATGGACAAATATATATCACGTATAAATGATTAAATACAAAATTAATAGTAGTTATTAATATTGATGTGGTTTGGAATTGGTAAAATGTGCTTGGTAGGAAAATATGACCAGAATATCAACGTGCCTAATAATTATGCACACAGTGTATAAGTGCATTCCAAAATAATTGTATGTGTGACTTTTTAGATATTTGAAAAATGTAACTCTGGTCTCAGAGGAATAATAAAATGTTAGTGCTCAAAATGTAACACTTAATAAAGTTTATTATTGTTTATTGTAAGTGTTATGTTTTCTTGTAATAAAATAACAAATGCCAGCTACCTTGATTTAAGCAAATGTATATAACATTTTGATTGCTGTCGATTTTAATCTGTCAGAGACACAATTCCTTTTCTCAGCTGAGTATTAGTAATTCAGTAATTCAGTGGGAAAAATCAGACTACAACATCCATGTAACATAAAGTAACATGAAATTTTATAGTATAATGATTACAACGTTTAGAAGTATGAATTAAAATATAATGCAGTTGTGTTTTCACAACACACAGTGACTTTATTTTGCAATAATTACATTTGAAAGTTCCCCTGGTTTCTAAAAATTTCACTATTTTACATTATGCCTTAGAAAGGCAAAATTTTTACAATTCTGCCTTTACTCCACTTATTCCACTATGATTTTCTGTATTTTTATTTTTTATTTTATTTTTTTACTCTGAACAATCTTTTTTTTTTTTTTTTTTTTCCCACAAGTATTAATGGTCAGTTCATAAAAAGCACTGCCTACATCCGAATTGTGACCTAACAAGACAGCAATGACAAAACCCATTGTGCTTCTTAAATCACATTTTAATTTATGTTTTACAGAAGGGGGTCTCAACTCCACAAATCTATCAGAAGGAATTACTATCCAAAACCTTCAAAATTTCAAAAGCTTACAGTGAGTTCAGTCATTACTAGCAAGTTATCATGCTATTTATTTTGGAATACTGTTCCAAATATTTAATAATTCCTTCTGAAGGATTTGGTAATATTTGAGTAACTACTAGTGGGTTACTATGATTTTCACTTTATAATTAATTATGCATTATTCACATTAATTATGAAACTGTATGTAGTTCCGGTCACACTTTATTTTAAGGTCCAGTTCCCTTTCGATACTACACTCGTACTGCGTCGTTAGACGCTATGGGGAAAAAGTCCTTTTTTTCTCCTTGACTGAAGCCTTTTTCATAAACGCAGTGCAACTGCACGGCCATTGGATCGTGCAGAGAAACGAAACGAGCCAATGACTCGGCAGCGGTGCTGCACGAGCCTATGGCGAAGATGCCCGCCGAAGCCCGCCAGAAGGGGCGGGGTCAATGGCTATATAAGCGGCCGCTTCGCCATAGGGAATCAGATTTCTTCTCCTTCAGCGACGATTCTTCGCTTACAAGAAAGAAGCCTACTCGCCGTGACAAGCACCTGCAAGCGGAGTGATTCTGCAGCTGACTCGCCGCCCGCTGACGCCGGCTGCAACGCATCCTCCCCTGCCGCCATCCGGCGATTTTCTCGCGCTAAAAGAGTAAATAAAGGCGTTGTTTCAAATGCCGCGCCGTTTTTGTCGTGCATGCAAGGCCCCCTTGCATGCTGCCGACAATCACGGTGAGTGCGTCTCCTGCTTGGGGCTTCCCCATGCGGAGGCGGCACTCAAAGAGATGGATTGTCCCCATTGTGGGGATATGAGTCTCTCCTCTCTGCGCTCACGGATAGCGTTCTTTTCAGAGTGCGACTCCGCCCCTCGCGCCCTCCCGTTTCCTTCTTCACAGGAGCCTGTGAAGAAGAAACAGCGGGGTAGAGGATCTCAGCGCTCGGAGTTAGGTGAGCTCACGTCGGTCCAGCCCCCGCGTGCCTCGTCTTCTCCACAAAGAGAGGGTTCCCCTGTGCTCTTCACCCGCCCGGATCTGTGTCCCTCTGCGGCTGCGAGCGACATGGTCTCCTTCGGCGGGAGTGAAGATGACATGCTGGACAGCATGTCACTGGCTGCTTCGGATGCTGAGGAGCTGTCGGGCTCGATCTATGACCCCGCCCCCCTGCCATCCGCCGACATCAGCGATCCCAGGTCCAAAACTGGCATGGACGCCGAGCTCTTCCGCGTTCTGACCAGAGCTGTGGACGAGCTGGGATTGGAGTGGTCTCCTCCGGAGGAGCCCCCATGCAGCCTCCTCGACGAGTGGTTCCTGCCGGGGCGCCGTCAGGCCCCTCGCCAGCGGGCCTCTCCGTTCCTCCCTGAGGTCCACGAGGAACTCACCAGATCCTGGCGCGCCCCCTACTCAGCGCGCCTGCGTGCCTCGTCTTCCTCCGCTCTCACGTCTGTCGACGGCGCCGAAGACAAGGATTACGAGAAGCTGCCTCCCCTGGATGAGTCAGTGGCCGCCCACCTTTGCCCGCCCACTGCCATCGGATGGAAAACCAAGGCTTCCCACCCGTCTAAGCCGTGTAGAACGACCTCGGCTCTCGCCGGACGCGCCTACACGTCGGCCGGACAAGCTGCTTCAGCTCTGCACTCGATGGCAATTCTCCAGGTGTTCCAGGCCAAGCTTCTCGCCCAATCAGACAAGTCTGCCTTGGACCCTGCCACTTTGACAGAGTTGCGATCTCCCCCACAGGTCTGTTTGGGCCGTCCGTGGAGGGATTCGCTGAGCGTTTCTCTGCGGCACAAAAGTCGTCCCAGGCTATGCGACACTTTCTGCCAAAACGCTCGAGTTCCACAGCTGCTCCCGGGCGCCCCAAGTCTGCACCGCCCCAGCAGCCGGTGAAACCCGCGTCTACGACCCCTTCTGCCGCTGCTGCCGCAGCCCAGCCAGCCAAGGCCGAGCCAAGACTGCGCTCTCGCTCTGCTAGACGTTACCCCTTCCCCAAGCGTCAGGGACCGCGTCCTAAGCTGGCGTTGGATCCGGCGCCTCCGTCGTCGTCCTGATCCAGGCGAAAGGAAGAGGAGGGGGCAAAGTCTCGCGCTGGCCGGACCACCCCCCAAGAGGCCTCTGCTGAACCTCCAAGCACCTCGCTCAATGCCGGGTGCCGAGGGCGGTGTGTTTTGTGTAAAAGCTGTTGTGAATACTGGGTCCATGTGTCTTGCGCCCATACAAACAGTCGCTGTGACAGCGAACAAAATAAAACACAAACATCCTCAAAAAGAGAGCAAATTTCCTCTTCCAATCATAAAGGGTGTCTCCTGCCATTGCGATGGCCAACCGCCCGAACCGATTATACCCTTGGCCACTCGGGCAGAGGCCTGGCAGGCCATCCCCGGAGTGTCAGACTGGGTATTGGGGATAGTAAAAAGAGGCTACTCACTCCAGTTCGCTCGAAGGCCCCCGCGTTTCAGCGGCGTGGTCCCCACCGTGGTGATGAGCAGGGACGCTCACGTCCTGCGCTCAGAGGTGATGATATTGCTGGAAAAGGGCGCCATAGAAGTGGTCCATCCAGCCCAGAGCGACTCGGGGTTTTACAGCCGCTACTTCCTCGTCCCCAAGAAGGATGGGACTCTTCGACCCATTCTCGATTTAAGACGCTTGAATCAGGCCCTCATGAGACGGCCGTTCAAGATGTTAACTCTAAGCAGATCCTCTCGCACGTTCGCTCAGGGGACTGGTTTCTCTCGCTGGATCTGAAAGACGCATACTTTCACATCCAGATAGCCCCCCATCACAGGCGATTCTTGAGATTCGCCTTCGAGGGAGTGGCTTATCAATACACGGTCCTGCCCTTCGGCTTGTCCCTGGCTCCCCGCACGTTTACAAAGTGCATGGACGCGGCTCTCGCCCCCCTGAGACAGAGGGGAATCCGCATCCTCAACTACCTCGACGACTGGCTCGTTCTGGCCCAGTCGGAGGAAGAACTGTTGTCTCACAGGACCCTTCTCCTCAGCCACTTAGAGTGCCTAGGACTCAAGGTCAATTTGCCCAAGAGTATGTTGCACCCCAGCCGGAAAATATCGTTTCTGGGAGCAATTTTCGATTCAACTCAGCTGAGGGCTATGGTTGTGCCAGAGCGAGCTCTGTTAATACAGCAATTAGCGGGTTCGTTCAGGGCCGGAGCCCGCTTCCCCCTCAAGCGGTTTCAGAGAATGCTAGGTCTTATGGCCTCGGCATCCCCAGTGCTGGAATTGGGCTTACTACGTATGCGACCCCTTCAGCGTTGGTTGAAACCACGAGTTCCGCCTCATGCATGGCGTCACGGCCGTCTGCATGTCAGTGTGGACCGAGCTTGTGTGAAAGCCCTGGCCCCCTGGAAGGACCTGCAATGGTACAAAAGGGGCGTGCCCTTGGGTTTGGTCTGCAGGAGGAAGGTAGTCACAACGGATGCCTCCAACAGGGGTTGGGGGGCGTTGTGCGATGGCAGCCCAGCCTTCGGCCTATGGTCAAAGGCAGAGGAGGGATTTCACATCAACTGCTTGGAAATGCTGGCAGTATGTCACGCCCTCTGCGCCTTCCTGCCAGATCTGAAGGGACACCACGTACTGGTCCGCTCGGACAGCATGACTGTGGTGTCTTACATAAATCGCCAGGGGGGTCTCTCCTCCAGACTCCTCTTCACTCTGGTGAAGGATCTTCTGGAATGGGCTCAGTGCAACCTGGCTTCATTGAAAGCGGTTCACGTGCCGGGCAAACTGAACCAGGGCGCGGATATGCTATCACGAAGCAATGTCCCCTCGGGAGAGTGGATGCTTCACCCGCAGACGGTTCAGAAAATTTGGGAGGTCTTTGGCAAGGCAGAGGTCGACCTCTTCGCCTCAAAAGACAACTCTCACTGCCCAATATATTTTTCGAAAGAGAGAGATGCGTTGGCCCACGATTGGCCCAACCTCCTCCTGTATGCTTTTCCCCCGACGTCTTTGATTCCTCAAATACTCAAACGAGTCAGGGAACAACGTCACAAGCTCCTCCTGGTGGCCCCGCTTTGGAGGACTCAGCCATGGTTCCCGGAGCTATGTCAGCTGCTTTGCGCAGCCCCTTGGCCGATCCCCTTGAGACGAGACCTTCTCTCTCAGGCGAACGGGGCCATTTGGCATCCCCAGCCCAATCTATGGGCCTTACACCTGTGGTGTTTGAACGGGAACCTGAGAACCTCTCGGAAGGAGTTTTGAACACAATCTCTCAAGCTAGAGCTCCGTCTACTAGGCGCCTCTACGCTTTTAAGTGGTCCGTTTTTTCCACCTGGTGTTCCACCTGTGGAAAAAATCCGGTTTCTTGTGACATATCCGTGATACTGTCTTTTCTCCAAGAGCTGTTGGATAAGGGTCGTTCCCCTTCCACACTCAAGGTCTATGTGGCTGCTATAGCGGCCTCTCATGCCCCAATAGCAGGCCAGTCGATTGGCAGGAACAACTTGGTTGTTCGTTTTCTGAAGGGGTCTAGAAGGATGAATCCTTCCCGCCCCCACACTATCCCTACTTGGGACCTATCCACGGTTCTGAGGGCGCTAAAGAGTTCCCCCTTCGAACCGTTGTCGGATGCAGACCTTAAGACCCTGACACTTAAGTCCGCCTTGCTGCTAGCCTTAGTGTCAGTCAAACGTATAGGAGATCTGCAAGCGCTCTCTATAAGCCCCTCCTGTCTTGAGTTTGGACCAGGCGACTCTAAGGTCATCCTGAAACCAAGGCATGGTTACGTGCCTAAGGTGCCCTCCACCCCGTTTAGGGCACAGGTGGTAACGCTCTCTGCTCTTCCCTCTTCGGAAGGTGATCAAGAGTTGAGTCTGCTCTGTCCTGTTAGGGCATTGAGAATGTACGTCGAGCGATCCGCCCCCTTTAGGAAGTCGGATCAGCTCTTTGTATGCTTTGGTGGCCGCAATAAGGGACAACCGGTCACAAAGCAGAGACTTTCTAGATGGATAGTTGATGCTATCTCCCTAGCCTATTCCTCCTTGGGTCTAGAATGCCCCGTCGGAGTGCGTGCCCACTCAACAAGAGGCGTGGCCTCTTCCTGGGCGTGGTCTAGTGGTGTATCCATGGCAGAAATCTGTGCGGCGGCCGGCTGGGCCTCGCCGTCCACATTAACTAGGTTCTACAGCCTAGACATCCCCGCCCTACAGGCGGGAATCCTTCTGCATGAGTAATCACAGGAGAGCGATTCTCGACCAGACCTTGTTCTACTCGTCACTAGGGCCGTTGGGTCTAAGTACGGGTTCGGTCGTTCTCTCCATGGCATGGCGTTTATGGACCGGTTCCCATAGCGTCTAACGACGCAGTACGAGTGTAGTATCGAAAGGGAACGTACTCGGTTACTGTCGTAACCTCGGTTCCCTGAGATACGGGAACGAGTACTGCGTTACGGGCCATGCCATGTCGCTGCACGACATAATCGTCGCTTCAGTCGAAGTAACCTGATTCCCTATGGCGAAGCGGCCGCTTATATAGCCATTGACCCCGCCCCTTCTGGCGGGCTTCGGCGGGCATCTTCGCCATAGGCTCGTGCAGCACCGCTGCCGAGTCATTGGCTCGTTTCGTTTCTCTGCACGATCCAATGGCCGTGCAGTTGCACTGCGTTTATGAAAAAGGCTTCAGTCAAGGAGAAAAAAAGGACTTTTTCCCCATAGCGTCTAACGACGCAGTACTCGTTCCCGTATCTCAGGGAACCGAGGTTACCACAGTAAGCGAGTACGTTTTCGCTATTAACAAACCATTAACTATGGCTTTTGCCTCAATAAACTCCTAATTTGCTGCATATTAATAATTAGTATTAGTAATGTAGTTATTAAGTTCAGGTATTGGGTAGGATTAGGGATGTTAAAATAGGTATACAGAATACAGGTTTTTAATTACAGCCAATATGTTATTAATGGCTAATAATAAACTAGCTTAATAGTGTGAATTGTTCCCTATACTTTATGGGATATACATTCCGGTTGGACGTTGCACCATCTCCCCCTCATATTCTCAGTCTGAAAACGTTAGTTATGCAGTTTCATGAATAAAGCTGGGCCACATTAAAAATTTTTCATATGCATGAAAGAAATGTTATTTGCAATGCAGAAATACACTTCTTGATGTGTTAGAAGTTTTATGCATGTGAAATTGAGTCAGAGCCTGAATGCATAAAACGCTCAGTTAAGGCCTTCTGGGATCACGAATAGCGGTTTTATGCATCTCGGCTTATGAAAAGAAGGCCTGCTCGGAAATGCTCTAAAACGACTTTTCTCAGTCTGAAAACGTTAGTTATGCAGTTTCATGAATAAAGCTGGGCCACATTAAAATTTTTTCATATGCATGAAAGAAATGTTATTTGCAATGCAGAAATACACTTCTTGATGTGTTAGAAGTTTTATGCATGTGAAATTGAGTCAGAGCCTGAATGCATAAAACGCTCAGTTAAGGCCTTCTGGGATCACGAATAGCGGTTTTATGCATCTCGGCTTATGAAAAGAAGGCCTGCTCGGAAATGCTCTAAAACGACTTTTCTCAGTCTGAAAACGTTAGTTATGCAGTTTCATGAATAAAGCTGGGCCACATTAAAATTTTTTCATATGCATGAAAGAAATGTTATTTGCAATGCAGAAATACACTTCTTGATGTGTTAGAAGTTTTATGCATGTGAAATTGAGTCAGAGCCTGAATGCATAAAACGCTCAGTTAAGGCCTTCTGGGATCACGAATAGCGGTTTTATGCATCTCGGCTTATGAAAAGAAGGCCTGCTCGGAAATGCTCTAAAACGACTTTTCTCAGTCTGAAAACGTTAGTTATGCAGTTTCATGAATAAAGCTGGGCCACATTAAAATTTTTTCATATGCATGAAAGAAATGTTATTTGCAATGCAGAAATACACTTCTTGATGTGTTAGAAGTTTTATGCATGTGAAATTGAGTCAGAGCCTGAATGCATAAAACGCTCAGTTAAGGCCTTCTGGGATCACGAATAGCGGTTTTATGCATCTCGGCTTATGAAAAGAAGGCCTGCTCGGAAATGCTCTAAAACGACTTTTCTCAGTCTGAAAACGTTAGTTATGCAGTTTCATGAATAAAGCTGGGCCACATTAAAATTTTTTCATATGCATGAAAGAAATGTTATTTGCAATGCAGAAATACACTTCTTGATGTGTTAGAAGTTTTATGCATGTGAAATTGAGTCAGAGCCTGAATGCATAAAACGCTCAGTTAAGGCCTTCTGGGATCACGAATAGCGGTTTTATGCATCTCGGCTTATGAAAAGAAGGCCTGCTCGGAAATGCTCTAAAACGACTTTTCTCAGTCTGAAAACGTTAGTTATGCAGTTTCATGAATAAAGCTGGGCCACATTAAAATTTTTTCATATGCATGAAAGAAATGTTATTTGCAATGCAGAAATACACTTCTTGATGTGTTAGAAAGTTTTATGCATGTGAAATTGAGTCAGAGCCTGAATGCATAAAACGCTCAGTTAAGGCCTTCTGGGATCACGAATAGCGGTTTTATGCATCTCGGCTTATGAAAAGAAGGCCTGCTCGGAAATGCTCTAAAACGACTTTTCTCAGTCTGAAAACGTTAGTTATGCAGTTTCGTGAATAAAGCTGGGCCACATTAAAATTTTTTTCATATGCATGAAAGAGAAATGTTATTTGCAATGCAGAAATACACTTCTTGATGTGTTAGAAGTTTTATGCATGTGAAATTGAGTCAGAGCCTGAATGCATAAAACGCTCAGTTAAGGCCTTCTGGGATCACGAATAGCGGTTTTATGCATCTCGGCTTATGAAAAGAAGGCCTGCTCGGAAATGCTCTAAAACGACTTTTCTCAGTCTGAAAACGTTAGTTATGCAGTTTGATGAATAAAGCTGGGCCACATTAAAATTTTTTCATATGCATGAAAGAAATGTTATTTGCAATGCAGAAATACACTTCTTGATGTGTTAGAAGTTTTATGCATGTGAAATTGAGTCAGAGCCTGAATGCATAAAACGCTCAGTTAAGGCCTTCTGGGATCACGAATAGCGGTTTTATGCATCTCGGCTTATGAAAAGGAGGCCTGCTCGGAAATGCTCTAAAACGACTTTTCT
>JAMKFB010000724.1:38435-213753 GCA_036247105.1 Cirrhinus mrigala
ATGCTCTAAAACGACTTTTCTCAGTCTGAAAACGTTAGTTATGCAGTTTCATGAATAAAGCTGGGCCACATTAAAATTTTTTCATATGCATGAAAGAAATGTTATTTGCAATGCAGAAATACACTTCTTGATGTGTTAGAAGTTTTATGCATGTGAAATTGAGTCAGAGCCTGAATGCATAAAACGCTCAGTTAAGGCCTTCTGGGATCACGAATAGCGGTTTTATGCATCTCGGCTTATGAAAAGAAGGCCTGCTCGGAAATGCTCTAAAACGACTTTTCTCAGTCTGAAAACGTTAGTTATGCAGTTTCATGAATAAAGCTGGGCCACATTAAAATTTTTTCATATGCATGAAAGAAATGTTATTTGCAATGCAGAAATACACTTCTTGATGTGTTAGAAGTTTTATGCATGTGAAATTGAGTCAGAGCCTGAATGCATAAAACGCTCAGTTAAGGCCTTCTGGGATCACGAATAGCGGTTTTATGCATCTCGGCTTATGAAAAGAAGGCCTGCTCGGAAATGCTCTAAAACGACTTTTCTCAGTCTGAAAACGTTAGTTATGCAGTTTCATGAATAAAGCTGGGCCACATTAAAATTTTTTCATATGCATGAAAGAAATGTTATTTGCAATGCAGAAATACACTTCTTGATGTGTTAGAAGTTTTATGCATGTGAAATTGAGTCAGAGCCTGAATGCATAAAACGCTCAGTTAAGGCCTTCTGGGATCACGAATAGCGGTTTTATGCATCTCGGCTTATGAAAAGAAGGCCTGCTCGGAAATGCTCTAAAACGACTTTTCTCAGTCTGAAAACGTTAGTTATGCAGTTTCATGAATAAAGCTGGGCCACATTAAAATTTTTTCATATGCATGAAAGAAATGTTATTTGCAATGCAGAAATACACTTCTTGATGTGTTAGAAGTTTTATGCATGTGAAATTGAGTCAGAGCCTGAATGCATAAAACGCTCAGTTAAGGCCTTCTGGGATCACGAATAGCGGTTTTATGCATCTCGGCTTATGAAAAGAAGGCCTGCTCGGAAATGCTCTAAAACGACTTTTCTCAGTCTGAAAACGTTAGTTATGCAGTTTCATGAATAAAGCTGGGCCACATTAAAATTTTTTCATATGCATGAAAGAAATGTTATTTGCAATGCAGAAATACACTTCTTGATGTGTTAGAAGTTTTATGCATGTGAAATTGAGTCAGAGCCTGAATGCATAAAACGCTCAGTTAAGGCCTTCTGGGATCACGAATAGCGGTTTTATGCATCTCGGCTTATGAAAAGAAGGCCTGCTCGGAAATGCTCTAAAACGACTTTTCTCAGTCTGAAAACGTTAGTTATGCAGTTTCATGAATAAAGCTGGGCCACATTAAAATTTTTTCATATGCATGAAAGAAATGTTATTTGCAATGCAGAAATACACTTCTTGATGTGTTAGAAGTTTTATGCATGTGAAATTGAGTCAGAGCCTGAATGCATAAAACGCTCAGTTAAGGCCTTCTGGGATCACGAATAGCGGTTTTATGCATCTCGGCTTATGAAAAGAAGGCCTGCTCGGAAATGCTCTAAAACGACTTTTCTCAGTCTGAAAACGTTAGTTATGCAGTTTCATGAATAAAGCTGGGCCACATTAAAATTTTTTCATATGCATGAAAGAAATGTTATTTGCAATGCAGAAATACACTTCTTGATGTGTTAGAAGTTTTATGCATGTGAAATTGAGTCAGAGCCTGAATGCATAAAACGCTCAGTTAAGGCCTTCTGGGATCACGAATAGCGGTTTTATGCATCTCGGCTTATGAAAAGAAGGCCTGCTCGGAAATGCTCTAAAACGACTTTTCTCAGTCTGAAAACGTTAGTTATGCAGTTTCATGAATAAAGCTGGGCCACATTAAAATTTTTTCATATGCATGAAAGAAATGTTATTTGCAATGCAGAAATACACTTCTTGATGTGTTAGAAGTTTTATGCATGTGAAATTGAGTCAGAGCCTGAATGCATAAAACGCTCAGTTAAGGCCTTCTGGGATCACGAATAGCGGTTTTATGCATCTCGGCTTATGAAAAGAAGGCCTGCTCGGAAATGCTCTAAAACGACTTTTCTCAGTCTGAAAACGTTAGTTATGCAGTTTCATGAATAAAGCTGGGCCACATTAAAATTTTTTCATATGCATGAAAGAAATGTTATTTGCAATGCAGAAATACACTTCTTGATGTGTTAGAAGTTTTATGCATGTGAAATTGAGTCAGAGCCTGAATGCATAAAACGCTCAGTTAAGGCCTTCTGGGATCACGAATAGCGGTTTTATGCATCTCGGCTTATGAAAAGAAGGCCTGCTCGGAAATGCTCTAAAACGACTTTTCTCAGTCTGAAAACGTTAGTTATGCAGTTTCATGAATAAAGCTGGGCCACATTAAAATTTTTTCATATGCATGAAAGAAATGTTATTTGCAATGCAGAAATACACTTCTTGATGTGTTAGAAGTTTTATGCATGTGAAATTGAGTCAGAGCCTGAATGCATAAAACGCTCAGTTAAGGCCTTCTGGGATCACGAATAGCGGTTTTATGCATCTCGGCTTATGAAAAGAAGGCCTGCTCGGAAATGCTCTAAAACGACTTTTCTCAGTCTGAAAACGTTAGTTATGCAGTTTCATGAATAAAGCTGGGCCACATTAAAATTTTTTCATATGCATGAAAGAAATGTTATTTGCAATGCAGAAATACACTTCTTGATGTGTTAGAAGTTTTATGCATGTGAAATTGAGTCAGAGCCTGAATGCATAAAACGCTCAGTTAAGGCCTTCTGGGATCACGAATAGCGGTTTTATGCATCTCGGCTTATGAAAAGAAGGCCTGCTCGGAAATGCTCTAAAACGACTTTTCTCAGTCTGAAAACGTTAGTTATGCAGTTTCATGAATAAAGCTGGGCCACATTAAAATTTTTTCATATGCATGAAAGAAATGTTATTTGCAATGCAGAAATACACTTCTTGATGTGTTAGAAGTTTTATGCATGTGAAATTGAGTCAGAGCCTGAATGCATAAAACGCTCAGTTAAGGCCTTCTGGGATCACGAATAGCGGTTTTATGCATCTCGGCTTATGAAAAGAAGGCCTGCTCGGAAATGCTCTAAAACGACTTTTCTCAGTCTGAAAACGTTAGTTATGCAGTTTCATGAATAAAGCTGGGCCACATTAAAATTTTTTCATATGCATGAAAGAAATGTTATTTGCAATGCAGAAATACACTTCTTGATGTGTTAGAAGTTTTATGCATGTGAAATTGAGTCAGAGCCTGAATGCATAAAACGCTCAGTTAAGGCCTTCTGGGATCACGAATAGCGGTTTTATGCATCTCGGCTTATGAAAAGAAGGCCTGCTCGGAAATGCTCTAAAACGACTTTTCTCAGTCTGAAAACGTTAGTTATGCAGTTTCATGAATAAAGCTGGGCCACATTAAAATTTTTTCATATGCATGAAAGAAATGTTATTTGCAATGCAGAAATACACTTCTTGATGTGTTAGAAGTTTTATGCATGTGAAATTGAGTCAGAGCCTGAATGCATAAAACGCTCAGTTAAGGCCTTCTGGGATCACGAATAGCGGTTTTATGCATCTCGGCTTATGAAAAGAAGGCCTGCTCGGAAATGCTCTAAAACGACTTTTCTCAGTCTGAAAACGTTAGTTATGCAGTTTCATGAATAAAGCTGGGCCACATTAAAATTTTTTCATATGCATGAAAGAAATGTTATTTGCAATGCAGAAATACACTTCTTGATGTGTTAGAAGTTTTATGCATGTGAAATTGAGTCAGAGCCTGAATGCATAAAACGCTCAGTTAAGGCCTTCTGGGATCACGAATAGCGGTTTTATGCATCTCGGCTTATGAAAAGAAGGCCTGCTCGGAAATGCTCTAAAACGACTTTTCTCAGTCTGAAAACGTTAGTTATGCAGTTTCATGAATAAAGCTGGGCCACATTAAAATTTTTTCATATGCATGAAAGAAATGTTATTTGCAATGCAGAAATACACTTCTTGATGTGTTAGAAGTTTTATGCATGTGAAATTGAGTCAGAGCCTGAATGCATAAAACGCTCAGTTAAGGCCTTCTGGGATCACGAATAGCGGTTTTATGCATCTCGGCTTATGAAAAGAAGGCCTGCTCGGAAATGCTCTAAAACGACTTTTCTCAGTCTGAAAACGTTAGTTATGCAGTTTCATGAATAAAGCTGGGCCACATTAAAATTTTTTCATATGCATGAAAGAAATGTTATTTGCAATGCAGAAATACACTTCTTGATGTGTTAGAAGTTTTATGCATGTGAAATTGAGTCAGAGCCTGAATGCATAAAACGCTCAGTTAAGGCCTTCTGGGATCACGAATAGCGGTTTTATGCATCTCGGCTTATGAAAAGAAGGCCTGCTCGGAAATGCTCTAAAACGACTTTTCTCAGTCTGAAAACGTTAGTTATGCAGTTTCATGAATAAAGCTGGGCCACATTAAAATTTTTTCATATGCATGAAAGAAATGTTATTTGCAATGCAGAAATACACTTCTTGATGTGTTAGAAGTTTTATGCATGTGAAATTGAGTCAGAGCCTGAATGCATAAAACGCTCAGTTAAGGCCTTCTGGGATCACGAATAGCGGTTTTATGCATCTCGGCTTATGAAAAGAAGGCCTGCTCGGAAATGCTCTAAAACGACTTTTCTCAGTCTGAAAACGTTAGTTATGCAGTTTCATGAATAAAGCTGGGCCACATTAAAATTTTTTCATATGCATGAAAGAAATGTTATTTGCAATGCAGAAATACACTTCTTGATGTGTTAGAAGTTTTATGCATGTGAAATTGAGTCAGAGCCTGAATGCATAAAACGCTCAGTTAAGGCCTTCTGGGATCACGAATAGCGGTTTTATGCATCTCGGCTTATGAAAAGAAGGCCTGCTCGGAAATGCTCTAAAACGACTTTTCTCAGTCTGAAAACGTTAGTTATGCAGTTTCATGAATAAAGCTGGGCCACATTAAAATTTTTTCATATGCATGAAAGAAATGTTATTTGCAATGCAGAAATACACTTCTTGATGTGTTAGAAGTTTTATGCATGTGAAATTGAGTCAGAGCCTGAATGCATAAAACGCTCAGTTAAGGCCTTCTGGGATCACGAATAGCGGTTTTATGCATCTCGGCTTATGAAAAGAAGGCCTGCTCGGAAATGCTCTAAAACGACTTTTCTCAGTCTGAAAACGTTAGTTATGCAGTTTCATGAATAAAGCTGGGCCACATTAAAATTTTTTCATATGCATGAAAGAAATGTTATTTGCAATGCAGAAATACACTTCTTGATGTGTTAGAAGTTTTATGCATGTGAAATTGAGTCAGAGCCTGAATGCATAAAACGCTCAGTTAAGGCCTTCTGGGATCACGAATAGCGGTTTTATGCATCTCGGCTTATGAAAAGAAGGCCTGCTCGGAAATGCTCTAAAACGACTTTTCTCAGTCTGAAAACGTTAGTTATGCAGTTTCATGAATAAAGCTGGGCCACATTAAAATTTTTTCATATGCATGAAAGAAATGTTATTTGCAATGCAGAAATACACTTCTTGATGTGTTAGAAGTTTTATGCATGTGAAATTGAGTCAGAGCCTGAATGCATAAAACGCTCAGTTAAGGCCTTCTGGGATCACGAATAGCGGTTTTATGCATCTCGGCTTATGAAAAGAAGGCCTGCTCGGAAATGCTCTAAAACGACTTTTCTCAGTCTGAAAACGTTAGTTATGCAGTTTCATGAATAAAGCTGGGCCACATTAAAATTTTTTCATATGCATGAAAGAAATGTTATTTGCAATGCAGAAATACACTTCTTGATGTGTTAGAAGTTTTATGCATGTGAAATTGAGTCAGAGCCTGAATGCATAAAACGCTCAGTTAAGGCCTTCTGGGATCACGAATAGCGGTTTTATGCATCTCGGCTTATGAAAAGAAGGCCTGCTCGGAAATGCTCTAAAACGACTTTTCTCAGTCTGAAAACGTTAGTTAT
Source organism: Cirrhinus mrigala (assembly GCA_036247105.1). Taxonomy (NCBI): domain Eukaryota; kingdom Metazoa; phylum Chordata; class Actinopteri; order Cypriniformes; family Cyprinidae; genus Cirrhinus; species Cirrhinus mrigala. The sequence continues at coordinate 44,481 of JAMKFB010000724.1, forward strand.
GCAGTTTCATGAATAAAGCTGGGCCACATTAAAATTTTTTCATATGCATGAAAGAAATGTTATTTGCAATGCAGAAATACACTTCTTGATGTGTTAGAAGTTTTATGCATGTGAAATTGAGTCAGAGCCTGAATGCATAAAACGCTCAGTTAAGGCCTTCTGGGATCACGAATAGCGGTTTTATGCATCTCGGCTTATGAAAAGAAGGCCTGCTCGGAAATGCTCTAAAACGACTTTTCTCAGTCTGAAAACGTTAGTTATGCAGTTTCATGAATAAAGCTGGGCCACATTAAAATTTTTTCATATGCATGAAAGAAATGTTATTTGCAATGCAGAAATACACTTCTTGATGTGTTAGAAGTTTTATGCATGTGAAATTGAGTCAGAGCCTGAATGCATAAAACGCTCAGTTAAGGCCTTCTGGGATCACGAATAGCGGTTTTATGCATCTCGGCTTATGAAAAGAAGGCCTGCTCGGAAATGCTCTAAAACGACTTTTCTCAGTCTGAAAACGTTAGTTATGCAGTTTCATGAATAAAGCTGGGCCACATTAAAATTTTTTCATATGCATGAAAGAAATGTTATTTGCAATGCAGAAATACACTTCTTGATGTGTTAGAAGTTTTATGCATGTGAAATTGAGTCAGAGCCTGAATGCATAAAACGCTCAGTTAAGGCCTTCTGGGATCACGAATAGCGGTTTTATGCATCTCGGCTTATGAAAAGAAGGCCTGCTCGGAAATGCTCTAAAACGACTTTTCTCAGTCTGAAAACGTTAGTTATGCAGTTTCATGAATAAAGCTGGGCCACATTAAAATTTTTTCATATGCATGAAAGAAATGTTATTTGCAATGCAGAAATACACTTCTTGATGTGTTAGAAGTTTTATGCATGTGAAATTGAGTCAGAGCCTGAATGCATAAAACGCTCAGTTAAGGCCTTCTGGGATCACGAATAGCGGTTTTATGCATCTCGGCTTATGAAAAGAAGGCCTGCTCGGAAATGCTCTAAAACGACTTTTCTCAGTCTGAAAACGTTAGTTATGCAGTTTCATGAATAAAGCTGGGCCACATTAAAATTTTTTCATATGCATGAAAGAAATGTTATTTGCAATGCAGAAATACACTTCTTGATGTGTTAGAAGTTTTATGCATGTGAAATTGAGTCAGAGCCTGAATGCATAAAACGCTCAGTTAAGGCCTTCTGGGATCACGAATAGCGGTTTTATGCATCTCGGCTTATGAAAAGAAGGCCTGCTCGGAAATGCTCTAAAACGACTTTTCTCAGTCTGAAAACGTTAGTTATGCAGTTTCATGAATAAAGCTGGGCCACATTAAAATTTTTTCATATGCATGAAAGAAATGTTATTTGCAATGCAGAAATACACTTCTTGATGTGTTAGAAGTTTTATGCATGTGAAATTGAGTCAGAGCCTGAATGCATAAAACGCTCAGTTAAGGCCTTCTGGGATCACGAATAGCGGTTTTATGCATCTCGGCTTATGAAAAGAAGGCCTGCTCGGAAATGCTCTAAAACGACTTTTCTCAGTCTGAAAACGTTAGTTATGCAGTTTCATGAATAAAGCTGGGCCACATTAAAATTTTTTCATATGCATGAAAGAAATGTTATTTGCAATGCAGAAATACACTTCTTGATGTGTTAGAAGTTTTATGCATGTGAAATTGAGTCAGAGCCTGAATGCATAAAACGCTCAGTTAAGGCCTTCTGGGATCACGAATAGCGGTTTTATGCATCTCGGCTTATGAAAAGAAGGCCTGCTCGGAAATGCTCTAAAACGACTTTTCTCAGTCTGAAAACGTTAGTTATGCAGTTTCATGAATAAAGCTGGGCCACATTAAAATTTTTTCATATGCATGAAAGAAATGTTATTTGCAATGCAGAAATACACTTCTTGATGTGTTAGAAGTTTTATGCATGTGAAATTGAGTCAGAGCCTGAATGCATAAAACGCTCAGTTAAGGCCTTCTGGGATCACGAATAGCGGTTTTATGCATCTCGGCTTATGAAAAGAAGGCCTGCTCGGAAATGCTCTAAAACGACTTTTCTCAGTCTGAAAACGTTAGTTATGCAGTTTCATGAATAAAGCTGGGCCACATTAAAATTTTTTCATATGCATGAAAGAAATGTTATTTGCAATGCAGAAATACACTTCTTGATGTGTTAGAAGTTTTATGCATGTGAAATTGAGTCAGAGCCTGAATGCATAAAACGCTCAGTTAAGGCCTTCTGGGATCACGAATAGCGGTTTTATGCATCTCGGCTTATGAAAAGAAGGCCTGCTCGGAAATGCTCTAAAACGACTTTTCTCAGTCTGAAAACGTTAGTTATGCAGTTTCATGAATAAAGCTGGGCCACATTAAAATTTTTTCATATGCATGAAAGAAATGTTATTTGCAATGCAGAAATACACTTCTTGATGTGTTAGAAGTTTTATGCATGTGAAATTGAGTCAGAGCCTGAATGCATAAAACGCTCAGTTAAGGCCTTCTGGGATCACGAATAGCGGTTTTATGCATCTCGGCTTATGAAAAGAAGGCCTGCTCGGAAATGCTCTAAAACGACTTTTCTCAGTCTGAAAACGTTAGTTATGCAGTTTCATGAATAAAGCTGGGCCACATTAAAATTTTTTCATATGCATGAAAGAAATGTTATTTGCAATGCAGAAATACACTTCTTGATGTGTTAGAAGTTTTATGCATGTGAAATTGAGTCAGAGCCTGAATGCATAAAACGCTCAGTTAAGGCCTTCTGGGATCACGAATAGCGGTTTTATGCATCTCGGCTTATGAAAAGAAGGCCTGCTCGGAAATGCTCTAAAACGACTTTTCTCAGTCTGAAAACGTTAGTTATGCAGTTTCATGAATAAAGCTGGGCCACATTAAAATTTTTTCATATGCATGAAAGAAATGTTATTTGCAATGCAGAAATACACTTCTTGATGTGTTAGAAGTTTTATGCATGTGAAATTGAGTCAGAGCCTGAATGCATAAAACGCTCAGTTAAGGCCTTCTGGGATCACGAATAGCGGTTTTATGCATCTCGGCTTATGAAAAGAAGGCCTGCTCGGAAATGCTCTAAAACGACTTTTCTCAGTCTGAAAACGTTAGTTATGCAGTTTCATGAATAAAGCTGGGCCACATTAAAATTTTTTCATATGCATGAAAGAAATGTTATTTGCAATGCAGAAATACACTTCTTGATGTGTTAGAAGTTTTATGCATGTGAAATTGAGTCAGAGCCTGAATGCATAAAACGCTCAGTTAAGGCCTTCTGGGATCACGAATAGCGGTTTTATGCATCTCGGCTTATGAAAAGAAGGCCTGCTCGGAAATGCTCTAAAACGACTTTTCTCAGTCTGAAAACGTTAGTTATGCAGTTTCATGAATAAAGCTGGGCCACATTAAAATTTTTTCATATGCATGAAAGAAATGTTATTTGCAATGCAGAAATACACTTCTTGATGTGTTAGAAGTTTTATGCATGTGAAATTGAGTCAGAGCCTGAATGCATAAAACGCTCAGTTAAGGCCTTCTGGGATCACGAATAGCGGTTTTATGCATCTCGGCTTATGAAAAGAAGGCCTGCTCGGAAATGCTCTAAAACGACTTTTCTCAGTCTGAAAACGTTAGTTATGCAGTTTCATGAATAAAGCTGGGCCACATTAAAATTTTTTCATATGCATGAAAGAAATGTTATTTGCAATGCAGAAATACACTTCTTGATGTGTTAGAAGTTTTATGCATGTGAAATTGAGTCAGAGCCTGAATGCATAAAACGCTCAGTTAAGGCCTTCTGGGATCACGAATAGCGGTTTTATGCATCTCGGCTTATGAAAAGAAGGCCTGCTCGGAAATGCTCTAAAACGACTTTTCTCAGTCTGAAAACGTTAGTTATGCAGTTTCATGAATAAAGCTGGGCCACATTAAAATTTTTTCATATGCATGAAAGAAATGTTATTTGCAATGCAGAAATACACTTCTTGATGTGTTAGAAGTTTTATGCATGTGAAATTGAGTCAGAGCCTGAATGCATAAAACGCTCAGTTAAGGCCTTCTGGGATCACGAATAGCGGTTTTATGCATCTCGGCTTATGAAAAGAAGGCCTGCTCGGAAATGCTCTAAAACGACTTTTCTCAGTCTGAAAACGTTAGTTATGCAGTTTCATGAATAAAGCTGGGCCACATTAAAATTTTTTCATATGCATGAAAGAAATGTTATTTGCAATGCAGAAATACACTTCTTGATGTGTTAGAAGTTTTATGCATGTGAAATTGAGTCAGAGCCTGAATGCATAAAACGCTCAGTTAAGGCCTTCTGGGATCACGAATAGCGGTTTTATGCATCTCGGCTTATGAAAAGAAGGCCTGCTCGGAAATGCTCTAAAACGACTTTTCTCAGTCTGAAAACGTTAGTTATGCAGTTTCATGAATAAAGCTGGGCCACATTAAAATTTTTTCATATGCATGAAAGAAATGTTATTTGCAATGCAGAAATACACTTCTTGATGTGTTAGAAGTTTTATGCATGTGAAATTGAGTCAGAGCCTGAATGCATAAAACGCTCAGTTAAGGCCTTCTGGGATCACGAATAGCGGTTTTATGCATCTCGGCTTATGAAAAGAAGGCCTGCTCGGAAATGCTCTAAAACGACTTTTCTCAGTCTGAAAACGTTAGTTATGCAGTTTCATGAATAAAGCTGGGCCACATTAAAATTTTTTCATATGCATGAAAGAAATGTTATTTGCAATGCAGAAATACACTTCTTGATGTGTTAGAAGTTTTATGCATGTGAAATTGAGTCAGAGCCTGAATGCATAAAACGCTCAGTTAAGGCCTTCTGGGATCACGAATAGCGGTTTTATGCATCTCGGCTTATGAAAAGAAGGCCTGCTCGGAAATGCTCTAAAACGACTTTTCTCAGTCTGAAAACGTTAGTTATGCAGTTTCATGAATAAAGCTGGGCCACATTAAAATTTTTTCATATGCATGAAAGAAATGTTATTTGCAATGCAGAAATACACTTCTTGATGTGTTAGAAGTTTTATGCATGTGAAATTGAGTCAGAGCCTGAATGCATAAAACGCTCAGTTAAGGCCTTCTGGGATCACGAATAGCGGTTTTATGCATCTCGGCTTATGAAAAGAAGGCCTGCTCGGAAATGCTCTAAAACGACTTTTCTCAGTCTGAAAACGTTAGTTATGCAGTTTCATGAATAAAGCTGGGCCACATTAAAATTTTTTCATATGCATGAAAGAAATGTTATTTGCAATGCAGAAATACACTTCTTGATGTGTTAGAAGTTTTATGCATGTGAAATTGAGTCAGAGCCTGAATGCATAAAACGCTCAGTTAAGGCCTTCTGGGATCACGAATAGCGGTTTTATGCATCTCGGCTTATGAAAAGAAGGCCTGCTCGGAAATGCTCTAAAACGACTTTTCTCAGTCTGAAAACGTTAGTTATGCAGTTTCATGAATAAAGCTGGGCCACATTAAAATTTTTTCATATGCATGAAAGAAATGTTATTTGCAATGCAGAAATACACTTCTTGATGTGTTAGAAGTTTTATGCATGTGAAATTGAGTCAGAGCCTGAATGCATAAAACGCTCAGTTAAGGCCTTCTGGGATCACGAATAGCGGTTTTATGCATCTCGGCTTATGAAAAGAAGGCCTGCTCGGAAATGCTCTAAAACGACTTTTCTCAGTCTGAAAACGTTAGTTATGCAGTTTCATGAATAAAGCTGGGCCACATTAAAATTTTTTCATATGCATGAAAGAAATGTTATTTGCAATGCAGAAATACACTTCTTGATGTGTTAGAAGTTTTATGCATGTGAAATTGAGTCAGAGCCTGAATGCATAAAACGCTCAGTTAAGGCCTTCTGGGATCACGAATAGCGGTTTTATGCATCTCGGCTTATGAAAAGAAGGCCTGCTCGGAAATGCTCTAAAACGACTTTTCTCAGTCTGAAAACGTTAGTTATGCAGTTTCATGAATAAAGCTGGGCCACATTAAAATTTTTTCATATGCATGAAAGAAATGTTATTTGCAATGCAGAAATACACTTCTTGATGTGTTAGAAGTTTTATGCATGTGAAATTGAGTCAGAGCCTGAATGCATAAAACGCTCAGTTAAGGCCTTCTGGGATCACGAATAGCGGTTTTATGCATCTCGGCTTATGAAAAGAAGGCCTGCTCGGAAATGCTCTAAAACGACTTTTCTCAGTCTGAAAACGTTAGTTATGCAGTTTCATGAATAAAGCTGGGCCACATTAAAATTTTTTCATATGCATGAAAGAAATGTTATTTGCAATGCAGAAATACACTTCTTGATGTGTTAGAAGTTTTATGCATGTGAAATTGAGTCAGAGCCTGAATGCATAAAACGCTCAGTTAAGGCCTTCTGGGATCACGAATAGCGGTTTTATGCATCTCGGCTTATGAAAAGAAGGCCTGCTCGGAAATGCTCTAAAACGACTTTTCTCAGTCTGAAAACGTTAGTTATGCAGTTTCATGAATAAAGCTGGGCCACATTAAAATTTTTTCATATGCATGAAAGAAATGTTATTTGCAATGCAGAAATACACTTCTTGATGTGTTAGAAGTTTTATGCATGTGAAATTGAGTCAGAGCCTGAATGCATAAAACGCTCAGTTAAGGCCTTCTGGGATCACGAATAGCGGTTTTATGCATCTCGGCTTATGAAAAGAAGGCCTGCTCGGAAATGCTCTAAAACGACTTTTCTCAGTCTGAAAACGTTAGTTATGCAGTTTCATGAATAAAGCTGGGCCACATTAAAATTTTTTCATATGCATGAAAGAAATGTTATTTGCAATGCAGAAATACACTTCTTGATGTGTTAGAAGTTTTATGCATGTGAAATTGAGTCAGAGCCTGAATGCATAAAACGCTCAGTTAAGGCCTTCTGGGATCACGAATAGCGGTTTTATGCATCTCGGCTTATGAAAAGAAGGCCTGCTCGGAAATGCTCTAAAACGACTTTTCTCAGTCTGAAAACGTTAGTTATGCAGTTTCATGAATAAAGCTGGGCCACATTAAAATTTTTTCATATGCATGAAAGAAATGTTATTTGCAATGCAGAAATACACTTCTTGATGTGTTAGAAGTTTTATGCATGTGAAATTGAGTCAGAGCCTGAATGCATAAAACGCTCAGTTAAGGCCTTCTGGGATCACGAATAGCGGTTTTATGCATCTCGGCTTATGAAAAGAAGGCCTGCTCGGAAATGCTCTAAAACGACTTTTCTCAGTCTGAAAACGTTAGTTATGCAGTTTCATGAATAAAGCTGGGCCACATTAAAATTTTTTCATATGCATGAAAGAAATGTTATTTGCAATGCAGAAATACACTTCTTGATGTGTTAGAAGTTTTATGCATGTGAAATTGAGTCAGAGCCTGAATGCATAAAACGCTCAGTTAAGGCCTTCTGGGATCACGAATAGCGGTTTTATGCATCTCGGCTTATGAAAAGAAGGCCTGCTCGGAAATGCTCTAAAACGACTTTTCTCAGTCTGAAAACGTTAGTTATGCAGTTTCATGAATAAAGCTGGGCCACATTAAAATTTTTTCATATGCATGAAAGAAATGTTATTTGCAATGCAGAAATACACTTCTTGATGTGTTAGAAGTTTTATGCATGTGAAATTGAGTCAGAGCCTGAATGCATAAAACGCTCAGTTAAGGCCTTCTGGGATCACGAATAGCGGTTTTATGCATCTCGGCTTATGAAAAGAAGGCCTGCTCGGAAATGCTCTAAAACGACTTTTCTCAGTCTGAAAACGTTAGTTATGCAGTTTCATGAATAAAGCTGGGCCACATTAAAATTTTTTCATATGCATGAAAGAAATGTTATTTGCAATGCAGAAATACACTTCTTGATGTGTTAGAAGTTTTATGCATGTGAAATTGAGTCAGAGCCTGAATGCATAAAACGCTCAGTTAAGGCCTTCTGGGATCACGAATAGCGGTTTTATGCATCTCGGCTTATGAAAAGAAGGCCTGCTCGGAAATGCTCTAAAACGACTTTTCTCAGTCTGAAAACGTTAGTTATGCAGTTTCATGAATAAAGCTGGGCCACATTAAAATTTTTTCATATGCATGAAAGAAATGTTATTTGCAATGCAGAAATACACTTCTTGATGTGTTAGAAGTTTTATGCATGTGAAATTGAGTCAGAGCCTGAATGCATAAAACGCTCAGTTAAGGCCTTCTGGGATCACGAATAGCGGTTTTATGCATCTCGGCTTATGAAAAGAAGGCCTGCTCGGAAATGCTCTAAAACGACTTTTCTCAGTCTGAAAACGTTAGTTATGCAGTTTCATGAATAAAGCTGGGCCACATTAAAATTTTTTCATATGCATGAAAGAAATGTTATTTGCAATGCAGAAATACACTTCTTGATGTGTTAGAAGTTTTATGCATGTGAAATTGAGTCAGAGCCTGAATGCATAAAACGCTCAGTTAAGGCCTTCTGGGATCACGAATAGCGGTTTTATGCATCTCGGCTTATGAAAAGAAGGCCTGCTCGGAAATGCTCTAAAACGACTTTTCTCAGTCTGAAAACGTTAGTTATGCAGTTTCATGAATAAAGCTGGGCCACATTAAAATTTTTTCATATGCATGAAAGAAATGTTATTTGCAATGCAGAAATACACTTCTTGATGTGTTAGAAGTTTTATGCATGTGAAATTGAGTCAGAGCCTGAATGCATAAAACGCTCAGTTAAGGCCTTCTGGGATCACGAATAGCGGTTTTATGCATCTCGGCTTATGAAAAGAAGGCCTGCTCGGAAATGCTCTAAAACGACTTTTCTCAGTCTGAAAACGTTAGTTATGCAGTTTCATGAATAAAGCTGGGCCACATTAAAATTTTTTCATATGCATGAAAGAAATGTTATTTGCAATGCAGAAATACACTTCTTGATGTGTTAGAAGTTTTATGCATGTGAAATTGAGTCAGAGCCTGAATGCATAAAACGCTCAGTTAAGGCCTTCTGGGATCACGAATAGCGGTTTTATGCATCTCGGCTTATGAAAAGAAGGCCTGCTCGGAAATGCTCTAAAACGACTTTTCTCAGTCTGAAAACGTTAGTTATGCAGTTTCATGAATAAAGCTGGGCCACATTAAAATTTTTTCATATGCATGAAAGAAATGTTATTTGCAATGCAGAAATACACTTCTTGATGTGTTAGAAGTTTTATGCATGTGAAATTGAGTCAGAGCCTGAATGCATAAAACGCTCAGTTAAGGCCTTCTGGGATCACGAATAGCGGTTTTATGCATCTCGGCTTATGAAAAGAAGGCCTGCTCGGAAATGCTCTAAAACGACTTTTCTCAGTCTGAAAACGTTAGTTATGCAGTTTCATGAATAAAGCTGGGCCACATTAAAATTTTTTCATATGCATGAAAGAAATGTTATTTGCAATGCAGAAATACACTTCTTGATGTGTTAGAAGTTTTATGCATGTGAAATTGAGTCAGAGCCTGAATGCATAAAACGCTCAGTTAAGGCCTTCTGGGATCACGAATAGCGGTTTTATGCATCTCGGCTTATGAAAAGAAGGCCTGCTCGGAAATGCTCTAAAACGACTTTTCTCAGTCTGAAAACGTTAGTTATGCAGTTTCATGAATAAAGCTGGGCCACATTAAAATTTTTTCATATGCATGAAAGAAATGTTATTTGCAATGCAGAAATACACTTCTTGATGTGTTAGAAGTTTTATGCATGTGAAATTGAGTCAGAGCCTGAATGCATAAAACGCTCAGTTAAGGCCTTCTGGGATCACGAATAGCGGTTTTATGCATCTCGGCTTATGAAAAGAAGGCCTGCTCGGAAATGCTCTAAAACGACTTTTCTCAGTCTGAAAACGTTAGTTATGCAGTTTCATGAATAAAGCTGGGCCACATTAAAATTTTTTCATATGCATGAAAGAAATGTTATTTGCAATGCAGAAATACACTTCTTGATGTGTTAGAAGTTTTATGCATGTGAAATTGAGTCAGAGCCTGAATGCATAAAACGCTCAGTTAAGGCCTTCTGGGATCACGAATAGCGGTTTTATGCATCTCGGCTTATGAAAAGAAGGCCTGCTCGGAAATGCTCTAAAACGACTTTTCTCAGTCTGAAAACGTTAGTTATGCAGTTTCATGAATAAAGCTGGGCCACATTAAAATTTTTTCATATGCATGAAAGAAATGTTATTTGCAATGCAGAAATACACTTCTTGATGTGTTAGAAGTTTTATGCATGTGAAATTGAGTCAGAGCCTGAATGCATAAAACGCTCAGTTAAGGCCTTCTGGGATCACGAATAGCGGTTTTATGCATCTCGGCTTATGAAAAGAAGGCCTGCTCGGAAATGCTCTAAAACGACTTTTCTCAGTCTGAAAACGTTAGTTATGCAGTTTCATGAATAAAGCTGGGCCACATTAAAATTTTTTCATATGCATGAAAGAAATGTTATTTGCAATGCAGAAATACACTTCTTGATGTGTTAGAAGTTTTATGCATGTGAAATTGAGTCAGAGCCTGAATGCATAAAACGCTCAGTTAAGGCCTTCTGGGATCACGAATAGCGGTTTTATGCATCTCGGCTTATGAAAAGAAGGCCTGCTCGGAAATGCTCTAAAACGACTTTTCTCAGTCTGAAAACGTTAGTTATGCAGTTTCATGAATAAAGCTGGGCCACATTAAAATTTTTTCATATGCATGAAAGAAATGTTATTTGCAATGCAGAAATACACTTCTTGATGTGTTAGAAGTTTTATGCATGTGAAATTGAGTCAGAGCCTGAATGCATAAAACGCTCAGTTAAGGCCTTCTGGGATCACGAATAGCGGTTTTATGCATCTCGGCTTATGAAAAGAAGGCCTGCTCGGAAATGCTCTAAAACGACTTTTCTCAGTCTGAAAACGTTAGTTATGCAGTTTCATGAATAAAGCTGGGCCACATTAAAATTTTTTCATATGCATGAAAGAAATGTTATTTGCAATGCAGAAATACACTTCTTGATGTGTTAGAAGTTTTATGCATGTGAAATTGAGTCAGAGCCTGAATGCATAAAACGCTCAGTTAAGGCCTTCTGGGATCACGAATAGCGGTTTTATGCATCTCGGCTTATGAAAAGAAGGCCTGCTCGGAAATGCTCTAAAACGACTTTTCTCAGTCTGAAAACGTTAGTTATGCAGTTTCATGAATAAAGCTGGGCCACATTAAAATTTTTTCATATGCATGAAAGAAATGTTATTTGCAATGCAGAAATACACTTCTTGATGTGTTAGAAGTTTTATGCATGTGAAATTGAGTCAGAGCCTGAATGCATAAAACGCTCAGTTAAGGCCTTCTGGGATCACGAATAGCGGTTTTATGCATCTCGGCTTATGAAAAGAAGGCCTGCTCGGAAATGCTCTAAAACGACTTTTCTCAGTCTGAAAACGTTAGTTATGCAGTTTCATGAATAAAGCTGGGCCACATTAAAATTTTTTCATATGCATGAAAGAAATGTTATTTGCAATGCAGAAATACACTTCTTGATGTGTTAGAAGTTTTATGCATGTGAAATTGAGTCAGAGCCTGAATGCATAAAACGCTCAGTTAAGGCCTTCTGGGATCACGAATAGCGGTTTTATGCATCTCGGCTTATGAAAAGAAGGCCTGCTCGGAAATGCTCTAAAACGACTTTTCTCAGTCTGAAAACGTTAGTTATGCAGTTTCATGAATAAAGCTGGGCCACATTAAAATTTTTTCATATGCATGAAAGAAATGTTATTTGCAATGCAGAAATACACTTCTTGATGTGTTAGAAGTTTTATGCATGTGAAATTGAGTCAGAGCCTGAATGCATAAAACGCTCAGTTAAGGCCTTCTGGGATCACGAATAGCGGTTTTATGCATCTCGGCTTATGAAAAGAAGGCCTGCTCGGAAATGCTCTAAAACGACTTTTCTCAGTCTGAAAACGTTAGTTATGCAGTTTCATGAATAAAGCTGGGCCACATTAAAATTTTTTCATATGCATGAAAGAAATGTTATTTGCAATGCAGAAATACACTTCTTGATGTGTTAGAAGTTTTATGCATGTGAAATTGAGTCAGAGCCTGAATGCATAAAACGCTCAGTTAAGGCCTTCTGGGATCACGAATAGCGGTTTTATGCATCTCGGCTTATGAAAAGAAGGCCTGCTCGGAAATGCTCTAAAACGACTTTTCTCAGTCTGAAAACGTTAGTTATGCAGTTTCATGAATAAAGCTGGGCCACATTAAAATTTTTTCATATGCATGAAAGAAATGTTATTTGCAATGCAGAAATACACTTCTTGATGTGTTAGAAGTTTTATGCATGTGAAATTGAGTCAGAGCCTGAATGCATAAAACGCTCAGTTAAGGCCTTCTGGGATCACGAATAGCGGTTTTATGCATCTCGGCTTATGAAAAGAAGGCCTGCTCGGAAATGCTCTAAAACGACTTTTCTCAGTCTGAAAACGTTAGTTATGCAGTTTCATGAATAAAGCTGGGCCACATTAAAATTTTTTCATATGCATGAAAGAAATGTTATTTGCAATGCAGAAATACACTTCTTGATGTGTTAGAAGTTTTATGCATGTGAAATTGAGTCAGAGCCTGAATGCATAAAACGCTCAGTTAAGGCCTTCTGGGATCACGAATAGCGGTTTTATGCATCTCGGCTTATGAAAAGAAGGCCTGCTCGGAAATGCTCTAAAACGACTTTTCTCAGTCTGAAAACGTTAGTTATGCAGTTTCATGAATAAAGCTGGGCCACATTAAAATTTTTTCATATGCATGAAAGAAATGTTATTTGCAATGCAGAAATACACTTCTTGATGTGTTAGAAGTTTTATGCATGTGAAATTGAGTCAGAGCCTGAATGCATAAAACGCTCAGTTAAGGCCTTCTGGGATCACGAATAGCGGTTTTATGCATCTCGGCTTATGAAAAGAAGGCCTGCTCGGAAATGCTCTAAAACGACTTTTCTCAGTCTGAAAACGTTAGTTATGCAGTTTCATGAATAAAGCTGGGCCACATTAAAATTTTTTCATATGCATGAAAGAAATGTTATTTGCAATGCAGAAATACACTTCTTGATGTGTTAGAAGTTTTATGCATGTGAAATTGAGTCAGAGCCTGAATGCATAAAACGCTCAGTTAAGGCCTTCTGGGATCACGAATAGCGGTTTTATGCATCTCGGCTTATGAAAAGAAGGCCTGCTCGGAAATGCTCTAAAACGACTTTTCTCAGTCTGAAAACGTTAGTTATGCAGTTTCATGAATAAAGCTGGGCCACATTAAAATTTTTTCATATGCATGAAAGAAATGTTATTTGCAATGCAGAAATACACTTCTTGATGTGTTAGAAGTTTTATGCATGTGAAATTGAGTCAGAGCCTGAATGCATAAAACGCTCAGTTAAGGCCTTCTGGGATCACGAATAGCGGTTTTATGCATCTCGGCTTATGAAAAGAAGGCCTGCTCGGAAATGCTCTAAAACGACTTTTCTCAGTCTGAAAACGTTAGTTATGCAGTTTCATGAATAAAGCTGGGCCACATTAAAATTTTTTCATATGCATGAAAGAAATGTTATTTGCAATGCAGAAATACACTTCTTGATGTGTTAGAAGTTTTATGCATGTGAAATTGAGTCAGAGCCTGAATGCATAAAACGCTCAGTTAAGGCCTTCTGGGATCACGAATAGCGGTTTTATGCATCTCGGCTTATGAAAAGAAGGCCTGCTCGGAAATGCTCTAAAACGACTTTTCTCAGTCTGAAAACGTTAGTTATGCAGTTTCATGAATAAAGCTGGGCCACATTAAAATTTTTTCATATGCATGAAAGAAATGTTATTTGCAATGCAGAAATACACTTCTTGATGTGTTAGAAGTTTTATGCATGTGAAATTGAGTCAGAGCCTGAATGCATAAAACGCTCAGTTAAGGCCTTCTGGGATCACGAATAGCGGTTTTATGCATCTCGGCTTATGAAAAGAAGGCCTGCTCGGAAATGCTCTAAAACGACTTTTCTCAGTCTGAAAACGTTAGTTATGCAGTTTCATGAATAAAGCTGGGCCACATTAAAATTTTTTCATATGCATGAAAGAAATGTTATTTGCAATGCAGAAATACACTTCTTGATGTGTTAGAAGTTTTATGCATGTGAAATTGAGTCAGAGCCTGAATGCATAAAACGCTCAGTTAAGGCCTTCTGGGATCACGAATAGCGGTTTTATGCATCTCGGCTTATGAAAAGAAGGCCTGCTCGGAAATGCTCTAAAACGACTTTTCTCAGTCTGAAAACGTTAGTTATGCAGTTTCATGAATAAAGCTGGGCCACATTAAAATTTTTTCATATGCATGAAAGAAATGTTATTTGCAATGCAGAAATACACTTCTTGATGTGTTAGAAGTTTTATGCATGTGAAATTGAGTCAGAGCCTGAATGCATAAAACGCTCAGTTAAGGCCTTCTGGGATCACGAATAGCGGTTTTATGCATCTCGGCTTATGAAAAGAAGGCCTGCTCGGAAATGCTCTAAAACGACTTTTCTCAGTCTGAAAACGTTAGTTATGCAGTTTCATGAATAAAGCTGGGCCACATTAAAATTTTTTCATATGCATGAAAGAAATGTTATTTGCAATGCAGAAATACACTTCTTGATGTGTTAGAAGTTTTATGCATGTGAAATTGAGTCAGAGCCTGAATGCATAAAACGCTCAGTTAAGGCCTTCTGGGATCACGAATAGCGGTTTTATGCATCTCGGCTTATGAAAAGAAGGCCTGCTCGGAAATGCTCTAAAACGACTTTTCTCAGTCTGAAAACGTTAGTTATGCAGTTTCATGAATAAAGCTGGGCCACATTAAAATTTTTTCATATGCATGAAAGAAATGTTATTTGCAATGCAGAAATACACTTCTTGATGTGTTAGAAGTTTTATGCATGTGAAATTGAGTCAGAGCCTGAATGCATAAAACGCTCAGTTAAGGCCTTCTGGGATCACGAATAGCGGTTTTATGCATCTCGGCTTATGAAAAGAAGGCCTGCTCGGAAATGCTCTAAAACGACTTTTCTCAGTCTGAAAACGTTAGTTATGCAGTTTCATGAATAAAGCTGGGCCACATTAAAATTTTTTCATATGCATGAAAGAAATGTTATTTGCAATGCAGAAATACACTTCTTGATGTGTTAGAAGTTTTATGCATGTGAAATTGAGTCAGAGCCTGAATGCATAAAACGCTCAGTTAAGGCCTTCTGGGATCACGAATAGCGGTTTTATGCATCTCGGCTTATGAAAAGAAGGCCTGCTCGGAAATGCTCTAAAACGACTTTTCTCAGTCTGAAAACGTTAGTTATGCAGTTTCATGAATAAAGCTGGGCCACATTAAAATTTTTTCATATGCATGAAAGAAATGTTATTTGCAATGCAGAAATACACTTCTTGATGTGTTAGAAGTTTTATGCATGTGAAATTGAGTCAGAGCCTGAATGCATAAAACGCTCAGTTAAGGCCTTCTGGGATCACGAATAGCGGTTTTATGCATCTCGGCTTATGAAAAGAAGGCCTGCTCGGAAATGCTCTAAAACGACTTTTCTCAGTCTGAAAACGTTAGTTATGCAGTTTCATGAATAAAGCTGGGCCACATTAAAATTTTTTCATATGCATGAAAGAAATGTTATTTGCAATGCAGAAATACACTTCTTGATGTGTTAGAAGTTTTATGCATGTGAAATTGAGTCAGAGCCTGAATGCATAAAACGCTCAGTTAAGGCCTTCTGGGATCACGAATAGCGGTTTTATGCATCTCGGCTTATGAAAAGAAGGCCTGCTCGGAAATGCTCTAAAACGACTTTTCTCAGTCTGAAAACGTTAGTTATGCAGTTTCATGAATAAAGCTGGGCCACATTAAAATTTTTTCATATGCATGAAAGAAATGTTATTTGCAATGCAGAAATACACTTCTTGATGTGTTAGAAGTTTTATGCATGTGAAATTGAGTCAGAGCCTGAATGCATAAAACGCTCAGTTAAGGCCTTCTGGGATCACGAATAGCGGTTTTATGCATCTCGGCTTATGAAAAGAAGGCCTGCTCGGAAATGCTCTAAAACGACTTTTCTCAGTCTGAAAACGTTAGTTATGCAGTTTCATGAATAAAGCTGGGCCACATTAAAATTTTTTCATATGCATGAAAGAAATGTTATTTGCAATGCAGAAATACACTTCTTGATGTGTTAGAAGTTTTATGCATGTGAAATTGAGTCAGAGCCTGAATGCATAAAACGCTCAGTTAAGGCCTTCTGGGATCACGAATAGCGGTTTTATGCATCTCGGCTTATGAAAAGAAGGCCTGCTCGGAAATGCTCTAAAACGACTTTTCTCAGTCTGAAAACGTTAGTTATGCAGTTTCATGAATAAAGCTGGGCCACATTAAAATTTTTTCATATGCATGAAAGAAATGTTATTTGCAATGCAGAAATACACTTCTTGATGTGTTAGAAGTTTTATGCATGTGAAATTGAGTCAGAGCCTGAATGCATAAAACGCTCAGTTAAGGCCTTCTGGGATCACGAATAGCGGTTTTATGCATCTCGGCTTATGAAAAGAAGGCCTGCTCGGAAATGCTCTAAAACGACTTTTCTCAGTCTGAAAACGTTAGTTATGCAGTTTCATGAATAAAGCTGGGCCACATTAAAATTTTTTCATATGCATGAAAGAAATGTTATTTGCAATGCAGAAATACACTTCTTGATGTGTTAGAAGTTTTATGCATGTGAAATTGAGTCAGAGCCTGAATGCATAAAACGCTCAGTTAAGGCCTTCTGGGATCACGAATAGCGGTTTTATGCATCTCGGCTTATGAAAAGAAGGCCTGCTCGGAAATGCTCTAAAACGACTTTTCTCAGTCTGAAAACGTTAGTTATGCAGTTTCATGAATAAAGCTGGGCCACATTAAAATTTTTTCATATGCATGAAAGAAATGTTATTTGCAATGCAGAAATACACTTCTTGATGTGTTAGAAGTTTTATGCATGTGAAATTGAGTCAGAGCCTGAATGCATAAAACGCTCAGTTAAGGCCTTCTGGGATCACGAATAGCGGTTTTATGCATCTCGGCTTATGAAAAGAAGGCCTGCTCGGAAATGCTCTAAAACGACTTTTCTCAGTCTGAAAACGTTAGTTATGCAGTTTCATGAATAAAGCTGGGCCACATTAAAATTTTTTCATATGCATGAAAGAAATGTTATTTGCAATGCAGAAATACACTTCTTGATGTGTTAGAAGTTTTATGCATGTGAAATTGAGTCAGAGCCTGAATGCATAAAACGCTCAGTTAAGGCCTTCTGGGATCACGAATAGCGGTTTTATGCATCTCGGCTTATGAAAAGAAGGCCTGCTCGGAAATGCTCTAAAACGACTTTTCTCAGTCTGAAAACGTTAGTTATGCAGTTTCATGAATAAAGCTGGGCCACATTAAAATTTTTTCATATGCATGAAAGAAATGTTATTTGCAATGCAGAAATACACTTCTTGATGTGTTAGAAGTTTTATGCATGTGAAATTGAGTCAGAGCCTGAATGCATAAAACGCTCAGTTAAGGCCTTCTGGGATCACGAATAGCGGTTTTATGCATCTCGGCTTATGAAAAGAAGGCCTGCTCGGAAATGCTCTAAAACGACTTTTCTCAGTCTGAAAACGTTAGTTATGCAGTTTCATGAATAAAGCTGGGCCACATTAAAATTTTTTCATATGCATGAAAGAAATGTTATTTGCAATGCAGAAATACACTTCTTGATGTGTTAGAAGTTTTATGCATGTGAAATTGAGTCAGAGCCTGAATGCATAAAACGCTCAGTTAAGGCCTTCTGGGATCACGAATAGCGGTTTTATGCATCTCGGCTTATGAAAAGAAGGCCTGCTCGGAAATGCTCTAAAACGACTTTTCTCAGTCTGAAAACGTTAGTTATGCAGTTTCATGAATAAAGCTGGGCCACATTAAAATTTTTTCATATGCATGAAAGAAATGTTATTTGCAATGCAGAAATACACTTCTTGATGTGTTAGAAGTTTTATGCATGTGAAATTGAGTCAGAGCCTGAATGCATAAAACGCTCAGTTAAGGCCTTCTGGGATCACGAATAGCGGTTTTATGCATCTCGGCTTATGAAAAGAAGGCCTGCTCGGAAATGCTCTAAAACGACTTTTCTCAGTCTGAAAACGTTAGTTATGCAGTTTCATGAATAAAGCTGGGCCACATTAAAATTTTTTCATATGCATGAAAGAAATGTTATTTGCAATGCAGAAATACACTTCTTGATGTGTTAGAAGTTTTATGCATGTGAAATTGAGTCAGAGCCTGAATGCATAAAACGCTCAGTTAAGGCCTTCTGGGATCACGAATAGCGGTTTTATGCATCTCGGCTTATGAAAAGAAGGCCTGCTCGGAAATGCTCTAAAACGACTTTTCTCAGTCTGAAAACGTTAGTTATGCAGTTTCATGAATAAAGCTGGGCCACATTAAAATTTTTTCATATGCATGAAAGAAATGTTATTTGCAATGCAGAAATACACTTCTTGATGTGTTAGAAGTTTTATGCATGTGAAATTGAGTCAGAGCCTGAATGCATAAAACGCTCAGTTAAGGCCTTCTGGGATCACGAATAGCGGTTTTATGCATCTCGGCTTATGAAAAGAAGGCCTGCTCGGAAATGCTCTAAAACGACTTTTCTCAGTCTGAAAACGTTAGTTATGCAGTTTCATGAATAAAGCTGGGCCACATTAAAATTTTTTCATATGCATGAAAGAAATGTTATTTGCAATGCAGAAATACACTTCTTGATGTGTTAGAAGTTTTATGCATGTGAAATTGAGTCAGAGCCTGAATGCATAAAACGCTCAGTTAAGGCCTTCTGGGATCACGAATAGCGGTTTTATGCATCTCGGCTTATGAAAAGAAGGCCTGCTCGGAAATGCTCTAAAACGACTTTTCTCAGTCTGAAAACGTTAGTTATGCAGTTTCATGAATAAAGCTGGGCCACATTAAAATTTTTTCATATGCATGAAAGAAATGTTATTTGCAATGCAGAAATACACTTCTTGATGTGTTAGAAGTTTTATGCATGTGAAATTGAGTCAGAGCCTGAATGCATAAAACGCTCAGTTAAGGCCTTCTGGGATCACGAATAGCGGTTTTATGCATCTCGGCTTATGAAAAGAAGGCCTGCTCGGAAATGCTCTAAAACGACTTTTCTCAGTCTGAAAACGTTAGTTATGCAGTTTCATGAATAAAGCTGGGCCACATTAAAATTTTTTCATATGCATGAAAGAAATGTTATTTGCAATGCAGAAATACACTTCTTGATGTGTTAGAAGTTTTATGCATGTGAAATTGAGTCAGAGCCTGAATGCATAAAACGCTCAGTTAAGGCCTTCTGGGATCACGAATAGCGGTTTTATGCATCTCGGCTTATGAAAAGAAGGCCTGCTCGGAAATGCTCTAAAACGACTTTTCTCAGTCTGAAAACGTTAGTTATGCAGTTTCATGAATAAAGCTGGGCCACATTAAAATTTTTTCATATGCATGAAAGAAATGTTATTTGCAATGCAGAAATACACTTCTTGATGTGTTAGAAGTTTTATGCATGTGAAATTGAGTCAGAGCCTGAATGCATAAAACGCTCAGTTAAGGCCTTCTGGGATCACGAATAGCGGTTTTATGCATCTCGGCTTATGAAAAGAAGGCCTGCTCGGAAATGCTCTAAAACGACTTTTCTCAGTCTGAAAACGTTAGTTATGCAGTTTCATGAATAAAGCTGGGCCACATTAAAATTTTTTCATATGCATGAAAGAAATGTTATTTGCAATGCAGAAATACACTTCTTGATGTGTTAGAAGTTTTATGCATGTGAAATTGAGTCAGAGCCTGAATGCATAAAACGCTCAGTTAAGGCCTTCTGGGATCACGAATAGCGGTTTTATGCATCTCGGCTTATGAAAAGAAGGCCTGCTCGGAAATGCTCTAAAACGACTTTTCTCAGTCTGAAAACGTTAGTTATGCAGTTTCATGAATAAAGCTGGGCCACATTAAAATTTTTTCATATGCATGAAAGAAATGTTATTTGCAATGCAGAAATACACTTCTTGATGTGTTAGAAGTTTTATGCATGTGAAATTGAGTCAGAGCCTGAATGCATAAAACGCTCAGTTAAGGCCTTCTGGGATCACGAATAGCGGTTTTATGCATCTCGGCTTATGAAAAGAAGGCCTGCTCGGAAATGCTCTAAAACGACTTTTCTCAGTCTGAAAACGTTAGTTATGCAGTTTCATGAATAAAGCTGGGCCACATTAAAATTTTTTCATATGCATGAAAGAAATGTTATTTGCAATGCAGAAATACACTTCTTGATGTGTTAGAAGTTTTATGCATGTGAAATTGAGTCAGAGCCTGAATGCATAAAACGCTCAGTTAAGGCCTTCTGGGATCACGAATAGCGGTTTTATGCATCTCGGCTTATGAAAAGAAGGCCTGCTCGGAAATGCTCTAAAACGACTTTTCTCAGTCTGAAAACGTTAGTTATGCAGTTTCATGAATAAAGCTGGGCCACATTAAAATTTTTTCATATGCATGAAAGAAATGTTATTTGCAATGCAGAAATACACTTCTTGATGTGTTAGAAGTTTTATGCATGTGAAATTGAGTCAGAGCCTGAATGCATAAAACGCTCAGTTAAGGCCTTCTGGGATCACGAATAGCGGTTTTATGCATCTCGGCTTATGAAAAGAAGGCCTGCTCGGAAATGCTCTAAAACGACTTTTCTCAGTCTGAAAACGTTAGTTATGCAGTTTCATGAATAAAGCTGGGCCACATTAAAATTTTTTCATATGCATGAAAGAAATGTTATTTGCAATGCAGAAATACACTTCTTGATGTGTTAGAAGTTTTATGCATGTGAAATTGAGTCAGAGCCTGAATGCATAAAACGCTCAGTTAAGGCCTTCTGGGATCACGAATAGCGGTTTTATGCATCTCGGCTTATGAAAAGAAGGCCTGCTCGGAAATGCTCTAAAACGACTTTTCTCAGTCTGAAAACGTTAGTTATGCAGTTTCATGAATAAAGCTGGGCCACATTAAAATTTTTTCATATGCATGAAAGAAATGTTATTTGCAATGCAGAAATACACTTCTTGATGTGTTAGAAGTTTTATGCATGTGAAATTGAGTCAGAGCCTGAATGCATAAAACGCTCAGTTAAGGCCTTCTGGGATCACGAATAGCGGTTTTATGCATCTCGGCTTATGAAAAGAAGGCCTGCTCGGAAATGCTCTAAAACGACTTTTCTCAGTCTGAAAACGTTAGTTATGCAGTTTCATGAATAAAGCTGGGCCACATTAAAATTTTTTCATATGCATGAAAGAAATGTTATTTGCAATGCAGAAATACACTTCTTGATGTGTTAGAAGTTTTATGCATGTGAAATTGAGTCAGAGCCTGAATGCATAAAACGCTCAGTTAAGGCCTTCTGGGATCACGAATAGCGGTTTTATGCATCTCGGCTTATGAAAAGAAGGCCTGCTCGGAAATGCTCTAAAACGACTTTTCTCAGTCTGAAAACGTTAGTTATGCAGTTTCATGAATAAAGCTGGGCCACATTAAAATTTTTTCATATGCATGAAAGAAATGTTATTTGCAATGCAGAAATACACTTCTTGATGTGTTAGAAGTTTTATGCATGTGAAATTGAGTCAGAGCCTGAATGCATAAAACGCTCAGTTAAGGCCTTCTGGGATCACGAATAGCGGTTTTATGCATCTCGGCTTATGAAAAGAAGGCCTGCTCGGAAATGCTCTAAAACGACTTTTCTCAGTCTGAAAACGTTAGTTATGCAGTTTCATGAATAAAGCTGGGCCACATTAAAATTTTTTCATATGCATGAAAGAAATGTTATTTGCAATGCAGAAATACACTTCTTGATGTGTTAGAAGTTTTATGCATGTGAAATTGAGTCAGAGCCTGAATGCATAAAACGCTCAGTTAAGGCCTTCTGGGATCACGAATAGCGGTTTTATGCATCTCGGCTTATGAAAAGAAGGCCTGCTCGGAAATGCTCTAAAACGACTTTTCTCAGTCTGAAAACGTTAGTTATGCAGTTTCATGAATAAAGCTGGGCCACATTAAAATTTTTTCATATGCATGAAAGAAATGTTATTTGCAATGCAGAAATACACTTCTTGATGTGTTAGAAGTTTTATGCATGTGAAATTGAGTCAGAGCCTGAATGCATAAAACGCTCAGTTAAGGCCTTCTGGGATCACGAATAGCGGTTTTATGCATCTCGGCTTATGAAAAGAAGGCCTGCTCGGAAATGCTCTAAAACGACTTTTCTCAGTCTGAAAACGTTAGTTATGCAGTTTCATGAATAAAGCTGGGCCACATTAAAATTTTTTCATATGCATGAAAGAAATGTTATTTGCAATGCAGAAATACACTTCTTGATGTGTTAGAAGTTTTATGCATGTGAAATTGAGTCAGAGCCTGAATGCATAAAACGCTCAGTTAAGGCCTTCTGGGATCACGAATAGCGGTTTTATGCATCTCGGCTTATGAAAAGAAGGCCTGCTCGGAAATGCTCTAAAACGACTTTTCTCAGTCTGAAAACGTTAGTTATGCAGTTTCATGAATAAAGCTGGGCCACATTAAAATTTTTTCATATGCATGAAAGAAATGTTATTTGCAATGCAGAAATACACTTCTTGATGTGTTAGAAGTTTTATGCATGTGAAATTGAGTCAGAGCCTGAATGCATAAAACGCTCAGTTAAGGCCTTCTGGGATCACGAATAGCGGTTTTATGCATCTCGGCTTATGAAAAGAAGGCCTGCTCGGAAATGCTCTAAAACGACTTTTCTCAGTCTGAAAACGTTAGTTATGCAGTTTCATGAATAAAGCTGGGCCACATTAAAATTTTTTCATATGCATGAAAGAAATGTTATTTGCAATGCAGAAATACACTTCTTGATGTGTTAGAAGTTTTATGCATGTGAAATTGAGTCAGAGCCTGAATGCATAAAACGCTCAGTTAAGGCCTTCTGGGATCACGAATAGCGGTTTTATGCATCTCGGCTTATGAAAAGAAGGCCTGCTCGGAAATGCTCTAAAACGACTTTTCTCAGTCTGAAAACGTTAGTTATGCAGTTTCATGAATAAAGCTGGGCCACATTAAAATTTTTTCATATGCATGAAAGAAATGTTATTTGCAATGCAGAAATACACTTCTTGATGTGTTAGAAGTTTTATGCATGTGAAATTGAGTCAGAGCCTGAATGCATAAAACGCTCAGTTAAGGCCTTCTGGGATCACGAATAGCGGTTTTATGCATCTCGGCTTATGAAAAGAAGGCCTGCTCGGAAATGCTCTAAAACGACTTTTCTCAGTCTGAAAACGTTAGTTATGCAGTTTCATGAATAAAGCTGGGCCACATTAAAATTTTTTCATATGCATGAAAGAAATGTTATTTGCAATGCAGAAATACACTTCTTGATGTGTTAGAAGTTTTATGCATGTGAAATTGAGTCAGAGCCTGAATGCATAAAACGCTCAGTTAAGGCCTTCTGGGATCACGAATAGCGGTTTTATGCATCTCGGCTTATGAAAAGAAGGCCTGCTCGGAAATGCTCTAAAACGACTTTTCTCAGTCTGAAAACGTTAGTTATGCAGTTTCATGAATAAAGCTGGGCCACATTAAAATTTTTTCATATGCATGAAAGAAATGTTATTTGCAATGCAGAAATACACTTCTTGATGTGTTAGAAGTTTTATGCATGTGAAATTGAGTCAGAGCCTGAATGCATAAAACGCTCAGTTAAGGCCTTCTGGGATCACGAATAGCGGTTTTATGCATCTCGGCTTATGAAAAGAAGGCCTGCTCGGAAATGCTCTAAAACGACTTTTCTCAGTCTGAAAACGTTAGTTATGCAGTTTCATGAATAAAGCTGGGCCACATTAAAATTTTTTCATATGCATGAAAGAAATGTTATTTGCAATGCAGAAATACACTTCTTGATGTGTTAGAAGTTTTATGCATGTGAAATTGAGTCAGAGCCTGAATGCATAAAACGCTCAGTTAAGGCCTTCTGGGATCACGAATAGCGGTTTTATGCATCTCGGCTTATGAAAAGAAGGCCTGCTCGGAAATGCTCTAAAACGACTTTTCTCAGTCTGAAAACGTTAGTTATGCAGTTTCATGAATAAAGCTGGGCCACATTAAAATTTTTTCATATGCATGAAAGAAATGTTATTTGCAATGCAGAAATACACTTCTTGATGTGTTAGAAGTTTTATGCATGTGAAATTGAGTCAGAGCCTGAATGCATAAAACGCTCAGTTAAGGCCTTCTGGGATCACGAATAGCGGTTTTATGCATCTCGGCTTATGAAAAGAAGGCCTGCTCGGAAATGCTCTAAAACGACTTTTCTCAGTCTGAAAACGTTAGTTATGCAGTTTCATGAATAAAGCTGGGCCACATTAAAATTTTTTCATATGCATGAAAGAAATGTTATTTGCAATGCAGAAATACACTTCTTGATGTGTTAGAAGTTTTATGCATGTGAAATTGAGTCAGAGCCTGAATGCATAAAACGCTCAGTTAAGGCCTTCTGGGATCACGAATAGCGGTTTTATGCATCTCGGCTTATGAAAAGAAGGCCTGCTCGGAAATGCTCTAAAACGACTTTTCTCAGTCTGAAAACGTTAGTTATGCAGTTTCATGAATAAAGCTGGGCCACATTAAAATTTTTTCATATGCATGAAAGAAATGTTATTTGCAATGCAGAAATACACTTCTTGATGTGTTAGAAGTTTTATGCATGTGAAATTGAGTCAGAGCCTGAATGCATAAAACGCTCAGTTAAGGCCTTCTGGGATCACGAATAGCGGTTTTATGCATCTCGGCTTATGAAAAGAAGGCCTGCTCGGAAATGCTCTAAAACGACTTTTCTCAGTCTGAAAACGTTAGTTATGCAGTTTCATGAATAAAGCTGGGCCACATTAAAATTTTTTCATATGCATGAAAGAAATGTTATTTGCAATGCAGAAATACACTTCTTGATGTGTTAGAAGTTTTATGCATGTGAAATTGAGTCAGAGCCTGAATGCATAAAACGCTCAGTTAAGGCCTTCTGGGATCACGAATAGCGGTTTTATGCATCTCGGCTTATGAAAAGAAGGCCTGCTCGGAAATGCTCTAAAACGACTTTTCTCAGTCTGAAAACGTTAGTTATGCAGTTTCATGAATAAAGCTGGGCCACATTAAAATTTTTTCATATGCATGAAAGAAATGTTATTTGCAATGCAGAAATACACTTCTTGATGTGTTAGAAGTTTTATGCATGTGAAATTGAGTCAGAGCCTGAATGCATAAAACGCTCAGTTAAGGCCTTCTGGGATCACGAATAGCGGTTTTATGCATCTCGGCTTATGAAAAGAAGGCCTGCTCGGAAATGCTCTAAAACGACTTTTCTCAGTCTGAAAACGTTAGTTATGCAGTTTCATGAATAAA
Source organism: Cirrhinus mrigala (assembly GCA_036247105.1). Taxonomy (NCBI): domain Eukaryota; kingdom Metazoa; phylum Chordata; class Actinopteri; order Cypriniformes; family Cyprinidae; genus Cirrhinus; species Cirrhinus mrigala. Next base: position 70,076 of record JAMKFB010000724.1, read on the forward strand.
GCTGGGCCACATTAAAATTTTTTCATATGCATGAAAGAAATGTTATTTGCAATGCAGAAATACACTTCTTGATGTGTTAGAAGTTTTATGCATGTGAAATTGAGTCAGAGCCTGAATGCATAAAACGCTCAGTTAAGGCCTTCTGGGATCACGAATAGCGGTTTTATGCATCTCGGCTTATGAAAAGAAGGCCTGCTCGGAAATGCTCTAAAACGACTTTTCTCAGTCTGAAAACGTTAGTTATGCAGTTTCATGAATAAAGCTGGGCCACATTAAAATTTTTTCATATGCATGAAAGAAATGTTATTTGCAATGCAGAAATACACTTCTTGATGTGTTAGAAGTTTTATGCATGTGAAATTGAGTCAGAGCCTGAATGCATAAAACGCTCAGTTAAGGCCTTCTGGGATCACGAATAGCGGTTTTATGCATCTCGGCTTATGAAAAGAAGGCCTGCTCGGAAATGCTCTAAAACGACTTTTCTCAGTCTGAAAACGTTAGTTATGCAGTTTCATGAATAAAGCTGGGCCACATTAAAATTTTTTCATATGCATGAAAGAAATGTTATTTGCAATGCAGAAATACACTTCTTGATGTGTTAGAAGTTTTATGCATGTGAAATTGAGTCAGAGCCTGAATGCATAAAACGCTCAGTTAAGGCCTTCTGGGATCACGAATAGCGGTTTTATGCATCTCGGCTTATGAAAAGAAGGCCTGCTCGGAAATGCTCTAAAACGACTTTTCTCAGTCTGAAAACGTTAGTTATGCAGTTTCATGAATAAAGCTGGGCCACATTAAAATTTTTTCATATGCATGAAAGAAATGTTATTTGCAATGCAGAAATACACTTCTTGATGTGTTAGAAGTTTTATGCATGTGAAATTGAGTCAGAGCCTGAATGCATAAAACGCTCAGTTAAGGCCTTCTGGGATCACGAATAGCGGTTTTATGCATCTCGGCTTATGAAAAGAAGGCCTGCTCGGAAATGCTCTAAAACGACTTTTCTCAGTCTGAAAACGTTAGTTATGCAGTTTCATGAATAAAGCTGGGCCACATTAAAATTTTTTCATATGCATGAAAGAAATGTTATTTGCAATGCAGAAATACACTTCTTGATGTGTTAGAAGTTTTATGCATGTGAAATTGAGTCAGAGCCTGAATGCATAAAACGCTCAGTTAAGGCCTTCTGGGATCACGAATAGCGGTTTTATGCATCTCGGCTTATGAAAAGAAGGCCTGCTCGGAAATGCTCTAAAACGACTTTTCTCAGTCTGAAAACGTTAGTTATGCAGTTTCATGAATAAAGCTGGGCCACATTAAAATTTTTTCATATGCATGAAAGAAATGTTATTTGCAATGCAGAAATACACTTCTTGATGTGTTAGAAGTTTTATGCATGTGAAATTGAGTCAGAGCCTGAATGCATAAAACGCTCAGTTAAGGCCTTCTGGGATCACGAATAGCGGTTTTATGCATCTCGGCTTATGAAAAGAAGGCCTGCTCGGAAATGCTCTAAAACGACTTTTCTCAGTCTGAAAACGTTAGTTATGCAGTTTCATGAATAAAGCTGGGCCACATTAAAATTTTTTCATATGCATGAAAGAAATGTTATTTGCAATGCAGAAATACACTTCTTGATGTGTTAGAAGTTTTATGCATGTGAAATTGAGTCAGAGCCTGAATGCATAAAACGCTCAGTTAAGGCCTTCTGGGATCACGAATAGCGGTTTTATGCATCTCGGCTTATGAAAAGAAGGCCTGCTCGGAAATGCTCTAAAACGACTTTTCTCAGTCTGAAAACGTTAGTTATGCAGTTTCATGAATAAAGCTGGGCCACATTAAAATTTTTTCATATGCATGAAAGAAATGTTATTTGCAATGCAGAAATACACTTCTTGATGTGTTAGAAGTTTTATGCATGTGAAATTGAGTCAGAGCCTGAATGCATAAAACGCTCAGTTAAGGCCTTCTGGGATCACGAATAGCGGTTTTATGCATCTCGGCTTATGAAAAGAAGGCCTGCTCGGAAATGCTCTAAAACGACTTTTCTCAGTCTGAAAACGTTAGTTATGCAGTTTCATGAATAAAGCTGGGCCACATTAAAATTTTTTCATATGCATGAAAGAAATGTTATTTGCAATGCAGAAATACACTTCTTGATGTGTTAGAAGTTTTATGCATGTGAAATTGAGTCAGAGCCTGAATGCATAAAACGCTCAGTTAAGGCCTTCTGGGATCACGAATAGCGGTTTTATGCATCTCGGCTTATGAAAAGAAGGCCTGCTCGGAAATGCTCTAAAACGACTTTTCTCAGTCTGAAAACGTTAGTTATGCAGTTTCATGAATAAAGCTGGGCCACATTAAAATTTTTTCATATGCATGAAAGAAATGTTATTTGCAATGCAGAAATACACTTCTTGATGTGTTAGAAGTTTTATGCATGTGAAATTGAGTCAGAGCCTGAATGCATAAAACGCTCAGTTAAGGCCTTCTGGGATCACGAATAGCGGTTTTATGCATCTCGGCTTATGAAAAGAAGGCCTGCTCGGAAATGCTCTAAAACGACTTTTCTCAGTCTGAAAACGTTAGTTATGCAGTTTCATGAATAAAGCTGGGCCACATTAAAATTTTTTCATATGCATGAAAGAAATGTTATTTGCAATGCAGAAATACACTTCTTGATGTGTTAGAAGTTTTATGCATGTGAAATTGAGTCAGAGCCTGAATGCATAAAACGCTCAGTTAAGGCCTTCTGGGATCACGAATAGCGGTTTTATGCATCTCGGCTTATGAAAAGAAGGCCTGCTCGGAAATGCTCTAAAACGACTTTTCTCAGTCTGAAAACGTTAGTTATGCAGTTTCATGAATAAAGCTGGGCCACATTAAAATTTTTTCATATGCATGAAAGAAATGTTATTTGCAATGCAGAAATACACTTCTTGATGTGTTAGAAGTTTTATGCATGTGAAATTGAGTCAGAGCCTGAATGCATAAAACGCTCAGTTAAGGCCTTCTGGGATCACGAATAGCGGTTTTATGCATCTCGGCTTATGAAAAGAAGGCCTGCTCGGAAATGCTCTAAAACGACTTTTCTCAGTCTGAAAACGTTAGTTATGCAGTTTCATGAATAAAGCTGGGCCACATTAAAATTTTTTCATATGCATGAAAGAAATGTTATTTGCAATGCAGAAATACACTTCTTGATGTGTTAGAAGTTTTATGCATGTGAAATTGAGTCAGAGCCTGAATGCATAAAACGCTCAGTTAAGGCCTTCTGGGATCACGAATAGCGGTTTTATGCATCTCGGCTTATGAAAAGAAGGCCTGCTCGGAAATGCTCTAAAACGACTTTTCTCAGTCTGAAAACGTTAGTTATGCAGTTTCATGAATAAAGCTGGGCCACATTAAAATTTTTTCATATGCATGAAAGAAATGTTATTTGCAATGCAGAAATACACTTCTTGATGTGTTAGAAGTTTTATGCATGTGAAATTGAGTCAGAGCCTGAATGCATAAAACGCTCAGTTAAGGCCTTCTGGGATCACGAATAGCGGTTTTATGCATCTCGGCTTATGAAAAGAAGGCCTGCTCGGAAATGCTCTAAAACGACTTTTCTCAGTCTGAAAACGTTAGTTATGCAGTTTCATGAATAAAGCTGGGCCACATTAAAATTTTTTCATATGCATGAAAGAAATGTTATTTGCAATGCAGAAATACACTTCTTGATGTGTTAGAAGTTTTATGCATGTGAAATTGAGTCAGAGCCTGAATGCATAAAACGCTCAGTTAAGGCCTTCTGGGATCACGAATAGCGGTTTTATGCATCTCGGCTTATGAAAAGAAGGCCTGCTCGGAAATGCTCTAAAACGACTTTTCTCAGTCTGAAAACGTTAGTTATGCAGTTTCATGAATAAAGCTGGGCCACATTAAAATTTTTTCATATGCATGAAAGAAATGTTATTTGCAATGCAGAAATACACTTCTTGATGTGTTAGAAGTTTTATGCATGTGAAATTGAGTCAGAGCCTGAATGCATAAAACGCTCAGTTAAGGCCTTCTGGGATCACGAATAGCGGTTTTATGCATCTCGGCTTATGAAAAGAAGGCCTGCTCGGAAATGCTCTAAAACGACTTTTCTCAGTCTGAAAACGTTAGTTATGCAGTTTCATGAATAAAGCTGGGCCACATTAAAATTTTTTCATATGCATGAAAGAAATGTTATTTGCAATGCAGAAATACACTTCTTGATGTGTTAGAAGTTTTATGCATGTGAAATTGAGTCAGAGCCTGAATGCATAAAACGCTCAGTTAAGGCCTTCTGGGATCACGAATAGCGGTTTTATGCATCTCGGCTTATGAAAAGAAGGCCTGCTCGGAAATGCTCTAAAACGACTTTTCTCAGTCTGAAAACGTTAGTTATGCAGTTTCATGAATAAAGCTGGGCCACATTAAAATTTTTTCATATGCATGAAAGAAATGTTATTTGCAATGCAGAAATACACTTCTTGATGTGTTAGAAGTTTTATGCATGTGAAATTGAGTCAGAGCCTGAATGCATAAAACGCTCAGTTAAGGCCTTCTGGGATCACGAATAGCGGTTTTATGCATCTCGGCTTATGAAAAGAAGGCCTGCTCGGAAATGCTCTAAAACGACTTTTCTCAGTCTGAAAACGTTAGTTATGCAGTTTCATGAATAAAGCTGGGCCACATTAAAATTTTTTCATATGCATGAAAGAAATGTTATTTGCAATGCAGAAATACACTTCTTGATGTGTTAGAAGTTTTATGCATGTGAAATTGAGTCAGAGCCTGAATGCATAAAACGCTCAGTTAAGGCCTTCTGGGATCACGAATAGCGGTTTTATGCATCTCGGCTTATGAAAAGAAGGCCTGCTCGGAAATGCTCTAAAACGACTTTTCTCAGTCTGAAAACGTTAGTTATGCAGTTTCATGAATAAAGCTGGGCCACATTAAAATTTTTTCATATGCATGAAAGAAATGTTATTTGCAATGCAGAAATACACTTCTTGATGTGTTAGAAGTTTTATGCATGTGAAATTGAGTCAGAGCCTGAATGCATAAAACGCTCAGTTAAGGCCTTCTGGGATCACGAATAGCGGTTTTATGCATCTCGGCTTATGAAAAGAAGGCCTGCTCGGAAATGCTCTAAAACGACTTTTCTCAGTCTGAAAACGTTAGTTATGCAGTTTCATGAATAAAGCTGGGCCACATTAAAATTTTTTCATATGCATGAAAGAAATGTTATTTGCAATGCAGAAATACACTTCTTGATGTGTTAGAAGTTTTATGCATGTGAAATTGAGTCAGAGCCTGAATGCATAAAACGCTCAGTTAAGGCCTTCTGGGATCACGAATAGCGGTTTTATGCATCTCGGCTTATGAAAAGAAGGCCTGCTCGGAAATGCTCTAAAACGACTTTTCTCAGTCTGAAAACGTTAGTTATGCAGTTTCATGAATAAAGCTGGGCCACATTAAAATTTTTTCATATGCATGAAAGAAATGTTATTTGCAATGCAGAAATACACTTCTTGATGTGTTAGAAGTTTTATGCATGTGAAATTGAGTCAGAGCCTGAATGCATAAAACGCTCAGTTAAGGCCTTCTGGGATCACGAATAGCGGTTTTATGCATCTCGGCTTATGAAAAGAAGGCCTGCTCGGAAATGCTCTAAAACGACTTTTCTCAGTCTGAAAACGTTAGTTATGCAGTTTCATGAATAAAGCTGGGCCACATTAAAATTTTTTCATATGCATGAAAGAAATGTTATTTGCAATGCAGAAATACACTTCTTGATGTGTTAGAAGTTTTATGCATGTGAAATTGAGTCAGAGCCTGAATGCATAAAACGCTCAGTTAAGGCCTTCTGGGATCACGAATAGCGGTTTTATGCATCTCGGCTTATGAAAAGAAGGCCTGCTCGGAAATGCTCTAAAACGACTTTTCTCAGTCTGAAAACGTTAGTTATGCAGTTTCATGAATAAAGCTGGGCCACATTAAAATTTTTTCATATGCATGAAAGAAATGTTATTTGCAATGCAGAAATACACTTCTTGATGTGTTAGAAGTTTTATGCATGTGAAATTGAGTCAGAGCCTGAATGCATAAAACGCTCAGTTAAGGCCTTCTGGGATCACGAATAGCGGTTTTATGCATCTCGGCTTATGAAAAGAAGGCCTGCTCGGAAATGCTCTAAAACGACTTTTCTCAGTCTGAAAACGTTAGTTATGCAGTTTCATGAATAAAGCTGGGCCACATTAAAATTTTTTCATATGCATGAAAGAAATGTTATTTGCAATGCAGAAATACACTTCTTGATGTGTTAGAAGTTTTATGCATGTGAAATTGAGTCAGAGCCTGAATGCATAAAACGCTCAGTTAAGGCCTTCTGGGATCACGAATAGCGGTTTTATGCATCTCGGCTTATGAAAAGAAGGCCTGCTCGGAAATGCTCTAAAACGACTTTTCTCAGTCTGAAAACGTTAGTTATGCAGTTTCATGAATAAAGCTGGGCCACATTAAAATTTTTTCATATGCATGAAAGAAATGTTATTTGCAATGCAGAAATACACTTCTTGATGTGTTAGAAGTTTTATGCATGTGAAATTGAGTCAGAGCCTGAATGCATAAAACGCTCAGTTAAGGCCTTCTGGGATCACGAATAGCGGTTTTATGCATCTCGGCTTATGAAAAGAAGGCCTGCTCGGAAATGCTCTAAAACGACTTTTCTCAGTCTGAAAACGTTAGTTATGCAGTTTCATGAATAAAGCTGGGCCACATTAAAATTTTTTCATATGCATGAAAGAAATGTTATTTGCAATGCAGAAATACACTTCTTGATGTGTTAGAAGTTTTATGCATGTGAAATTGAGTCAGAGCCTGAATGCATAAAACGCTCAGTTAAGGCCTTCTGGGATCACGAATAGCGGTTTTATGCATCTCGGCTTATGAAAAGAAGGCCTGCTCGGAAATGCTCTAAAACGACTTTTCTCAGTCTGAAAACGTTAGTTATGCAGTTTCATGAATAAAGCTGGGCCACATTAAAATTTTTTCATATGCATGAAAGAAATGTTATTTGCAATGCAGAAATACACTTCTTGATGTGTTAGAAGTTTTATGCATGTGAAATTGAGTCAGAGCCTGAATGCATAAAACGCTCAGTTAAGGCCTTCTGGGATCACGAATAGCGGTTTTATGCATCTCGGCTTATGAAAAGAAGGCCTGCTCGGAAATGCTCTAAAACGACTTTTCTCAGTCTGAAAACGTTAGTTATGCAGTTTCATGAATAAAGCTGGGCCACATTAAAATTTTTTCATATGCATGAAAGAAATGTTATTTGCAATGCAGAAATACACTTCTTGATGTGTTAGAAGTTTTATGCATGTGAAATTGAGTCAGAGCCTGAATGCATAAAACGCTCAGTTAAGGCCTTCTGGGATCACGAATAGCGGTTTTATGCATCTCGGCTTATGAAAAGAAGGCCTGCTCGGAAATGCTCTAAAACGACTTTTCTCAGTCTGAAAACGTTAGTTATGCAGTTTCATGAATAAAGCTGGGCCACATTAAAATTTTTTCATATGCATGAAAGAAATGTTATTTGCAATGCAGAAATACACTTCTTGATGTGTTAGAAGTTTTATGCATGTGAAATTGAGTCAGAGCCTGAATGCATAAAACGCTCAGTTAAGGCCTTCTGGGATCACGAATAGCGGTTTTATGCATCTCGGCTTATGAAAAGAAGGCCTGCTCGGAAATGCTCTAAAACGACTTTTCTCAGTCTGAAAACGTTAGTTATGCAGTTTCATGAATAAAGCTGGGCCACATTAAAATTTTTTCATATGCATGAAAGAAATGTTATTTGCAATGCAGAAATACACTTCTTGATGTGTTAGAAGTTTTATGCATGTGAAATTGAGTCAGAGCCTGAATGCATAAAACGCTCAGTTAAGGCCTTCTGGGATCACGAATAGCGGTTTTATGCATCTCGGCTTATGAAAAGAAGGCCTGCTCGGAAATGCTCTAAAACGACTTTTCTCAGTCTGAAAACGTTAGTTATGCAGTTTCATGAATAAAGCTGGGCCACATTAAAATTTTTTCATATGCATGAAAGAAATGTTATTTGCAATGCAGAAATACACTTCTTGATGTGTTAGAAGTTTTATGCATGTGAAATTGAGTCAGAGCCTGAATGCATAAAACGCTCAGTTAAGGCCTTCTGGGATCACGAATAGCGGTTTTATGCATCTCGGCTTATGAAAAGAAGGCCTGCTCGGAAATGCTCTAAAACGACTTTTCTCAGTCTGAAAACGTTAGTTATGCAGTTTCATGAATAAAGCTGGGCCACATTAAAATTTTTTCATATGCATGAAAGAAATGTTATTTGCAATGCAGAAATACACTTCTTGATGTGTTAGAAGTTTTATGCATGTGAAATTGAGTCAGAGCCTGAATGCATAAAACGCTCAGTTAAGGCCTTCTGGGATCACGAATAGCGGTTTTATGCATCTCGGCTTATGAAAAGAAGGCCTGCTCGGAAATGCTCTAAAACGACTTTTCTCAGTCTGAAAACGTTAGTTATGCAGTTTCATGAATAAAGCTGGGCCACATTAAAATTTTTTCATATGCATGAAAGAAATGTTATTTGCAATGCAGAAATACACTTCTTGATGTGTTAGAAGTTTTATGCATGTGAAATTGAGTCAGAGCCTGAATGCATAAAACGCTCAGTTAAGGCCTTCTGGGATCACGAATAGCGGTTTTATGCATCTCGGCTTATGAAAAGAAGGCCTGCTCGGAAATGCTCTAAAACGACTTTTCTCAGTCTGAAAACGTTAGTTATGCAGTTTCATGAATAAAGCTGGGCCACATTAAAATTTTTTCATATGCATGAAAGAAATGTTATTTGCAATGCAGAAATACACTTCTTGATGTGTTAGAAGTTTTATGCATGTGAAATTGAGTCAGAGCCTGAATGCATAAAACGCTCAGTTAAGGCCTTCTGGGATCACGAATAGCGGTTTTATGCATCTCGGCTTATGAAAAGAAGGCCTGCTCGGAAATGCTCTAAAACGACTTTTCTCAGTCTGAAAACGTTAGTTATGCAGTTTCATGAATAAAGCTGGGCCACATTAAAATTTTTTTCATATGCATGAAAGAAATGTTATTTGCAATGCAGAAATACACTTCTTGATGTGTTAGAAGTTTTATGCATGTGAAATTGAGTCAGAGCCTGAATGCATAAAACGCTCAGTTAAGGCCTTCTGGGATCACGATTCGGTGATCACGCTGAAAGAAGCCTGCTCGATTGCTCTAAAACTGACTTTCCATCTGAAAACGTAGCTTATGCTATGTGAAATTGAGTCAGAGCCTGAATGCATAAAACGCTCAGTTAAGGCCTTCTGGGATCACGAATAGCGGTTTTATCATCTCGGCTTATGCAAAGAAGGCCTGCTCGGAATGCTCTAAAAACGACTTTTCTCAGTCTGAAAACGTTAGTTATGCAGTTTCATGAATAAAGCTGGGCCACATTAAAATTTTTTCATATGCATGAAAGAAATGTTATTTGCAATGCAGAAATACACTTCTTGATGTGTTAGAAGTTTTATGCATGTGAAATTGAGTCAGAGCCTGAATGCATAAAACGCTCAGTTAAGGCCTTCTGGGATCACGAATAGCGGTTTTATGCATCTCGGCTTATGAAAAGAAGGCCTGCTCGGAAATGCTCTAAAACGACTTTTCTCAGTCTGAAAACGTTAGTTATGCAGTTTCATGAATAAAGCTGGGCCACATTAAAATTTTTTCATATGCATGAAAGAAATGTTATTTGCAATGCAGAAATACACTTCTTGATGTGTTAGAAGTTTTATGCATGTGAAATTGAGTCAGAGCCTGAATGCATAAAACGCTCAGTTAAGGCCTTCTGGGATCACGAATAGCGGTTTTATGCATCTCGGCTTATGAAAAGAAGGCCTGCTCGGAAATGCTCTAAAACGACTTTTCTCAGTCTGAAAACGTTAGTTATGCAGTTTCATGAATAAAGCTGGGCCACATTAAAATTTTTTCATATGCATGAAAGAAATGTTATTTGCAATGCAGAAATACACTTCTTGATGTGTTAGAAGTTTTATGCATGTGAAATTGAGTCAGAGCCTGAATGCATAAAACGCTCAGTTAAGGCCCTCTGGGATCACGAATAGCGGTTTTATGCATCTCGGCTTATGAAAAGAAGGCCTGCTCGGAAATGCTCTAAAACGACTTTTCTCAGTCTGAAAACGTTAGTTATGCAGTTTCATGAATAAAGCTGGGCCACATTAAAATTTTTTCATATGCATGAAAGAAATGTTATTTGCAATGCAGAAATACACTTCTTGATGTGTTAGAAGTTTTATGCATGTGAAATTGAGTCAGAGCCTGAATGCATAAAACGCTCAGTTAAGGCCCTCTGGGATCACGAATAGCGGTTTTATGCATCTCGGCTTGTGAAAAGAAGGCCTGCTCGGAAATGCTCTAAAACGACTTTTCTCAGTCTGAAAACGTTAGTTATGCAGTTTCATGAATAAAGCTGGGCCACATTAAAATTTTTTCATATGCATGAAAGAAATGTTATTTGCAATGCAGAAATACACTTCTTGATGTGTTAGAAGTTTTATGCATGTGAAATTGAGTCAGAGCCTGAATGCATTAAACGCTCAGTTAAGGCCTTCTGGGATCACGAATAGCGGTTTTATGCATCTCGGCTTATGAAAAGAAGGCCTGCTCGGAAATGCTCTAAAACGACTTTTCTCAGTCTGAAAACGTTAGTTAGGCAGTTTCATGAATAAAGCTGGGCCACATTAAAATTTTTTCATATGCATGAAAGAAATGTTATTTGCAATGCAGAAATACACTTCTTGATGTGTTAGTAGTTTTATGCATGTGAAATTGAGTCAGAGCCTGAATGCATAAAACGCTCAGTTAAGGCCTTCTGGGATCACGAATAGCGGTTTTATGCATCTCGGCTTATGAAAAGAAGGCCTGCTCGGAAATGCTCTAAAACGACTTTTCTCAGTCTGAAAACGTTAGTTATGCAGTTTCATGAATAAAGCTGGGCCACATTAAATTTTTTTCATATGCATGAAAGAAATGTTATTTGCAATGCAGAAATACACTTCTTGATGTGTTAGAAGTTTTATGCATGTGAAATTGAGTCAGAGCCTGAATGCATAAAACGCTCAGTAAAGACCTTCTGGGATCACGAATAGCGGTTTTATGCATCTCGGCTTATGAAAAGAAGGCCTGCTCGGAAATGCTCTAAAACGACTTTTCTCAGTCTGAAAACGTTAGTTATGCAGTTTCATGAATAAAGCTGGGCCACATTAAATTTTTTTCATATGCATGAAAGAAATGTTATTTGCAATGCAGAAATACACTTCTTGATGTGTTAGAAGTTTTATGCATGTGAAATTGAGTCAGAGCCTGAATGCATAAAACGCTCAGTAAAGACCTTCTGGGATCACGAATAGCGGTTTTATGCATCTCGGCTTATGAAAAGAAGGCCTGCTCGGAAATGCTCTAAAACGACTTTTCTCAGTCTGAAAACGTTAGTTATGCAGTTTCATGAATAAAGCTGGGCCACATTAAAATTTTTTCATATGCATGAAAGAAATGTTATTTGCAATGCAGAAATACACTTCTTGATGTGTTAGAAGTTTTTTGCATGTGAAATTGAGTCAGAGCCTGAATGCATAAAACGCTCAGTTAAGGCCTTCTGGGATCACGAATAGCGGTTTTATGCATCTCGGCTTATGAAAAGAAGGCCTGCTCGGAAATGCTCTAAAACGACTTTTCTCAGTCTGAAAACGTTAGTTATGCAGTTTCATGAATAAAGCTGGGCCACATTAAAATTTTTTCATATGCATGAAAGAAATGTTATTTGCAATGCAGAAATACACTTCTTGATGTGTTAGAAGTTTTTTGCATGTGAAATTGAGTCAGAGCCTGAATGCATAAAACGCTCAGTTAAGGCCTTCTGGGATCACGAATAGCGGTTTTATGCATCTCGGCTTATGAAAAGAAGGCCTGCTCGGAAATGCTCTAAAACGACTTTTCTCAGTCTGAAAACGTTAGTTATGCAGTTTCATGAATAAAGCTGGGCCACATTAAAATTTTTTCATATGCATGAAAGAAATGTTATTTGCAATGCAGAAATACACTTCTTGATGTGTTAGAAGTTTTATGCATGTGAAATTGAGTCAGAGCCTGAATGCATAAAACGCTCAGTTAAGGCCTTCTGGGATCACGAATAGCGGTTTTATGCATCTCGGCTTATGAAAAGAAGGCCTGCTCGGAAATGCTCTAAAACGACTTTTCTCAGTCTGAAAACGTTAGTTATGCAGTTTCATGAATAAAGCTGGGCCACATTAAAATTTTTTCATATGCATGAAAGAAATGTTATTTGCAATGCAGAAATACACTTCTTGATGTGTTAGAAGTTTTATGCATGTGAAATTGAGTCAGAGCCTGAATGCATAAAACGCTCAGTTAAGGCCTTCTGGGATCACGAATAGCGGTTTTATGCATCTCGGCTTATGAAAAGAAGGCCTGCTCGGAAATGCTCTAAAACGACTTTTCTCAGTCTGAAAACGTTAGTTATGCAGTTTCATGAATAAAGCTGGGCCACATTAAAATTTTTTCATATGCATGAAAGAAATGTTATTTGCAATGCAGAAATACACTTCTTGATGTGTTAGAAGTTTTTTGCATGTGAAATTGAGTCAGAGCCTGAATGCATAAAACGCTCAGTTAAGGCCTTCTGGGATCACGAATAGCGGTTTTATGCATCTCGGCTTATGAAAAGAAGGCCTGCTCGGAAATGCTCTAAAACGACTTTTCTCAGTCTGAAAACGTTAGTTATGCAGTTTCATGAATAAAGCTGGGCCACATTAAAATTTTTTCATATGCATGAAAGAAATGTTATTTGCAATGCAGAAATACACTTCTTGATGTGTTAGAAGTTTTTTGCATGTGAAATTGAGTCAGAGCCTGAATGCATAAAACGCTCAGTTAAGGCCTTCTGGGATCACGAATAGCGGTTTTATGCATCTCGGCTTATGAAAAGAAGGCCTGCTCGGAAATGCTCTAAAACGACTTTTCTCAGTCTGAAAACGTTAGTTATGCAGTTTCATGAATAAAGCTGGGCCACATTAAAATTTTTTCATATGCATGAAAGAAATGTTATTTGCAATGCAGAAATACACTTCTTGATGTGTTAGAAGTTTTATGCATGTGAAATTGAGTCAGAGCCTGAATGCATAAAACGCTCAGTTAAGGCCTTCTGGGATCACGAATAGCGGTTTTATGCATCTCGGCTTATGAAAAGAAGGCCTGCTCGGAAATGCTCTAAAACGACTTTTCTCAGTCTGAAAACGTTAGTTATGCAGTTTCATGAATAAAGCTGGGCCACATTAAAATTTTTTCATATGCATGAAAGAAATGTTATTTGCAATGCAGAAATACACTTCTTGATGTGTTAGAAGTTTTTTGCATGTGAAATTGAGTCAGAGCCTGAATGCATAAAACGCTCAGTTAAGGCCTTCTGGGATCACGAATAGCGGTTTTATGCATCTCGGCTTATGAAAAGAAGGCCTGCTCGGAAATGCTCTAAAACGACTTTTCTCAGTCTGAAAACGTTAGTTATGCAGTTTCATGAATAAAGCTGGGCCACATTAAAATTTTTTCATATGCATGAAAGAAATGTTATTTGCAATGCAGAAATACACTTCTTGATGTGTTAGAAGTTTTTTGCATGTGAAATTGAGTCAGAGCCTGAATGCATAAAACGCTCAGTTAAGGCCTTCTGGGATCACGAATAGCGGTTTTATGCATCTCGGCTTATGAAAAGAAGGCCTGCTCGGAAATGCTCTAAAACGACTTTTCTCAGTCTGAAAACGTTATTTATGCAGTTTCATGAATAAAGCTGGGCCACATTAAATTTTTTTCATATGCATGAAAGAAATGTTATTTGCAATGCAGAAATTTACTTCTTGATGTGTTAGAAGCTTTATGCATATGAAATTTAGTTAGAGCCTCAATGCATTAAAATGCTTAGTTAAGGACCTCTAAGATCACTAATAGCGATTTTATGCATCCCAGCTTATGAAAAGAAGACTTGCTCAGAAATGCTCTAAAACGCATTTTCTCGGTCAGAAAACGCTAGTTATGCAGTTGATGAAAAAAGCTGAGCCACATTAAAAATATTTCACAAGTATGAAAGGAATGTTATTTGCAATGCAGGAATACACCTTGATGTGTTAGAAGTTTTATGCATGTGAAATTTAGTTAGAGCCTCAATGCATGTAAGGATTTCTAGGATCATTAATAGCGGATTTCTACGATTTCTAGGATCACTAATAGCGTTTTCATGCATCTCAGCTTATGAAAAGAAGGCATGGTCAGAAACGCTCTAAAACGCCTTTTCTGAGCTGACCCACATTAAAAATGTTTCATATGCACGAAAGAAATCTTATTTGCAATGCAGAAAGACACTTCCTGATGTGTTCGAAGTTTCATGCATATTAAATTTAGTGATATCCTCAGAAGCTCAAAACAAAGCGTTTCATGCACTGTGAACACTAATAGCGATTTCATGCATCCAAGCTTATGAAAAGAGTTTATGCTCAGAAACACTCTAAAACACCTTTTCTCAGCCAGAAATATTTAGTTCATGCAATTTTATGAAGAAAGCTGACCCACATTAAAAATGTTTAATATGCATGAAAGAAATCTTATTTGCAGTGCAGAAAGACACTTCTTGATGACGCTTTGTTTTGAGCTTCTGTGAACACTACTATTCAAAACTCTTAGTCACCTTAGTCAGACCTTCAGTCACTTCACGGATACCAAACATGAATGTTGCTTATAACTCCAAAGTCTTAAATTTGTGAAATAAGAGAAAACATGCTAATGTCCTTTTTTGTGGGTATAAACCCTAATATATGCAAGCAAAAGACTATATATATATGAATGGTCTAATCATCAAAAGTAAATGCCCCATATTTTGAATAGAATGTATTGTCTCATTTGGTCATTGAATGTATTTCAGTGTAACTTCCACTATTATCTCCTCTTCACCCATGTTCAAAAACATTTTATTAGATTGTACATCCTGTTTAACCATTTAATGGGATACACTAGTTTTCACCAGTTTCTGTACTGAGGTGGATACAAGCTCCCCACAAATTTGCTAACCATTCAAACCATTAATTGTTTGCTTGTTCAGGCTCTTTTACGGCCATTCTCATGTGAGTAAAAGCACTTTGTGTTTAAACCGGACTCTGGCATTTGTTGACATGAGCCATCTCTTTACTCCATCTGCTCCTCCTCCTGGGGTGTAGATGGGACTTTTCTGTAGTGGCTGGCATGAATCTACGTGGTTCTTTCAGCTACCTTCACAGCCGTGTGCGTAATCAGAAGCACCTTTAGCGACCCCGAATAACATAAGAGTCAGGATATAGCTTTTTAGCTCCGTTTATTCTCTTGTTCAGCATGTAGACATGAACAAAGGAGTGAAACTGAAAATAAACACAAAAAATACACTAAAATGAATTTGTAATTTTTTTTAAATTTGTAGCTTGTACAATAATAACAGAACTTAATTACAATTAAATATATCATCTCAATAACACCAGTTGTGAATTAAACACAAAGATTTAGTGATTTTAAGTCAACATGAATTTGCCACAAGTCTATTAGAAATACTGTAACAGAAAATATAAATCACTTAAAGGCAGTTCTTGCTGATGAGAATTCAGAATGCAACGACAGATTATTGCAGCTGGAACGATCTTCACCATGCGCTTTGACTCTTAAAATAACTTCCTGATTCAGTCCGCATTATTATAATCGACCGCTAGAGGTCCTAATTACTCTAACACGATAATACCCAAAGGGCAGAACAGTGTCAGCAACCTTCCCCTGAGTGGCTTTTACCTGCACAGAGACATTAGACCACAGAGTCACTTGCAGTAACTCAACATGTCATGCTCACACAATTCCGTTGATGGCAGCTGTTGTTTGCCCCCTTCCATTCCCATAAATGCTGGTCTGCCAAAGAGAATTTCAAATGGGCTTAGATTTACCCTGGATCTTTTTCTCATTCTCATGTCCATGAGAACAATTGGGGGAGCACCTTAAGCCATATCAGTCCCGTTTCCTCACAACATTTGGCCAATTAGTTTTTTCTTATAGCATTATGACCACTCCAACTGAGCTGAATGATTTCTCTTGATTTTCCGTGGAATTCCCCATCTCGGGACAAAGCCTTTGCAACTGCTGCTGCTTGGGACACTTTTGTCCCTTTTGCCACATTGTGAGTGTTACAGACATCTTTTACAAAAATTTTCGGTGAATGTTGTAAACCCCTTTGTAAACCACAATTCTTTCATTCGTGCTACCATTCCCCCTTTCAATGCATGGTCCAACCCATGCATCATCTTAGCATAATGAGGAAAGAAGTGTTGAGGTAAACAAGGCTTGCCATCACAGCTTATCCAAACACCATTGGTCAGTGTACATCTGGATTGTTTCCACTGGTCTTTCTCTGCGCCTAAAGCAAAATCTGTAAGTAAAAAGAAACATCAAATGTTATTTTCAGATAACATGGTACACTCTGTTTCTTTTGGCTGTTTAGCCACAAATGCAATCATGCGAAACTCCAAAAGCGTAACGTGAGTCAGTGTAAATGGTGACGCATTTGTTTGTCATGAGATTGCACGCCTCTGTTAAAGCCACAAGCTCTGCTAGTTTGATAGCAGTGAGCCAGAAGTCTCAACTTCAGATTCGGTCATTACAGCATAGCCCACCTTGTTCTGGCCTGTATGTGGATCTCTGAACACTGAACCATCCACAAAGAGGACATATTCACAATTTTCAAGTGGTGTGTCCAAAAGATCTGCGTACACACTTGATCGAGCGTGGTCAAACAACAGTGATGCTCCTCCCCATCCTCCTCCCTCTGAAGGAGGGTAGCAGGATTCAAGGTTGTCCAGTGTTTAACAGTAGCGTTCGGCATATCGAGCAAGACAGTGTGTAATCGCACCAACGAGTCGTCGATAAGTGCAATGTTTTTTTGTTCAGAATCATGGACACTGCGTGTGGCACCATCATTGTCAGGTCAGAGTACCCTACAAATTTTCTAGACACCATCACGGCCTTCTCAGCAGACGCCACCACCCTCAGACAGCGTGGCAGGCCTGTTGTTACTGGATCTAACCATGATGCTGCAAGAGAACAGAAGTCATAAACCCATTTTTTTCGTCCACCATCTGAACAAAAGGCTTGGTTGGTACGGTAGGCCCAAAGTCAGCGCCAGAGACAGTTGAACTTTCATGTTCACAAATGCCTCCTCCGCCTCCTCTGTCCACTTAATTTTGTCACATGACTTCAACCCCTTCCCTAATGTAAGGGCTCTCAGAGGCTGCTCAAGAATTGCATAATTAGGAATAAATGTCCTGCAATATGAACACATTCCCAAAAATGACAACATTTGTTTTTTTTTTGTGATTGGCTTTGGGACATCTTTTATGGCCTGTACTCTTTTGTCAGATACTTACATTTGGGTGTTATGACATGACCCAAAAATGTTACTTGTTGTTTTACAAACTGTAGTTTTGACAGGCTGACCTTGTGGCCCTCCTGAGCCAAATGCTTCAGGAGAGAGACAGTGTCAGCCACACGTGTATTCATTTCCACTAATAAGAAACTAATAAACCTTTAACATATTGTAGCAAAGCAGTTCCAGCTGTCAGTGTCAAAGGTTGTATGCTTCTTTGAAGCACTTCCCCATATATCGTAGGGCTATCGCAGCCCTGACTCATGTGTGAGAGTTTATAACTATTTCCATTGAATTCAAATGCAAACTAGTTGCCACTGTTTTTGTCCAGTGGGATGCTAAAAATGCATTAGCCAAGTCTACCACTGAAAAGAATGTCTCTGCTTTTAGAGGATACTGCTGTTGACATGGCCTGTAATAAGATTTTGGAGTGATTACAACCGGTTCACATCCCTTGATCAAACCCACATCATATTTGTGTTTTGCCCACACTTTAGGAGGCACCTCCGCCAAAGCAGGGTGTATGTCTGAGGGGCGAATATTTGACATGCAATGATTTTCTTTTGTGCTTTCATCAATTAGGGGTCACCATTTTTTCTACTTTAATGTCCTACTTGCATTCTGACATAAAAGTCCTTAACCTCTTTCTGTGCTTCACACCAACACTTGTCTCACACCAGTCTGTCTTTCTTCACAAATCTCCCTACTTGACACCATGACTGATCCCTGGCCTTGGAAACAGATAAGTGAGGCAAAGACTCTCCTGCCACTAGACAAAACGGAAACTGTTTTTCTGTCAGGCTGACTGAAACCGCACACATACTTTCTGTCCAAAACATTTGATCACAGCTCAAAGTTTCACTCTTTACTCTTTTTTTTTTCTCTCTTACGACATGTGATGTGCAATGTAAATTGTCAGGCAGCATAATTTCTGTGTTGAATGGCTTTGTTTGATTCTTAGCATATTCACACATCATGTGTCATTCATAAGCTCACTGAGGCTCAGCTCGCAGACAGCACAATTGCTCCTCCTTGCTCTGTCACTCTGACACCCCAGGAGTCTGCCATGAGCACTAAATTTAGTTTACATAACAAATCTTGACCCATGATGGGTACAGGGCATACCGGTGAACAAGTGAATGCATATTTCAGCACTCGTCCTCCCTCTGTTTCACAATTTAAGGGCACGGTGAATTTTTCAAAAATCTTATAGGCTAATGCAAAAGTGGACTAATTTATTTAATTAGTTAACATGGCAAGTCACATGGTCGTATACAAGATCTGTTTGCCCTAGAATCTGCTAAAAATTCAACTAATGTCCCCCACACTTGCATGGAGTATTTTGGCATCTTTAAAAATCCTTCTCTTTAATCCATCACTGAACATTTATCAGAAATTTCAGAAGTTTTCAAATCATAAACACACAAACAAATGCAAGCTTTTTCTTCATTGAAGAGAGCAGTATGTCAAATTAGAAACACACAAAGAAATGCAAGCGCTGCTCTCCGTCTCTCTTGCTTCAGTCTGCTTGATTTTTCTGGCTTTCTGGCCATTTTCGGGCCCAGTGGCCATCCTTCTTGCACAGTCTTCATTTGCTGCACTCTCTGGTTACACGATCATCAGTCCCACAGATTGCACAGCCCCATTGCTCTGGGTTTCTTTCAGTTTAGAATGAGGGTCTTCCACTCTGTTCTTTTCCTCTCCCCCCTCTCGCTATAGAACAAATTAGCTGTGCTGTATTCCCGTGATTCTAATTTCCTTCCAAAATGATCTCTAATCACGTTGCCGTTTTTTTTGTCTTTTATAATTTAAAACCCAAATTCTAATTTCAGACCCAAATTCTTTTAGAATATTTTGATCCGTCTCTTACCGGAGAGTTCTGATGCCACCTGGGTTCATTTACTGATTCCAGTGGTGTCCCTCCTGGGCCCTGGCGGTCGGTCCCTCATCCCTCAATCTAGTCGGGGTAGGGCTGTGACTTCTAAGTCCAGGATGATTAATCACCATTTGCTCTCAGGTCCAAAAGGCACATCCAAGGAATCCCACTTCTGACACCAAATTGTTGTGGCAAAATAAAAACGACTCTCACCAGAGTATAAGACAAACTCAGTCAAATGTCTTTTACAAGTTTATTCTTTGCAAAGAAGGTCAGACAGTCATACAGAAACACAGGTTGCTGCAGAGTGCGACCAAGAAAGGAGGGGTCACTCCAACTTATATCTTGCCAGCGATCTTGTGGGTTTTGCATCAAATACATTTTATTTTAATAAACATTAACTTCAGATACCAGTCAGCAATCGCAGGCAGTTTCTGTCAAATAAAAACATTTTCTGCTCATATAAAATAACTTGAAAAAAGTGTCAGGGCTTTGGTGTCAAATAAATACATTTCATATTTTTGTATGGTTGCATCATACTTGCCAGCGATCTCATGGGTTTTGCGTCAAATACATTTTATATTAATAAACATTAACTTCAGGTACCAGTCTGCAGTTTGTGTCAAACAAAAATATTTTCTGTTCATATAAAATAACTTGAAAAAACTGTCAGGGCTTTGGTGTCAAATAATGAATTTCATATATTTGTACGGTTACATCATACTTGCCAGCAATCACATGGGTCAAATACATTTTATATTAATAAACATTAACTTCAGATACCAGTCAGCAATTGCAGGCAGTTTGTGTCAAATAAATACATTTCATATTTTTGTACAGTTACATCTACTTGCCAGTGATCACGCAGTTCAAATATATTTTATATTAATAGACATTAACTTCAGATACCAGTCAGCAATCGCAGGCAGTTTTTGTCAAATAAAAACATTTTCTGTTCATATAAAATAACTTGAAAAATCTATCTGGGCTTTGGTGTCAAATAAATACATTTCATATTTTTGTACGGTTACATCATACTTGCCAGCGATCACGTGGGTCAAATACATTTTATATTAATAGACATTAACTTCAGATACCAGTCAGCAATCGCAGGCAGTTTGTGTCAAATAAAACCATTTTCTGTTCATATAAAATAACTTGAAAAAACTGTCAGGGCTTTGGTGTCAAATAAATACATTTCATATATTTGTACGGTTACATCATACTTGCCAGCAATCACATGGGTCAATACATTTTATATTAATAAACATTAACTTCAGATACCAGTCAGCAATTGCAGGCAGTTTGTGTCAAATAAATACATTTCATATTTTTGTATGGTTGCATCATACTTGCCAGCGATCTCATGGGTTTTGCGTCAAATACATTTTATATTAATAAACATTAACTTCAGGTACCAGTCAGCAATCAGGTACCAGTCTGCAGTTTGTGTCAAATAAAAACATTTTCTGTTCATATAAAATAACTTGAAAAATGTATCTGGGCTTTGGTGTCAAATAAATACATTTCATATTTTTGTACGGTTACATCATACTTGCCAGCAAATCACATGGGTCAAATACATTTTATGTTAATAAACATTAACTTCAGATACCAGTCAGCAATTGCAGGCAGTTTGTGTCAAATAAAACCATTTTCTGTTCATATAAAATTACTTGAAAAATGTATCTGGGCTTTGGTGTCAAATAAATACTTTGCATATTTTTGTACAGTTACATCTACTTGCCAGCGATCATGCAGTTCAAATATATTTTATATTAATAAACATTAACTTTAGATACCAGTCAGCAATCCCAGGCAGTTTGTGTCAAATAAAACCATTTTCTGTTCATATGGTAGCAGTCCCTTGGATCCGAGAGCCTCGACCGATGCGTGAGGTCACCTTAATTCACCACAACAACGTGATATACTCAAACAGCATCTTTATTCTTCACACGTTGAAGCGACTCATAATACCCCACAGCAACGTGAAAACTGCATTAACATATACAATAAACTTGTTAAATTGCATAAGAAAGCGCAACAATTGGTTACATTACACAACAAACATTCATTCAGACATATATTTCTTTAATTACAATCAACATACCTCGCTACACTCTCCAAGGAATGCAAATCAAACATCATAATCCTTTCGTCTTCATCAGACGTGAGTCAAGTCCATTTCAAAGTGATACAAAGTATAAAATCCACATTAAAACGATATCGGCTCAAACAATCAGTGTCTCTCATTCATGTCCGCCCGCCATCTTATTAAGCTTACTGGCCAACCTGATCACTACGGTGTCTGAGAAGGATCATTTAAGCACAAATATTCGCGATGTCCAAATTGCAATACGTATACACACTCAGTCCAGAATGGTCAAGGCACAGAAAACTGTCAAACTGCAGATTAGATTACACAAACATCTTCAGCATTTCATAACATAATACATGCATGCGTCTTACATTAAGAACATAAATACAATGTTTCAAATGGTCCCTTACACTCCCACCAATCATGACATGATATATACAACCCCAATAAATCATACATGATTTCAAATCTCAAGGGCCATTAAATAGTTCATCCTATGCAAAGATGCATGAATTTAACACAATTAAGTTAAACTTGAATACCAAAATGTGTTTTTTAATCTTCAACTGCACTGCATCTTTCACGTTCAAGCAGAAGCACTAACTTTTGAACTGGTCTTTCTAGAACTGAGGATTTAAATGCGGAGTAATGCTTTCCTAATGAACTCTGCTCACTAGCTCGCACTTTTACTCTTCACACTAATCCGTCACTGTCCACAGTTGTTTCCACTATTCATCCCAACTGCCACTGATTTCTTGGGAAGAGATCTTCCTTTATCAGAACTACATGGTTCACCTTGAGATTACGCCACATGCCATTTCTGCCACATAGAGATATTCAGAAGATACTCTCTCTTCCATCAACTCCAAAATTGTTCAATCAGATATTGAATGCGGAGCCAACGCTTGGTGCCATACATGTCTTCTCTCACAAATTCCCCTGGAGGCGGAAGGGCAACCTTTGACTTCATTTGAATCAAATGATTAGGTGTTAAAGGCTCAAGGGAATTAGGATCATTTATTCCGTCTGCATTGCACACAACTGTTTATCAACTCAGCAAACAAATTGCTGCAGCCGATAACCCAAAAGCCATTTGCTCTGAGCTCCATCTGAGTTTGGCTTCTAACTTGATGGCATATTTGAGAATGATAATATTGCAAAATAAGTTGAGTAATGTGACTATCCTTTGGCAGAATATACGGACGCGTAAATTCTTTGCTGAGAGATGAATGCTTAAGTCTGCCCCCGACACAAAGTAAGTATGCCTTCTCCCAAACTGGATCTAAGTTGAAGAGAGGATTAGAACGAGGAAGACTTCCTTAAGCTTCTAGTACCTTTATCTCTTGGCTGAATGCCTGCTGTTGGACAAGCTTTATTACTGTTTTAGCAGCACTCTCTTTAGAATTTCACAACATCAGAACTATTCCCTTTAGACCCCAATCTCTTAATTCTTGCGACGACCATAAGAAGTGTTGTCCAAGATGAAAACCTTGACAGACGATCAAGAGTTTCTGCACAGTCGTTACTTCTGGTAACAAAAACTTTAACTGTCTTAACCTCTGGATCACCGACCATTAAGTCAATTGCTGGAATAGATTTTTCATAGACTTCGTCCTTCCACAAAAACTCAGGGACCTGACAGCCAGTTCGTCGAAAGGATATCAGATGCACAAAGTCCCCAAGAGGCATAATCGGCTGGATTTTCAGTTGTATCAACATAATGCCATTGGTTTAGATTGGTGTTCTCTCTTATCAACCGGACTCTGTGTGCCACAAACACATGGAACCTTCGTGCTTCATTATTGAGGTATGAAAGAATGACTTGAGAATCAGTCCATAAGAACTCTTCATCAATCTTAGTACGGAGCTCTGATTTCAGTAGAACACTCAGTCTGACAGCAGTCACAGCAGCTGAAAGTTCCAAACGAGGAATACTTGTAACTTTTGATGGAGAGACTCTAGCCTTAGCCATGATGAGACTGCAATGGACTCTGTTTTCCTCGTTCTTGCATCTCAATTAAGAACATGCGCCATATCCTATACTGCTGGTGTCTGAAAAGTGATGCAACTCTGGTAATAGAATATTGCCAAAATCCTGTGGATTATAACACCTTGGAATTGAAACGTCTCTCAATCTTTGAAGACCTTTTTTTTCATTCCTACGACCATGGGTACAAATCAGCAGGAAGCAAGTCATCCCATCCAATACTTCTGCAAAACAAATGGGGCCACAAAGCCCAATCATACAAAGAAGCGATGCCTGAGAGGATGCCACGATGTGTATCAGGCTTGTCTTTCAAATTTATGTTAAAACTGAACACTTTTGATTTGCCAATGAATGCCCAATGCACATTCCACTAGAGCTGAATCTGGATTAAGATCGAGATGTTTTACACTTGTTGCTCTTTCGGATGGATTTACACAGCAAAGAACTTCACTCTCATTCAAACTGAACTTATGAAGTTGTAAGCCTCCTCTTTTACACAATTCTTGTGCTTCAACTATCAAAACAGATGTCTCTTTGATTGTAGGAACGCTCACAAGGCCGTCATCAACATAAAAGCTGTTTTTAACAAATGAAGTTACAGTAGTATTATACGCCTTATGTAACTGTGCCAGATATTTGAGTCGAAAATTAGCACAGCCTGGAGAAGAGAGATGGACTGTCATCTGATACTCTTTTGGCTCATCTCATTTTGGTCAAGATCTCCATCCTCCCACCATAAGAACCTGAGATAATTGCGATGTTCAGGCATGACAAGAAACTGATGGAAGATCCATTCGATATCACATATAATGGCCACTGATTCCTTTCTGAAATGACAGAGAACTCCTACCAAGGAATTAATCAGATCAGGTCCTTTCAGTAAGGTGTCATTTAAGGTGATTCCATGAAATTTGGCTGAACAATCAAAAACAACTCTTAACTAGCCGGGTTTCTTTGGATGGTAAACCCCATGATGAGGAATATACCATACAATATTTCCCACAGATGCTTCTGGGGCTAACTCTGCATCACCATTTCTGATCACCTTCTCCATGAAGGTTTTATAATGATCATAAAACTGTTGGTTTGCTCTTAACTTTCTCTTTAAATGCTGCAAGCGAATGATGGCCAACTTCTTGTTTGGTAGAGTGGGAAGACTATAGCTTTTAAATGGGAGAGGGATTTTAAGACGACCATTCTCCCTCTGTTGAATGCCTTCTCTAAGAAGCTGTATAAAACGCACATCCTCTTGGGAAACATTTTTACCTTCGGAGTTCCTTTCACTGAAGTCTGACTCCAGAACTCTCAAGATATCTGTAGCTGCTGGAACTGGCATTTCTCTCACTACAACTCTGTGCACAAATCTTTGCCCTCCCTGCCTATCCAAATGAAGATTTTATACTCCATCCCAACTCAGTCTTCTGTGCAAATGGCTCATTGTCGCCTCCTAAAACAATTTCAAGAGGAGCCAAAGCTGAAGGACAATCATATCCAATTAATAGTCCCACATCACAATCTTGAAGTGATGGCAATTTATTTGCAAGATGTTGAAGATGAGGCCATTGTGGAGCTACAGCTCTAGTTGGTATACAAGACATATCAACAGGCATAAAGTCACGTGTATATGTTTGCTGCAGCGATATATATTTTTCAGAGTGAAAGCCTCGAATTCGCAGTCCATGCACACTTTGACTAGCTATTATTGTATCTGTGACAGTCAGTGTACTTAGCTTCAGTTGCAATGGTTGAGTACTTACATTTAGCTCTCAAACAAGATCTTCCAAGACGAAGCTTGAATCACTTTGGGTATCAAGAAGAGCATATGTAAGGATTTCTTTCTGAGGTTCATTTACAGATGACAAAAAAACAGGGACAATGCTAGAGGTAGCAGAAGCATTACGAACAAGCGCATGAGACAAAACCCTGTGGACGTCCTGACCAGTTTCCTCCTCTGAGGAGGTAGAAACTCCATTCAATATTTCACCAGACCTCTCTTGTTCTTCATGTAAACAGGTTGGATGGCGTCAGCCACGTATTCCACAGATGTGTCGCGTTCTACAATCTTTAGTAACATGTCCTTTCCGTAAACATCCAAAGCACAGATGATTTTGATGTATAAAATATCTCTTATCTCCCATTTACCTTAAGGCAAAGGCCGGGCACTTAGCAATGCCGTGAAACTCTTCTTTACAAACAAGACATAGCAACTTTGGCTTAAAAACAGATGGACCTTCTGAGGTCTTCAATTTGCAATCTTTTGTGTGGGAACTTGTACTAAAGGTCTTTGCTCTTCTGGGCAACTTATCATCCAGTGATCTAGAGCTCAACAAAAAAGAGGAAGTGATGGGATTACAAGCGACACAAGTTTCCTTCTGTACAAACTCAGCAAAGTGTTCAAATGTCGGATATTCTCCAGATGTATCAAGTTCTTCTACAACAATTCTACTCCATTTGCGTACAGCCCACTCTGGTAACTTTTTCAACAGCTTATGATTTTCCTCACTATCATTTAAAATGGCCAATCCTTTAACATGGGGCATAGCCTCTAAACAGTCCTTTAAGAAATCAGCAAAATCTCTGAGTGCCAAAGGATCATTTGGACCAATCTTAGGCCACTTCATAAGCTTGTCTCGGTTGGCCTTATGCACAACAAATGGATTCCCATACCTGTCCTTTAAAACTGACCAGGCACTCTCATATGAATCCTTGGAGCTCCGATAGAAGAATCCCTCCACAGCTTTACGTGCTTCCCCTGTAAGATAACTTTTCAAATACAGCATCTTTTCACTAACAGGGATAGGTTTTCTATTAATCAAAGTTGTGAATGACATCTTAAAATCTACAAGCTTCAGTGGATCACCAGCGAACCCAGTTGGTTCAGGAACAAGCAAACAATTCAAGCTGAGCTTGCAATTGCTTCAGCCAAATCAGCAGTTATGTTCTGGGATGTACAAAGTTGCATCCAAAGTTGTTCCAGCAGTGAAAGTATCTGTACTAGGTTCTCTCATTACACCATCTTCAATTTGATTATATGTTCGAACTCGGGTTGCAGCAGCCTTAACGTCCATATCCACTTGCATCATTCCTAACTTTGTTCTCTCCTCTTCTAACTTCAGTTCAATTTCAGCTTGCTTTCGTTTCATTTCTACCATCATCTGTGACTCATGAAGTTTCTGTTCGCTTTCAAGCTTAGTAAGTTTAACTGCCTGAGCTTGTATCTCCTGCATGGACTTTGCTTGTTCCAATTTAGCTGCAAGATCTGCTTCTGCATCTACTCGTTTACTAGAGGCTTTAGAGCTAATAACTGATGGACTGTCTAATTTCTCAGACATGATGCTTTCTGTGTTTGTGTTGTTCTATATTTATCTTTATTTAAAATCATTCACACTCTTTGCTTTTAAACGTCTTCTTTGATCTAGGCCAACTTCAAATCATTTAGAAACAAAATCACATATTTCTGTAGTTAGTGTATTACAAGCATCCATTTTTTGCACAATATCTAAGGTGTTAAGAGAATTACAATAAGAGAAAACTTCATAAGTTTGATTCACATAATCATATCCACCTTGAACAGTTTGATTTATATTATCAAGGTCATCCTTCACACAAAATCCCTTAAGTCTTATCCTAGCTTCTCTAGCCACCTTCTTCCAGGATTCATAAGCTCTCAAAAATGCCTTTAAATGTTTTTTCCACTTCCTGTTCACGTATATGTTTACCTTTCTCTGTAAGCTGTCGTTCACGAGAACTAGAACGAATTTTCTGCCTGACAATGAGCTTCTCATCTGCTTTTCCTGTTAAAGATTCTTCTACAAGACTTAAGGTTTCCCCGCCAGCATAATTTCCCTTTTCCCCCAACAATGACATTGTGTCTTTGAAATAGAGTTATAACCTTCAACATCAAAACGTTGAACACTTCAACTTCACATTTAAATGGCTTATTCAAAAGAACTTTAACAAGGCGGTGAACAGTTTCAAATTCAAGAATAAAATAAATCATTTAACATTTATTGAATAATCATTGCATTTAGCACAACACTTCATTTTCAAACATTTGAACCTATAAAAGATTGCTGCCCGTGTGGAGGAACCCACGGGGAGCCTGAGCCGGCACAGGGCATGCCGGGCGGGCCCGACAGGCCCAACATCTAGAGCTGTGGCTCTCGACCACAAAGAGCTAGACACATTCACTCAGCCCTGGAATTCATCCTCACGAAATGTCCTCGAACAGACATTTCTCTCTTCCGTGTTTTTAGCTTCCTTCACTCGTCTCACGTGAGTTCTTTCAGAACCTAAGAGGATGAGGAGGATGAGCTAGAACTCGTCGGAACTCTAAGCTGCGCCAGGCCTTGCGGCCTTGTCTTTCCATTCTCCAAAGACCACAGGACTTCAGCTGGGTCCCTCTCAGCTCTCGGTTCTTCTTCAATTGTCACATGGGAAGAAACTCCTAGTCACCATCGAGTCAGAACATCTTTGGAGTTCATCACTCTTCGGACCCGGAAGAACGTGATCGCGATTCCAAACCACCACTGCTCTAAACCATCGAGACTTTCACCCGAGACTGCATTCGGACACTTGTTCATCGACCAAGGCAATGCAAGTATCGTACATTTAACTAAACAAAACAGAGGTTTAGTATAAGCTGTAGACAGCACTGATGGTTTCACTCAGGTGGTTAACTGACTCTTTTCATAGCTACATTCTCTGGTCTCTCTAACTGCTTCTCACTGACCCTTCCCCCATGTATGAATGATTTCATGTCTGTTTGTTTAGATTAGTTATGTGTTAGTCCTTCGTTAATAAACTCTTGTGCACAAATTACATGAGTTTTGATTCTGATTCTGCCTTGCAAATTAATGTCCCTTTACGATTCCGATCCGAGCTACATGCCCTAATGCAACAGTACTTTAAGAAAGTTATTTTCTGTGCCCAAGAAAATATCATTTCTTAGAGTTGATATAAAACGTATACTGAATGTTCGCTGGACGAACAGATTAGTTGATGGAAAATTAATTCTGCTACAGTTACTACTGGCAGCTGATATAAATAACTGTAATTAATCATAATTAATTGTAATTATTTATATACATTTCCCTTTGAGCTAAATCACAACACACTCAAATATAAATATTATGATAAAAATATGGAATTTAACTTAAGATATAAAAATGAAATATATGTATGTATATATATATATATATATATATTAAATATCTTAAGATATTTAAAATAAATAAATAATACAAATCAAGAGCATGTTATCACACTTAACATTAAAACATTGCGGATAAATGACAACGTAAGAAAAAAAAAATCATTTTGTTGGTTTACTTATTTAAAAAAAACAAACAAACAAACAAAAAAAACCAACAGTGAACTAAAAGGAAATTATTAATTATTGTTTTTTTTTCTTGTATAAAATGCTTCCCAACTGCATCCCTCAAGTACTCTGTTGCTGCCGGAAAGTTGGTCATCACTGCATCTGCCAAATAAGAAACAAAAAAAATAGCATAGGAAAAACACAATTTTTGACACAATCTTTTACTTTTATTTCACTAATTGTGACGGTGTCATTCTCTTTTACTTGGATGCACACTAAAAACAAAAACGAGGTATATATTGTGCATCACCATTCAGTGTGGAAAAAAAGAGAGAAGCTCTCTGGTAAATGTTGTGTGCTGTATATACATACCACTAATGACTGAGAACAGTGCAGTCTTTTCAAATGCCTCCTTTTGCATTGGACCACCCCCTTAATGTTGAATTTGGACAACAATTTGTGGTTAACATTTGCAGACAAAGTTTGACATTTTATAATGACCAGTAAAGGAATTATTTTTTACATTTCTAATTTGCGCTGTAACTTATCTAAGTATTGACACCACAATGTTTGATTAATGTGGCACATTTTGAAGACTTTACCTTTCCAGCATCCTTCTGGCACTGTCTTTAAGGTTTCTTCCTTCAATTCTGCACAACTTTGACACCTGAATAACACATGCCAATGTCAGGCAGGTAGTATTATATGCGTCAGTGTAAAAGTGTCCAAAATTGTCTGGCACAACTAATTTCATAACAACACAGTGATAGCTGCTGTAACTAAAATGTAACCCAGTACAGACATTAATCTTAAATGTACATGGAATAATAAATTCATCCCTTGTTTTAATTACATTATGTTTTCTGATTGTACCGGTTAGGTTTTAATGCTGCATTGCACATCTTAGCTATTTGCAATATTTTAATACTGCTGCAAACTTTTTATAATTGAAAATTTTATATTGCCATTTTAAATAATTTGTTTTTGTTGAGCTTTAGTATTAATTTGGAAGTTTTAAACTAAATCTTATTGTACTTGTACAATAACAAAGATATTCTATTCAATTAGCTCATGCTTTCTGTATGTACCAAGCCACTGTTCAGTCATAAATTCAATATAATAGTTAAAATAAATGATTGACTTTGTCAAAGATGAAAACTCTAGTGAGGAAATGTTTTTTTTTTTGCCTCTCCTCATTTTCCAACAGCTTTTCCAGATGCAGAAACTCCTCCTCAATTTGTCCAATTCTTCTGAATGTGTGTTCACTGTATAAATTAATATAGATTAATCTTTTTCAAAACTGTTTGTTCTGTTGTTCGTTCTTTCGCCTCTTCTTGCGCTGTTTAAAATCGCGTGAGTTTGTAAACATACAAATGATAAACTTTTACTTTATTATCTATTAAATTTTGCAATTAATCCTCTGATCACATGCATGCTGTACCGTGGGGCCTAGTCTATGGGGATTACTATCATCTGCGATCTACTCCCTTCACTAAAATGTCACGGTTCTGTTGGAAATTTTTCTTAGAGACCAGGAGACGTTTTGGATATCTTGAAGCAGAAGTTTCTCTTTACAAATTCAAATTTAAACCTCCATAAATCCATTCTATAGCCTATGTTTGTTAACATTAAGCCCCATCTTCCATTCATGTAACTTGAAATAGTTACAGGCACATTTATCTTATTCTGTGTCTTATCCTAGATTTAATTAGGTGTAATAGTTCTTTTCAGAACCATAACTGTTGACACATGCGACATGGATGGTAATATGTCGTACAAGCTACATGTTGACACAGAAAACCATGTAGCATAAGAGTGGAAGTCCTGAAGTTCCATGGCACCTGAATAGCCCTGAAGTCTGTAGTTTTCTGTAGTCCATTTCCCACGTAGATTCACTCAGATGACTCTTTGTCCTCATGAAGCTTGTTCATGGATGTCTGAGGTGATGCTTTACTCCAGGATGCTGCTTTTGAAGACATCATGGCATGTGCATATACCTGCAACACAAGAAAACAAAGAAACAGCAGACCAGCAGTATTCATGTATAGACATCTTTAGACTTCTATTGATCGTATAGTGGTTTTTAAGTCTAGTGATCATATAGTGGTTTTGTTGACCTAGTCTTAAGTCATTTGACACCTATGGACCAGTGAGGTGGGGACAAACTGATGAGGGGAAAAACCTATGAGGAAATCTTCACCACAGGGTTGGCCCCCGAGGCCTGTTGCACTTCGGTTCTTCCCTGGGCTCCTCACTGGCCTGTGTGTCCTAGTCTGTCCCTGTAGTTGGTGTGCGAACTTAACTGTGCAATCACTCCATCCTCTAATGAAACATCAGTCATAGCAAACATCATAACCCATAGAGGATAGGTGAGTGACTGGAGTGTGCTGTAGTATTGTTTTTGGCTGTGAGTGTACTTAACCAGAGTCCCCCAGTGGGAAGAAATCAACTTTCTTTTGTTCTATTTACAAAGAATCTTTTAATCTTTGTTGTAGATTACTGGGGTAATTAAGAACTCACAGCCCTAACAGTTAGCACCTCAGCAAGCTGCCCCACGAGTTTGGTGTAGTGGGGAGGGTCTGCTTCAGAGTTGCAAGCAGACTGAGTAGGAGCTGATTTACACTGTTCATTTCTTTTACATACTTTTTGTTTTTCCTACACTCAGTGTCCAAGTTTACCACAGTAATGACAACTGCCCTCCCTCTTAGGACGTTTTCTGTTGGTTCTTTGTGTTGACCTGAAAGGATGCTGCTGCAATCTTTACTCTTGCTTTAACATCAGAGTCTCTTTCCCAAATAGCTAACATGTCTAGGTTACTTCTGAGAGTTTTGTTAGACCAAGTTAGATCTAGGAATGCCAAGGCTTTTCTGTACTCAGCTACAAGGCCATCTGACCAGATGCGGACTAGGGGTCCTTTGTCATCTAGCACACTTTCAGGATCATCAACTATTCCACTGTAAGCTACAGCTGTCTGGCAGAACCTTACAGTGTATTCATTCACAGTTTCTTCTTTCCTTTGCACACAGTTAGTGATTCTGGACCAGTCTATTTTGGGTCCCATGATATTCTTTAGAATTTTCAAAACACCTTCTCTCAAATCCGCTTTACTGGCATGTTCAGAAGTAACAGCAGACTCAAAACTGTTGAATTCAGATTCAGTTAGAATTTGTGACATCAGCTGTGTAACTTCTGCTAACGACATGTCGTAGAGACGCATTTTGCTGATCAATGCTCTTCTAAATTCAGAAAAATTGGTGCGTGCTGAGGGTAAGCTCTGAGATAAGCTCTCTATATCTTTAGGTCCTAGCGCGGTATGGACTTGTACCTGGAGTATGGGGGTTGCAGATGGAACAGTTTCAAGCCCTTCTACCCTACTCTGAGCCCTTTGTCTCACTCCACATACTTCAATTGAAATTGCTGCATCTTTCTCTATCCTTCCAGTATTGCATTTGTCCTCTTGTCTACACAAAGACTGTAAGTCAGGATAGCTTTCATCTGACTGTTGGTCGTTTGAGTCACTTTTGGTTGAGGCCTTGTTATGGCCCACCTTTTTAGTGAGACAGGACACTCAAGTGTGCAGCTGTTTGTTTTGTTCTTTTAACTTAGCAATACACTGAGCTTGTTCTTGTGCTATAGCTAAACTAAACTCTCTGTGGCAGCAGATAATGCCTTTAATGTTTTTCTTTCTGATACATGCTCCAAGTACCTTTTTGCATTCTTCAACTGACCATACTTTTTCTTTGTTAAATCCAATCTGACTGACTCTGTCACTATTGAGTCCATGTGCTCACCTAACAATGATTTGAACTCATTGTCTGTCCATATAGGGGTAGCTAGTCCACCTTTCTCAGTTGTTGGAATCAACCTAGCATTCCTTCTCAACATTTTGTAATGTCTTTCTGACAAAACAATGCACTTCTAACACCTCCCTGGCAAGCAGAGGATAAATTTGTTAACACAGAACAACTGTTGTTAACCTTCTCTGGCAAAGCAGAGGAAAACCTAGTTAATACACATCATCATGTATTCAACCTTCTCTGGCAACGCAGAGGACAACATAAACTACTTGCACTTTAGGCTAATCTTCTCTGCCTAAACAGAGGGTCACTGATATTAGCATGTAATGCTAATCTTCTCTACCTGAATAGAGGATAACTGGTCTGTTAACCAAACCCTGCAGCTGTTTGTTAACTCTTCTCTGGCGGCGCAGAGGCTAACCACATGTACTGGTCTGTAGTGGTTCTTTGAATAGAGTAACACTCACCAAATCGTTGTTGAGCTGAAAAAGTTTCTGGAATTCAGTCTGGAATGATGTCTGGCGAGAAGCTCTATCCGAATCATGGCACCAAAACTGTTGGAAATTTTTCTTAGAGACCAGGAGACGTTTTGGATATCTTGAAGCAGAAGTTTATTCAGATACTCGCTGCGTGGCGCTGCAGTGATCAAAAAGTCGTCTGACAAAATCTCAGCACAGCAGGGTATATAGGTTTCAAGGGGGAGGAGTACATATAGGTGGAATCAATCTAAACAAAGTATGCAAATGTGGTACAGGAAATCAGCCCAGTAAAAGGTTTTTCCCAGCCTTGATCTATTTAGCATACAAGTGTCATTCAAATGCATAGGTGCTAAAGCAAAAGGCACAATTGTACCCTGAGCTTAGAATTCACACTTAACTTGGGAAAAACCTGCCAGATGTTCAGCTGGACTGCCTGCTCTTAGAATGTCACAATATACATAACTTTTTTAGCTCATGTTGTTATACTGGAACCTAGCATAGGATCAGCATATTTTAAACAGATTCTTAAATTTGTAATCCTTCAGTTCCTACACATGATAACAAATAATGTATAGATAAACAATGAACACATATACTTACAAGACCAAGCAGGAATGTCCTTTATCATTTGTTGTTTGCCCATTGGTTTCCCACAGGTAAACGTATCCACCTTATTTTTCAATGCGGAAGTAAGCTGTTTTCTGGTAATGTGTTAGACTTCCTGTTCATAATCTGCCATAGAGAAATAACAAGAAGAATACTGAGGTGCTGTAAACGGTAAAACAATTTGCACTACAAACTATTGTGTTCATAAAGATAATACATTAAAATAACATGGTAAGACACACCAATTTGCAATATCAAGCAGCAAAACGAGCTGTTTTTAACAGATAAACATAGCTGGATGCGGATGAGACCGGAAGCCAGACACATTAAATTTACAAATGGCCGCTCCCACTCTTACGACAAAAATAAGGTGGATAGTGTTCTCTTGTGTAAAAACAAAATTCAGAATGGCGGAATTATCGCAAGATCTTGCAACAGTGATCTTTACTAAAGCTGTGTCCGAAACCGCTCCCTATCCACTATATAGTGCACTATATCGGGTGTCAGCCATTTTGTGGTGATGTCCGAATTCTGAGTGAACGACTTCATTCCCTATGTACAACCTATGTACGCTTGCTGAAGCACTATATCCAACAATCCAATGCGGAGAACCAACGAGCTGGAAGAGAGAGCGGGAGCGAACAAGTTTGAATGAGAGATGCCGTTTACATCTTTATTATTTCTGCTTTATTGTTTATTTCATGCATTATTCATATCAAAATATATAATATAGGCATTAACTCAGTTTAATATTTTACTAATTTAATGAGCTGGCATCTTTGTTAATTTACAAAAAATGATGATAATTTGGTGGATATTTAAAAATGTTCGTTGGTAGCGTATTCATTCTGATGTAATATTAACAGGCGCTCTACGACCATTGGCATATTACGCTGCTCAGGAGAGTTTCAAGATATTACAAACAATAAATACATAAAATTATGAACATGTAATTAATATATTGATGTATAATGTTATTTTTGTTGACAGTATTTTAATAGTATTTAATGATTATGAACACATAAGCATTACAAAACAAATTAATACCATTAATAAAACCATAAAACTGACGCGGTGGTATTTATAATTACAGTATAAAGCATATTGCACATTGCATATTGCTATTAATATTATTTTCTAAAACAAGGGTAATGTAATATAAAAGTAAATGTGACAAAGATGTTTTTCGGAACAGCTCCAGGTCTCATGCGAAGTGTAATGTTGTACGTCACCGTCCGAATTCGTTCACTTCATTTCGTTCACTCCTTCTGATATAGTCCACTCAACCGCCATTCACTATATAGGGATTAGTGAATGAGTGAACGAGTGAGCGATTTCGGACACAGAAACTTTCAAGTCTCGCGTTGCCAGCAGTCCCGTCTCAGTAGGGCTACAATTGCCATCTAGCGGTTGGGAATTGTAATTGCATATTTATTTATAAATTGAAAGAGTCAAATTATATCGTATAAGGTGTATGAATGTTACATTTAACCGCTTGTGGGATGCATATTATTAAATGCAATTAAACTTTTGAAACATTTAAATTAGCATTATTTTGGCATAATTAATAATGTCATATTTAATAATGCTATAAAATAATGAAATAAAACATAAAATAATGCTAATTTAAATGTTTCAAAAGTTTACTTGCATTTAATAATTAGCAGCGTGGGAAAAAAATGACATCTAAACAATTTTAAGACTATTTTGGCCATGCTCAACGCTGGTCTGATACTGGGCTATATCCAAGCTGTTTAAGATTAGACCACTGATTGCCTCGACGTTGAAAGTAATTTTTTACCTTTTGTGGGCATTTTTTTCCCATTATAAAGCCATTCTTTTTTTCTGAAAGTGTGCATTATGTTTTGCGTCAATTTTTTAATATTTAATAAAGTCACTTAGAATAATAAGACATAGGCTGTTACCACACAAAAAAAATCATTATCAACAAAATTCATATTTTCAATATAGAGGAAACACAAACGCTGCATCTGAACTGGCATTTAGATGTATTTACCCACTGTTTAATGCAGGACATGAATGCATTGATCCTGCAGTTACAAATGCATGAATAATGTTGTAATATTTTAATCCTAAAATGTTGCATGCTGATATTTGAAATTATAAAAAAAAAAAAAAAAAAAAAAATGAAAAGGTACTTTAAATGTGGAATTACAACCGCCAGTAGGTGTCAGTAAGTCACTGTTATTAAGCGAGTCATTGCGATTGAATCGAATCATTTAAACGGTTGATTAATTCAGGAACGAAACACCATCATGTTGTTTAGAGATGCAAAACAGTGCAGTGGCTGTGTTTGGAATGAAAATAGGCAATATGGTGTCTAAAACGTAAGTCTCTTAATGTTAACTTCTAGTTTACTGAAAAGTTGTATAAAATCAATATCACATTTGTAATTTTTGCAAAGAAAAAAAAAATGGCACTCTTCGTGTGATATTGATTAACTATATTAAATGATATAAATATACATATTCTGCCCCCATATCCATTTTGGGAAAATGCATTTTAGTGGACTGAATCACGCAGTGAAAGAACGACGCTAGCTAGTGTTTAAGCACTCATACCTCTTCTTATAATCAATGAAGCTGTCCATACACTGTATGATAAATTAGTCTCTTACTTACATAGTTCGTACATCTGCATTTTGTTGATTATGATGAGGGAATTCACGAGTTTCAGTCTGAACAAAACTCCAGGTTTCAGCAATGACTATTCTGGACGCCTCTGATTGGCCACTGCATTCTAAACTCACCAGAATGCGCAACGATGTAAAAAACGTGTAAAAATAAAATATGATTTAATGTGAGCAAGTCTAAATTTAATACAGCAATTGAATCTTTTCATTTCATTTTCATTAGTTTTATGTTTTAACTATTATAGTTTTATCAAAAAACCAGGGGACCCCCCAAGTATATCTTTTTGGGTGTTATGGGAGGTCCGGGACCCCCCAGCCACCCCTCAATTCGAACACTGGATATAGAAATAAATAAAAATAGAAATAAATAAATATTTGATTTTTATTTTGTATGGCCTCCTTTGGCCTTGATAAAAGCATGCATTCTTGCTAGCATAATTTCTATGCACTTTTCCACAGTCTCCATTGTTACTGGCTTCCTAATAGTTTCTAGTTGTTTCCAAAGACTTGCTTTTGATTAAACTTTTGTGCAATCTATCTTTGAATCCATTCAGTCCCAACAATAGCTAATTGTATTTTAGCATTCGAAACACTACTGTGACTAAAGATCTAATCATTACAGAAACAAACATAACATTGGTTATTACCAATACTTAGTTTAGGGCAGCTGTGGCACAAACTTTACATTGGGTGGTGGTCTAATACATTTGTTACGCACAGTATATGTAATTACAAACAACAACAACAACAACAATAATAATAATAATAATAATAATAATAATAATAATAATTCCTTACATTTATATAGCACTTTTCTGGGCAGTCAAAGCGCTCTACATAGAAGGGGGAATCTCCTCAACCACCACCAGTGTGCAGCATCCACCTGGATGATGTGACGGCAGCCATATTGCGCCAGAATGCCCACCACACTCCAGCTTATTGGTGGAGAGGAGATGTGAGTGTTGAAGCCAATCAGAATATGGGGATGATTAGGAGGCCATGATGGTTAGAGGCCAACGGGCAGATTTGGCCAGGATGCCGGGGTTACACCCCTACTCTTTTCGAAGGACATCCTGGGATTTTTAATGACCACAGAGAGTCAGGACCTCGGTTTAACGTCTCATCCGAAGGATGGTGCTCAACAAGTGCAAACAAGACCATGCACTTTTTACACCTTTCTTTGAAAGTAGTAAAATGTTCAAAAATTATTTTGTAAATTAAATATGTGAATGAAAAATGGGCTGAGGACAACAATGACTCTAAAAAAAGACTATCCACACTTTGTTGACCATAAAGTATGAAGTGATTAACATTAGGATTATTATTATACCTGTGACAGTTGGATTCACTAGTCATAAAATGTTTAAATTTGCTGCATACTTTTCAGATTTACATCTCATCTTAGAACAATTACACCTGTATGAGTCAGGTTCACAAGTTATTAATAATTTATCAGAGTACATTGAAAAAAGTGGTAGTCTTATTTTGTAAGGGTTTTCACAAATTTTACACAAATTTTATATTTCATATTAATAAACTCAGTATAAAATGTGTGTGTGTGTGTGTGTGTGTGTGTGTGTGTGTGTGTGTGTGTGGAATAGGGGGGAGGGAGCACTCTAGTTGTCATTGCCCAGAGGCACCAAAGAGTTTTAATCTGCCACTGATCGCAGGCAGTTTCTGTCAAATAAAAACATTTTCTGTTCATATAAAATAACTTGAAAAAATCATTCAAATGCATAGGTGCTAAAGCAAAAGGCACAATTGTACCTTGAGCTTAGAATTCACACTTAACTTGGGAAAAACCTGCCAGATGTTCAGCTGGACTGCCTGCTCTTAGAATGTCACAATATACATAACTTTTTTAGCTCATGTTGTTATACTGGAACCTAGCATAGGATCAGCATATTTTAAACAGATTCTTAAATTTGTAATCCTTCAGTTCCTACACATGATAACAAATAATGTATAGATAAACAATGAACACATATACTTACAAGACCAAGCAGGAATGTCCTTTATCATTTGTTGTTTGCCCATTGGTTTCCCACAGGTAAACGTATCCACCTTATTTTTCAATGCGGAAGTAAGCTGTTTTCTGGTAATGTGTTAGACTTCCTGTTCATAATCTGCCATAGAGAAATAACAAGAAGAATACTGAGGTGCTGTAAACGGTAAAACAATTTGCACTACAAACTATTGTGTTCATAAAGATAATACATTAAAATAACATGGTAAGACACACCAATTTGCAATATCAAGCAGCAAAACGAGCTGTTTTTAACAGATAAACATAGCTGGATGCGGATGAGACCGGAAGCCAGACACATTAAATTTACAAATGGCCGCTCCCACTCTTACGACAAAAATAAGGTGGATAGTGTTCTCTTGTGTAAAAACAAAATTCAGAATGGCGGAATTATCGCAAGATCTTGCAACAGTGATCTTTACTAAAGCTGTGTCCGAAACCGCTCCCTATCCACTATATAGTGCACTATATCGGGTGTCAGCCATTTTGTGGTGATGTCCGAATTCTGAGTGAACGACTTCATTCCCTATGTACAACCTATGTACGCTTGCTGAAGCACTATATCCAACAATCCAATGCGGAGAACCAACGAGCTGGAAGAGAGAGCGGGAGCGAACAAGTTTGAATGAGAGATGCCGTTTACATCTTTATTATTTCTGCTTTATTGTTTATTTCATGCATTATTCATATCAAAATATATAATATAGGCATTAACTCAGTTTAATATTTTACTAATTTAATGAGCTGGCATCTTTGTTAATTTACAAAAAATGATGATAATTTGGTGGATATTTAAAAATGTTCGTTGGTAGCGTATTCATTCTGATGTAATATTAACAGGCGCTCTACGACCATTGGCATATTACGCTGCTCAGGAGAGTTTCAAGATATTACAAACAATAAATACATAAAATTATGAACATGTAATTAATATATTGATGTATAATGTTATTTTTGTTGACAGTATTTTAATAGTATTTAATGATTATGAACACATAAGCATTACAAAACAAATTAATACCATTAATAAAACCATAAAACTGACGCGGTGGTATTTATAATTACAGTATAAAGTAATTGCATATTGCTATTAATATTATTTTCTAAAACAAGGGTAATGTAATATAAAAGTAAATGTGACAAAGATGTTTTTCGGAACAGCTCCAGGTCTCATGCGAAGTGTAATGTTGTACGTCACCGTCCGAATTCGTTCACTTCATTTCGTTCACTCCTTCTGATATAGTCCACTCAACCGCCATTCACTATATAGGGATTAGTGAATGAGTGAACGAGTGAGCGATTTCGGACACAGAAACTTTCAAGTCTCGCGTTGCCAGCAGTCCCGTCTCAGTAGGGCTACAATTGCCATCTAGCGGTTGGGAATTGTAATTGCATATTTATTTATAAATTGAAAGAGTCAAATTATATCGTATAAGGTGTATGAATGTTACATTTAACCGCTTGTGGGATGCATATTATTAAATGCAATTAAACTTTTGAAACATTTAAATTAGCATTATTTTGGCATAATTAATAATGTCATATTTAATAATGCTATAAAATAATGAAATAAAACATAAAATAATGCTAATTTAAATGTTTCAAAAGTTTACTTGCATTTAATAATTAGCAGCGTGGGAAAAAAATGACATCTAAACAATTTTAAGACTATTTTGGCCATGCTCAACGCTGGTCTGATACTGGGCTATATCCAAGCTGTTTAAGATTAGACCACTGATTGCCTCGACGTTGAAAGTAATTTTTTACCTTTTGTGGGCATTTTTTTCCCATTATAAAGCCATTCTTTTTTTCTGAAAGTGTGCATTATGTTTTGCGTCAATTTTTTAATATTTAATAAAGTCACTTAGAATAATAAGACATAGGCTGTTACCACACAAAAAAAATCATTATCAACAAAATTCATATTTTCAATATAGAGGAAACACAAACGCTGCATCTGAACTGGCATTTAGATGTATTTACCCACTGTTTAATGCAGGACATGAATGCATTGATCCTGCAGTTACAAATGCATGAATAATGTTGTAATATTTTAATCCTAAAATGTTGCATGCTGATATTTGAAATTATAAAAAAAAAAAAAAAAAAAAAATGAAAAGGTACTTTAAATGTGGAATTACAACCGCCAGTAGGTGTCAGTAAGTCACTGTTATTAAGCGAGTCATTGCGATTGAATCGAATCATTTAAACGGTTGATTAATTCAGGAACGAAACACCATCATGTTGTTTAGAGATGCAAAACAGTGCAGTGGCTGTGTTTGGAATGAAAATAGGCAATATGGTGTCTAAAACGTAAGTCTCTTAATGTTAACTTCTAGTTTACTGAAAAGTTGTATAAAATCAATATCACATTTGTAATTTTTGCAAAGAAAAAAAAAATGGCACTCTTCGTGTGATATTGATTAACTATATTAAATGATATAAATATACATATTCTGCCCCCATATCCATTTTGGGAAAATGCATTTTAGTGGACTGAATCACGCAGTGAAAGAACGACGCTAGCTAGTGTTTAAGCACTCATACCTCTTCTTATAATCAATGAAGCTGTCCATACACTGTATGATAAATTAGTCTCTTACTTACATAGTTCGTACATCTGCATTTTGTTGATTATGATGAGGGAATTCACGAGTTTCAGTCTGAACAAAACTCCAGGTTTCAGCAATGACTATTCTGGACGCCTCTGATTGGCCACTGCATTCTAAACTCACCAGAATGCGCAACGATGTAAAAAACGTGTAAAAATAAAATATGATTTAATGTGAGCAAGTCTAAATTTAATACAGCAATTGAATCTTTTCATTTCATTTTCATTAGTTTTATGTTTTAACTATTATAGTTTTATCAAAAAACCAGGGGACCCCCCAAGTATATCTTTTTGGGTGTTATGGGAGGTCCGGGACCCCCCAGCCACCCCTCAATTCGAACACTGGATATAGAAATAAATAAAAATAGAAATAAATAAATATTTGATTTTTATTTTGTATGGCCTCCTTTGGCCTTGATAAAAGCATGCATTCTTGCTAGCATAATTTCTATGCACTTTTCCACAGTCTCCATTGTTACTGGCTTCCTAATAGTTTCTAGTTGTTTCCAAAGACTTGCTTTTGATTAAACTTTTGTGCAATCTATCTTTGAATCCATTCAGTCCCAACAATAGCTAATTGTATTTTAGCATTCGAAACACTACTGTGACTAAAGTTCCCTATCTGTCGTACACTCCGAGTTGTGTCGAGTAGTGTACGACACTAGGGGTCGCTCTTGAGAGCCCAAACACCTCTGACAGTTTTGAGAAAGGCCAATGAAAATTGGGTGTGCAGATTTGCATAGCTGGCCACGCCCCGGGCGGCCGGGTATAAAAGGGCAGCGTGTGCATCTGCTCACTCGTTCTGTTCTTCGGAGCCGAATGCAGCGTCTCTGTGTGAGAAGCGGCAACATTCACCTCTCTCGTCGTTGGATCTACGGCACAGACAGCGGTCTCTCCCTCTCTGACACGGCTCGTGTTGTGAGAGTTCCCCTGGGTGCGTCGACGGCGATCTTCGGGAGAAGATTTTCCTCTAATCGAGCAAATTTTCTCTAAAAGAGCTCCACGGGCGGATTGTGTGTTTCACTATGCCTTTCCGTCCGTGTCCAACTGGTTGCGGTTTCTACCTTTCCCCTAACGATCGGCACGATCGCTGTGTTCAGTGCTTGGGGCGTGAGCATGCTGAAGCAGCGTTCGTTAATGGGGACTGTCAGTACTGCGAGGACATGCCCTTGGGCACGCTCCGCTCTCGGGCCGCGTTCTTTTCGAAGAAGCCGCGGCGCCATTCAACTGCTTCCCGCTCCGGTCCTTCTACTTCCGGGTACGAGGCCGCAGCGATGTGCGTTGAACAAGAGCGGCAGGGGGACGATGTTTTGCCGGGTACGTCCTCGCAAACCGTTCACCCTGTGTGCCCGCCGATCGAGTCTCAGGACGATTTTGAAAG
The DNA here is from genome assembly GCA_036247105.1 of Cirrhinus mrigala. Lineage (NCBI taxonomy): Eukaryota > Metazoa > Chordata > Actinopteri > Cypriniformes > Cyprinidae > Cirrhinus > Cirrhinus mrigala. The sequence goes on from JAMKFB010000724.1 coordinate 112,515, forward strand.
CTCGTCTCAGTATGGGCTGGATCTTTTGTTCGGGGCTCCTGCTGAGGGAAAGGTGGAGTCTGTAGCATCGGAGGGAGAGCCGTCAGAGGCTGACGTCACGGCTGAACTTGCCGCTTCGGCGGGAGAGTCCCAGTCTGTGGCGGACGCCGAAATGGCCGCCGCACTAAAACGGGCAGCCAAGGAGATTGGGGTTGTGTGGGTTCCCCCGCCCAGCCCTGAGCCTTCAAGGCTGGATGACTGGTTCCTGGGTGGGCGTGACTCAAGGCCACGTTCCTCCCCGGTCCCGTTTTTCCCGGAAGTGCATGAGGAGTTGACGAAGTCGTGGAAAGCCCCTCTGTCGGCTCGTTCACGGCACGCTAACTCCCCGTCCCTCACCACCCTCGATGGCGGTCCAGCGAGGGGGTATACGGAGGTCCCCCAGGTGGAGAGAGCGATTGCGATGCACTTGTGCCCGCAAAACGCCGCCTCCTGGAGGGGCCCCCCGAGACTCCCGTCCAGGGCTTGTAAGTTTTCGTCTACGCTTGTAGCGAAGGCTTATGCGGCCTCTGGGCAAGCTGCCTCCGCCTTACACGCTATGGCGATATTGCAGGTCTATCAGGCTAAGGTTCTCAAAGACCTGCACGAGGGTGTTCCTGACCCAGAGCTGTTACACGAGCTGCGCTCTGCGACCGACTACGCTCTACGAGCCACGAAGGTTACAGCGCAGGCTCTGGGGAGGGCGATGTCCACCATGGTGGTCCAGGAGCGCCACCTATGGCTAAACCTGGCCGAGATGCGAGATGCCGAGAAAGCACGCTTTCTTGACGCTCCCATTTCCCAGGCTGGTCTCTTCGGCGAGGCCGTGGAAGAATTTGCCCAGCAGTTCTCCACGGCGAAACAGCAGACGGAGGCCATCAAACACATCCTGCCTCGGCGTGCAGCGAGCGCGGGCTCAGCTCAGCCGACGCAGCAACCTCCGTCTGCTCCCCGCCGGGGAAGGCCTCCTACGAGGATGACTCAGGCCCCGCAACCTGCCGGTCCTGCAGCCAGACCCTCCCTTCGGTCCAGTTCTCGTAGGAAGGTGGCACCGCCAGCCCGTCCTCAGGTCACTAAGAACCCACGTCAGGCTTCAAAGCGTTCCTGAGACGGGCAGCCCAGGGAAGGAGGATCATCTGACCTGTCCGGATCCGCACTCGACGAGGGGACGAGCGCTGGATTCGGCTTCTATCCGGCTGTCTGCCGCACGGCAGACGGCTACCACATGGTCAATAAAAGAGCAATTTCCTTCTTCTCTGGGCGCAACTTACAGCACCTCCGACCCTCTACTCGACGGTCGGATGCTGTTTCCATTATCAGAAGCATACGGCCGCACGACACCTGTACCCCCGTATGCTCTGAAACAACGAGCTCGTTCAGACGATCTCCCCTCTCGGGCGGATCATCTGCACAGCTCTCACAAGTTGGTCTCCCTGGGCAAAACGGCCAGTGTGGTTCGGGGCTTCTCACCCCCGGCCACGCGCTGTTTTCTCAGCGAAGGTATTCCCACCCATGGTACACCGAATCTAGTTCCTCTGAGACCCCTAGCGGAGAATTTTTCGGATTGGCTAAATCTCCCCAATCCTTCCCGCTGGCTCCTCAGGACAATTCGGCTCGGCTACGCCATCCAGTTTGCGCGGCGTCCACCCAAGTTCCGTGGTGTTCTCACTACGTCGGTTCAGGGCCCCAACACCACGGTTCTTCGAGCAGAAATCGTAGTCCTTCTGGCGAAGGGTGCGATAGAAGCTGTCCCCTCAGCCGAGATGAAGAAAGGGTTCTACAGCCCCTACTTCATTGTACCCAAGAAAGGTGGCGGTCTCAGACCAATCTTGGATCTGAGGGTCTTGAATCGGGCCCTGCTCAAGCTCCCGTTCAAGATGTTAACCCTCAAGCACATCCTCACGTGTGTCAGACTTCAAGATTGGTTTGTGGCCATAGACCTGAAGGACGCGTACTTTCATGTCTCAATCCTCCCAAGACACAGACCGTTTCTGCGGTTTGCCTTCGAAGGACGGGCATATCAGTACAAGGTTCTCCCCTTCGGCCTCTCCCTGTCGCCCCGGGTCTTTACGAAGGTAGCGGAGGCCGCCCTTGCCCCCCTCAGGGTAATGGGCATACGCATTCTCAATTATCTCGACGACTGGCTAATTCTAGCTCACTCGTGGGATTTGGTTTGCGCACACAGGGACATGGTTCTCAACCATCTGGCTCGGTTGGGGCTTCAGGTCAACTGGGAAAAGAGCAAACTCTCCCCGGCACAGAGGATCTCTTTTCTCGGTGTAGAGCTGGACTCGGTCAGTATGTCTGCACGTCTCTCCCCGGAGCGTGCACAGTCAGTTCTGAGGTGTGCGGCAACACTCAGATACAGGTCAGCGGTCCCCCTAAAACAGGTTCAGAGGCTCCTAGGGCACATGGCATCCTCAGCCGCGGTCACGCCGCTGGGTCTGATGCACATGAGACCGCTGCAGCACTGGCTTCATACTCGAGTCCCCAGGTGGGCGTGGCGTCGAGGTACATTCCGGGTGAACATCACACCATCGTGTCGCCAGACACTCAGCCCTTGGACAGACATTATGTTCCTACGGTCAGGAGTTCCCCTGGAACAGGTGTCCAGACGCATCATTGTCACCACAGATGCTTCCAAGACAGGCTGGGGTGCCACCTGCAACGGGCAGGCAGCTTCCGGGGTCTGGACAGGCCCCCGACTGTTTTGGCACATAAATTGTCTGGAGTTGTTGGCAGTGCTCCTGGCCCTGAGGAGGTTCCATCCTATGATTCGGGGCAAGCACGTGTTGGTCAGGACCGACAACACTGCGACTGTGGCCTACATCAACCACCAGGGCGGTGTACGCTCCTTTCGCATGTCACAACTAGCCCGCCACCTGCTGCTCTGGAGTCAACACAGACTCAAGTCTCTACGAGCCACTCACATTCCGGGCGAAGCCAATCGTGTGGCCGATTCCCTGTCGCGACAGGTTTCGCTCGGAAGCGAGTGGAGACTCCACCCTCAGTCGGTCCAGCTGATTTGGGATCGATTCGGCCAGGCACAAGTGGACCTCTTTGCCTCACCGGAATCCACCCACTGCCAGCTGTGGTACGGTCTGACCGAGGCCCCCCTCGGGATAGACGCACTGGCACACAGTTGGCCAAGGGACCGACTCAAGTATGCTTTTCCCCCGGTGAGCCTCATCGCACAAACCCTGTGCAAAGTCAGGGAGGACGAGGAACAGATTCTCTTGGTGGCCCCCTTCTGGCCCAACAGAACCTGGTTCTCGGATCTGGTGCTCCTGGCATCAGCTCCTCCCTGGCGCATTCCTCTGAGGAAGGACCTCCTTTCTCAGGGGAAGGGCACAATTTGGCACCCGCGCCCCGATCTTTGGAACCTCCACCTTTGGTCCCTGGACGCGACCAGGAGGACTTCAGAGACCTTTCACCTTCAGTGGTAAACACACTTCTACAGGCAAGAGCCCCCTCCACCAGACGGCTGTATGACCTGAGATGGCGCATCTTTGTGAACTGGTGTTCTTCTCACGGGAAGGACCCACGGAGCTGTGGCATCAAATCAGTGTTATCCTTCCTTCAAGAAGGCCTGGACAGGCACCTATCTGCCTCAACACTCAAGGTTCATGTCGCAGCTATATCGGCTAACCATGACTTGGTGGGGGGCAGGTCGGTGGGGAAACACGATTTGATAACAAGGTTTCTTAGAGGAGCCCGGAGGCTGAACCCTCCTCGGCCGCATCTCATCCCCTCTTGGGATCTTGCTGTGGTTCTCCAAGGTTTACAGCAAGATCCTTTCGAGCCCCTTCAGTCAGTCAAACTCGATGCTCTCTCCTTCAAGACGGCTCTTTTGACTGCGCTCACTTCCATCAAAAGAGTGGGAGACCTCCAAGCCCTCTCCGTGAACAGTTCGTGCCTGGAATTCGGACCAGCATATTCTCACGTTGTCCTGAGACCCCGGCCTGGATATGTGCCCAAGGTCCCTACCACTCCTTTCAGAGATCAGGTTGTGACCTTGCAAGCTTTCTCTTCCCAGGAAGATGACCCCAACCTGATCATGTTATGCCCAGTCCGTGCCCTGCGCATCTACATGGAACGAACGCAGCCCTTCAGACGTTCAGAACAGCTCTTTGTCTGTTACGGAGGACAGCAGAAGGGGAAGGCTGTCTCCAAACAGAGGATCTCCCATTGGCTGGTAAATGCGATCCGTACGGCCTACCTGGTCAGAGGCCTACCCTGCCCTCTGGAGGTAAGAGCCCACTCAACCAGGGGCATCGCCGCCTCGGCAGCCCTGGCGAATGGGGCCTCATTAACAGACATCTGTAGAGCTGCGGGTTGGGCTACACCTAACACTTTTGCCAGATTTTATAATTTGCGCACAGAACCGGTGTCAGCTAGAGTCTTGGTTGCTAACTCTTGACTCAGCACACTGGTTGGTGTAGAGCTTGCACAAAGCGCTTCCCCTAATGGTGATTACGCTTCTGAGTTTCAGTAGGTTTCCTGATGCGAACCCTGGACGCCTTCTCCATCTTGGCACTTCTGCGCATGACGGAGTTCTCGCTATGGAATCCCTTCACAAGGTATGAATATCCTTTTTGATTGGATTATGTCCCATATGTAGTGGCCCCTTATGCGGCCCCATATGGGTATTTCCACCTTTACTCTTATGATACGGTGTTTCCCCTGAGAACAGGTTCTCTAGGATCTGAGTTTGGCTGTCTTCCCGGGTGTGAGACCCACCTCAGGTCCCATGTCTAACGATGTTACTCTGAACCCCCCCTGTTGGGCAGGTCGTGAACTTCATAATGTCTTTTCTTCGGGAGTAGGCATTTTCCCAACGATCTCAAGGCACTCAGCCGCCCTTGAGGAAGGCCCGGCTGCAGGACTCTGCTGTAACAGGTCAGTCCTTGGACGTTGGATGGTCACAGAGGAGGTGAGCTGCACTTACGTTACACGTTGCCTTGTTACTTCTGCTCTTGTCCCTCGTGACGCGGTCAGACATGTGGCGTGTTTTTACGGGGACCCCTAGTGTCGTACACTACTCGACACAACTCGGAGTGTACGACAGATAGGGAACGTCTCGGTTACGTATGGTAACCCTCGTTCCCTGATGGAGGGAACGGAGACGTTGTGTCTCCCATGCCACATCTCTGGTCCGCCTCTGAGGGAGCTGAGACGCTCGGCTCCTCAGAATCAGAACGAGTGAGCAGATGCACACGCTGCCCTTTTATACCCGGCCGCCCGGGGCGTGGCCAGCTATGCAAATCTGCACACCCAATTTTCATTGGCCTTTCTCAAAACTGTCAGAGGTGTTTGGGCTCTCAAGAGCGACCCCTAGTGTCGTACACTACTCGACACAACGTCTCCGTTCCCTCCATCAGGGAACGAGGGTTACCATACGTAACCGAGACGATCTAATCATTACAGAAACAAACATAACATTGGTTATTACCAATACTTAGTTTAGGGCAGCTGTGGCACAAACTTTACATTGGGTGGTGGTCTAATAAATTTGTTACGCACAGTATATGTAATTACAAACAACAACAACAACAACAACAATAATAATAATAATAATAATAATAATAATAATAATAATTCCTTACATTTATATAGCACTTTTCTGGGCAGTCAAAGCGCTCTACATAGAAGGGGGAATCTCCTCAACCACCACCAGTGTGCAGCATCCACCTGGATGATGTGACGGCAGCCATATTGCGCCAGAATGCCCACCACACTCCAGCTTATTGGTGGAGAGGAGATGTGAGTGTTGAAGCCAATCAGAATATGGGGATGATTAGGAGGCCATGATGGTTAGAGGCCAATGGGCAGATTTGGCCAGGATGCCGGGGTTACACCCCTACTCTTTTCGAAGGACATCCTGGGATTTTTAATGACCACAGAGAGTCAGGACCTCGGTTTAACGTCTCATCCGAAGGATGGTGCTCAACAAGTGCAAACAAGACCATGCACTTTTTACACCTTTCTTTGAAAGTAGTAAAATGTTCAAAAATTATTTTGTAAATTAAATATGTGAATGAAAAATGGGCTGAGGACAACAATGACTCTAAAAAAAGACTATCCACACTTTGTTGACCATAAAGTATGAAGTGATTAACATTAGGATTATTATTATACCTGTGACAGTTGGATTCACTAGTCATAAAATGTTTAAATTTGCTGCATACTTTTCAGATTTACATCTCATCTTAGAACAATTACACCTGTATGAGTCAGGTTCACAAGTTATTAATAATTTATCAGAGTACATTGAAAAAAGTGGTAGTCTTATTTTGTAAGGGTTTTCACAAATTTTACACAAATTTTATATTTCATATTAATAAACTCAGTATAAAATGTGTGTGTGTGTGTGTGTGTGTGTGTGTGTGTGTGTGTGTGTGTGTGTGGAATAGGGGGGAGGGAGCACTCTAGTTGTCATTGCCCAGAGGCACCAAAGAGTTTTAATCTGCCACTGATCGCAGGCAGTTTCTGTCAAATAAAAACATTTTCTGTTCATATAAAATAACTTGAAAAAATCATTCAAATGCATAGGTGCTAAAGCAAAAGGCACAATTGTACCTTGAGCTTAGAATTCACACTTAACTTGGGAAAAACCTGCCAGATGTTCAGCTGGACTGCCTGCTCTTAGAATGTCACAATATACATAACTTTTTTAGCTCATGTTGTTATACTGGAACCTAGCATAGGATCAGCATATTTTAAACAGATTCTTAAATTTGTAATCCTTCAGTTCCTACACATGATAACAAATAATGTATAGATAAACAATGAACACATATACTTACAAGACCAAGCAGGAATGTCCTTTATCATTTGTTGTTTGCCCATTGGTTTCCCACAGGTAAACGTATCCACCTTATTTTTCAATGCGGAAGTAAGCTGTTTTCTGGTAATGTGTTAGACTTCCTGTTCATAATCTGCCATAGAGAAATAACAAGAAGAATACTGAGGTGCTGTAAACGGTAAAACAATTTGCACTACAAACTATTGTGTTCATAAAGATAATACATTAAAATAACATGGTAAGACACACCAATTTGCAATATCAAGCAGCAAAACGAGCTGTTTTTAACAGATAAACATAGCTGGATGCGGATGAGACCGGAAGCCAGACACATTAAATTTACAAATGGCCGCTCCCACTCTTACGACAAAAATAAGGTGGATAGTGTTCTCTTGTGTAAAAACAAAATTCAGAATGGCGGAATTATCGCAAGATCTTGCAACAGTGATCTTTACTAAAGCTGTGTCCGAAACCGCTCCCTATCCACTATATAGTGCACTATATCGGGTGTCAGCCATTTTGTGGTGATGTCCGAATTCTGAGTGAACGACTTCATTCCCTATGTACAACCTATGTACGCTTGCTGAAGCACTATATCCAACAATCCAATGCGGAGAACCAACGAGCTGGAAGAGAGAGCGGGAGCGAACAAGTTTGAATGAGAGATGCCGTTTACATCTTTATTATTTCTGCTTTATTGTTTATTTCATGCATTATTCATATCAAAATATATAATATAGGCATTAACTCAGTTTAATATTTTACTAATTTAATGAGCTGGCATCTTTGTTAATTTACAAAAAATGATGATAATTTGGTGGATATTTAAAAATGTTCGTTGGTAGCGTATTCATTCTGATGTAATATTAACAGGCGCTCTACGACCATTGGCATATTACGCTGCTCAGGAGAGTTTCAAGATATTACAAACAATAAATACATAAAATTATGAACATGTAATTAATATATTGATGTATAATGTTATTTTTGTTGACAGTATTTTAATAGTATTTAATGATTATGAACACATAAGCATTACAAAACAAATTAATACCATTAATAAAACCATAAAACTGACGCGGTGGTATTTATAATTACAGTATAAAGTATATTGCATATTGCTATTAATATTATTTTCTAAAACAAGGGTAATGTAATATAAAAGTAAATGTGACAAAGATGTTTTTCGGAACAGCTCCAGGTCTCATGCGAAGTGTAATGTTGTACGTCACCGTCCGAATTCGTTCACTTCATTTCGTTCACTCCTTCTGATATAGTCCACTCAACCGCCATTCACTATATAGGGATTAGTGAATGAGTGAACGAGTGAGCGATTTCGGACACAGAAACTTTCAAGTCTCGCGTTGCCAGCAGTCCCGTCTCAGTAGGGCTACAATTGCCATCTAGCGGTTGGGAATTGTAATTGCATATTTATTTATAAATTGAAAGAGTCAAATTATATCGTATAAGGTGTATGAATGTTACATTTAACCGCTTGTGGGATGCATATTATTAAATGCAATTAAACTTTTGAAACATTTAAATTAGCATTATTTTGGCATAATTAATAATGTCATATTTAATAATGCTATAAAATAATGAAATAAAACATAAAATAATGCTAATTTAAATGTTTCAAAAGTTTACTTGCATTTAATAATTAGCAGCGTGGGAAAAAAATGACATCTAAACAATTTTAAGACTATTTTGGCCATGCTCAACGCTGGTCTGATACTGGGCTATATCCAAGCTGTTTAAGATTAGACCACTGATTGCCTCGACGTTGAAAGTAATTTTTTACCTTTTGTGGGCATTTTTTTCCCATTATAAAGCCATTCTTTTTTTCTGAAAGTGTGCATTATGTTTTGCGTCAATTTTTTAATATTTAATAAAGTCACTTAGAATAATAAGACATAGGCTGTTACCACACAAAAAAAATCATTATCAACAAAATTCATATTTTCAATATAGAGGAAACACAAACGCTGCATCTGAACTGGCATTTAGATGTATTTACCCACTGTTTAATGCAGGACATGAATGCATTGATCCTGCAGTTACAAATGCATGAATAATGTTGTAATATTTTAATCCTAAAATGTTGCATGCTGATATTTGAAATTATAAAAAAAAAAAAAAAAAAAAAATGAAAAGGTACTTTAAATGTGGAATTACAACCGCCAGTAGGTGTCAGTAAGTCACTGTTATTAAGCGAGTCATTGCGATTGAATCGAATCATTTAAACGGTTGATTAATTCAGGAACGAAACACCATCATGTTGTTTAGAGATGCAAAACAGTGCAGTGGCTGTGTTTGGAATGAAAATAGGCAATATGGTGTCTAAAACGTAAGTCTCTTAATGTTAACTTCTAGTTTACTGAAAAGTTGTATAAAATCAATATCACATTTGTAATTTTTGCAAAGAAAAAAAAAATGGCACTCTTCGTGTGATATTGATTAACTATATTAAATGATATAAATATACATATTCTGCCCCCATATCCATTTTGGGAAAATGCATTTTAGTGGACTGAATCACGCAGTGAAAGAACGACGCTAGCTAGTGTTTAAGCACTCATACCTCTTCTTATAATCAATGAAGCTGTCCATACACTGTATGATAAATTAGTCTCTTACTTACATAGTTCGTACATCTGCATTTTGTTGATTATGATGAGGGAATTCACGAGTTTCAGTCTGAACAAAACTCCAGGTTTCAGCAATGACTATTCTGGACGCCTCTGATTGGCCACTGCATTCTAAACTCACCAGAATGCGCAACGATGTAAAAAACGTGTAAAAATAAAATATGATTTAATGTGAGCAAGTCTAAATTTAATACAGCAATTGAATCTTTTCATTTCATTTTCATTAGTTTTATGTTTTAACTATTATAGTTTTATCAAAAAACCAGGGGACCCCCCAAGTATATCTTTTTGGGTGTTATGGGAGGTCCGGGACCCCCCAGCCACCCCTCAATTCGAACACTGGATATAGAAATAAATAAAAATAGAAATAAATAAATATTTGATTTTTATTTTGTATGGCCTCCTTTGGCCTTGATAAAAGCATGCATTCTTGCTAGCATAATTTCTATGCACTTTTCCACAGTCTCCATTGTTACTGGCTTCCTAATAGTTTCTAGTTGTTTCCAAAGACTTGCTTTTGATTAAACTTTTGTGCAATCTATCTTTGAATCCATTCAGTCCCAACAATAGCTAATTGTATTTTAGCATTCGAAACACTACTGTGACTAAAGATCTAATCATTACAGAAACAAACATAACATTGGTTATTACCAATACTTAGTTTAGGGCAGCTGTGGCACAAACTTTACATTGGGTGGTGGTCTAATAAATTTGTTACGCACAGTATATGTAATTACAAACAACAACAACAACAACAACAACAACAATAATAATAATAATAATAATAATAATAATAATAATAATTCCTTACATTTATATAGCACTTTTCTGGGCAGTCAAAGCGCTCTACATAGAAGGGGGAATCTCCTCAACCACCACCAGTGTGCAGCATCCACCTGGATGATGTGACGGCAGCCATATTGCGCCAGAATGCCCACCACACTCCAGCTTATTGGTGGAGAGGAGATGTGAGTGTTGAAGCCAATCAGAATATGGGGATGATTAGGAGGCCATGATGGTTAGAGGCCAATGGGCAGATTTGGCCAGGATGCCGGGGTTACACCCCTACTCTTTTCGAAGGACATCCTGGGATTTTTAATGACCACAGAGAGTCAGGACCTCGGTTTAACGTCTCATCCGAAGGATGGTGCTCAACAAGTGCAAACAAGACCATGCACTTTTTACACCTTTCTTTGAAAGTAGTAAAATGTTCAAAAATTATTTTGTAAATTAAATATGTGAATGAAAAATGGGCTGAGGACAACAATGACTCTAAAAAAAGACTATCCACACTTTGTTGACCATAAAGTATGAAGTGATTAACATTAGGATTATTATTATACCTGTGACAGTTGGATTCACTAGTCATAAAATGTTTAAATTTGCTGCATACTTTTCAGATTTACATCTCATCTTAGAACAATTACACCTGTATGAGTCAGGTTCACAAGTTATTAATAATTTATCAGAGTACATTGAAAAAAGTGGTAGTCTTATTTTGTAAGGGTTTTCACTAATTTTACACAAATTTTATATTTCATATTAATAAACTCAGTATAAAATGTGTGTGTGTGTGTGTGTGTGTGTGTGGAATAGGGGGGAGGGAGCACTCTAGTTGTCATTGCCCAGAGGCACCAAAGAGTTTTAATCTGCCACTGATCGCAGGCAGTTTCTGTCAAATAAAAACATTTTCTGTTCATATAAAATAACTTGAAAAAAGTGTCAGGGTTTGCTGTCAAATAAATACATTTCATATTTTTGTACAGTTACATCATACTTGCCAGCGATCTCGTGGGTCAAATACATTTTATTTTAATAAACATTAACTTCAGATACCAGTCAGCAATCCCAGGCGGTTTGTGTCAAATAAAAACATTTTCCGTTCATATTGTAGCAGTCCCTTTGAATCCGAGCGTCTCTCATTCATGTCCCCCCGCCATCTTATTAAGCTTACTGGCCCACCTGATCACTACGGTGTCCGATAATTTAACCACAAATATTTGCGACTTCCTGATTGCAATACGTATACACACTCAGTCCAGAATGGTCAAGTCACAGAAAACTGTCAAATTGCAAATTAGATTACACAAACATCTTCAGCATTTCATAACATAATTCATGTATGCCTCTTACATTAAGAACATAAATACAATGTTTCAAATGGTCCCTTACACTCCCACCAATCATGACATGATAAATACAACCCCAATAAATCATACATGATTTCAAATCTCAAGGGCCATTTAATAGTTCATCCTACGCAAAGACGCATGAATTTAACACAATTTGCACACAGCTCCTCTTAAGCTAATGAATCACCGCAGGGCATTGATAAAAGAGTCTGTGGAAAGATCTTCCAGCATTTCCAAGTGAACAGCTCGAGAATAAAGACAGGATAATATCAGACCGTACCTTTTGTACTCTTTACGATTCCTTTTGATAATGAAAGGTCCAAAACAATCCATTCCGCAATATGTAAATTGAGCAGATGCTTCCACTCGCTCTTTACACTAAAAAAAAAATGATTATTTAAACCTACTTAATTCAATTATAGACAGTGGTTTCACACAACCAAATTGTTTTTGATGAATATGAATGGAATTTTTTGAATCTATGCAAACTCTTTGTGTTGTGACAACACAATTGAATGAGGAAGAATTTATGTGAAATAGTAATCTCCAACCAACTCAATTTATCACTTCCCTGTAACTTAAACCGGTTAAGTTTAGTGAACATGTCTTGGTTTATTAAAAACTGGCTAAATGTGTTTCACTTTATCAACATAAGGAGGTTGGTTTCAGACAACTCATTTAAATTATGGACAGTTGTTCCATCCAATTGGTTCTAGTTACTTTAACTAAATGAATTCTTGTTACTCCCTTCAACAAAACATTTTTTGTGTGATTATCTTGCAATGAGTCATAAAAGACAAGATGTCACAAATGATCAAGTGTATTTGTTAAACAAGAGCAACAATTACAGTTACAACCACATTACAAAATTACAGAAATATTAAACTACTGTCATTTTCTAATTGGCATATAAAGGTAACCAATCAAACCTTAATCTAGGAACAGGAACTGGCTCCAGAAATAACTTCTGCAGTACTCCAAATGTGTGCCTGATTTCAGGAGTTCAAGTTCAGTCCATATATCAGTCCCAGCAACATGTTTTTCATAGGGTATACTGCTAAGGTCCTGAAGAACTTTATCTTCCAACACTCCAACATCTGCTGGGCTGTCTTCAATGTCTGCACCTTCAAATCTTGTGACATAGATTCCCATGAGTCACCTCACCTCCTGAGTGCTGCCAATGTCTGTATCCTAGAGAGGATATTTAAAAGAATGGAGTACTCAAATTCTTGCGTATTAACTTTACCTTAGCATTTATCATCCTTGAAAATACCAAACAAATAATAATAAATAAATAAATAAATAAATAAATAAATAAAACAACTTACCATATACTCCATAATAACACTGCTAGTGTCTTCATTCAGGTACTTTAATGTCATTAGTCTAAAGATGCAGACAACAACAAAATTTATGAGATTTAGCAAAAACAAAAACAAAAACACATTTGAAAAATGTCATTCATCTATTATTCTGTCTGATCATTTCCTTACAGGAAATACAGGCAAGCAGTTCAGATGGAATTCTAACTAACATTACAGTGGGAAATGAAACCATAACAGTACTGGACCAGGTCAGCACAGAAAGCCACTGTCATGCAGAGTTTAGCAATATTCCCAATTACAGGGATAGTTCACCCAAAAATGAAAATTCTGTGATTAATTACTCAACCTCACGTCGTTTCAAACCCACAAGACCTTCATTCATCTTTCGAACACAAATGAAGATATTTTTGATGAAATCCGAGAGCTTTCCGACCCGGCATAGACAGTAATGCAACTGAAATGCTTCCAGACCCAGAAACGTAGTAAGGACATCAGTAAAACAGTCCATGTGACATCAGTGGTTCAACCATAATTTTACAAAGCAGCGAGAATACTTTTTGTGTGCAAAGAAAACAAAAATATTGACTTTATTCAACAGTTCTTCTCCAAATTGCATCTTCCGCCATTATTGAGAGTACCTCTCCATAATGGTAGAATACGTGATTTGGAGGAGAAGAATTGTTGAATAAAGTAGTTATTTTTGTTTTCTTTACCCACAAAAAGTATTCTCATAGCTTCGTAAAATTATGGTTGAACCAATGATGTCACATGGACTATTATATCAAAGTCCTTACTACGTTTCAGGGCTTGGGAATATTTCAGCTGTGTTGGTGACTATGCAGGGTCAGAAAGCTCTCGGATTTTATCAAAAATATCTTAATTTGTATTCTGAAGATGAACGAAGGTTTTACAGGTTTGCCAATCAAGGCTTAGGAATTCTCAAACAAAAACAAAGTCTTACTAAAAGTTCCAGGCAGGGGTGTTGGAGCTAAACTCCACAGAACACTGGCTCTCCAAGAGCAGGTTTGACACACCTGCCTTACTTTAGAATGTATTGTTTTTGGGAAGTTAATGTATTCGCAACATCTGTCAGTTTATAGTAATGCCATATATTTTATATTTATTGTATTAATAAGCCTATTCTTATTATATCTCTTTTTTTGTTAATGCCCATGACCATAACTCTAAAACTCAGTGGCTGGTGAGGCAATGTTTTAAAGGGGTCATCTGATGCAAAACTCACTTTTACATGTTGTTTGAACATATATGCATGTTGGCAGTGTGTATACACAACCAACCTATAATGATAAAAATCCACCCAGTGGTATTTTTTTAATCTTTATAAGTAATATTCCCTTTTTCAAAACAGGTGAGCCGAGTGAGAGCTGAGAACAGTCTGACCACCATTATTGTGTGGACTCTGGTGCAGGGGAAGACAAGAATGTCTCAAATTGAGCAACTGAGGTGTTCTGTTGTTGGATGTAATAATGATCATAGCGGTCATCATTTACTCCTGACATCTAAGCCGCAAAAGACGAAGAGGAGTAATGTTACTTTAGTTTTTGAAGGAAATGTGCCCGGCGTTCTACATAAATGCGTCTATGTTCACACGAATAATTTGTAATCCAGCTTCACCTACAGCAGAAGTGAGTATATGGGTGTTTTTGATGCATCTTTGCAAATCGCCTTTTTTTAATTATGTGCTAGTTATCAAGTTTTGCATCGGCTCGTAACCCCACAGAAGAGAGGGACCGGGTGAGTAGAGCTCAATAGTATTTAAAGGAACATGCAACAGAATGGCCCACTCTAAAAAGGGCTGATTTTGATATGATAAAATGGGTGTTTTTTACACTACCACTGAGAAATTTTAACAAAAGTATGTTGTAGACTTCTCATTAAGACTCTAAAGAATCATATCAACAGCATCTGATGACCCCTTTAACATGTTTAAAAAAGTTTTTGTTGAGTGTAGTTGTTCTTACCTGTGTAGTGGAAACCAACATAAATATATCTTACTTGTTCAGATTTCTAGAAGACACATCAGCTTCTTAACCAGCCACCAGTTCACATTTACAACTGCATGCATTCCTCTAAAACTTAAAATGCAAAATACCCTTATTACTTTTGTTTATAATTGATGAAAAGGCAATACAGCGGTTCACTTACTGTAACAGGACTCGTGGGAAGCGTGTAAGATCCAGATGCGAGCTTTATTAAACAGATCGTAGTCAAGACAGGCAGGGTCAATCTCCAAACAAACAGTGATACGTAGGCACGGCAAAAGCGTAATCCAGTAAAAACAGGCAATAGGTCAAAATACAAGTGAGCAGTCCAAAAGTAACAAATAAACAAGGCTAAGAAACTAGGCAAAAACTATGGCAATGAACGAGGCAAAACTATGGCGAAAAACAAGACAAAAACTATAACTATAAAACAAAACCATGGAAATAACAAAACCGTGGCAATGAAACAGGGAAAACACTTAGTAGAGTCCACACAAGCAAAACAATACTTCGCGGGGCCTGTTTGGTTTAGGCCTCCTTAAATGGCCACCAAACAGGAAGTTACCAGAGAAGCAGCAGAGGGAGCAGCAACAGGCAGTCAATGGGTGAGGGCTCCCTCTGCTGCCGTGGCATTACAGAATCCCCCCCCCCCCCCCCCCAGGAGCGACTCCTGGCGCTCAAGCAACAACAGTCCAGGAGGGTGGGGGAACAGAGGCAAAACAGGGGTGGGATGGGGGGCCAGGTCCGTGCAGAGGAGGTGGGCCTGGATCGTGGAGCAGGGACAGACAGTGAAGCACTGGAGGACCTGGGCCATGGAGCAGTGGTAGACAGTGAAGCACTGGAGGACCTGGACCGTGGAGCTGTGGCATACAGTGGAACCCTGGAGGTCCTGGACCGTGGAGCTGTGGCAGACAGTGGAACCTTGGAGGACCCGGACCGTGGAGTAATGGCGAGACAGACAGAGCAAGCAGAGCAGACAGGAACAGAGATATCCACAGTGGAACTAGTGACATCCATAGTGGAGCGGAGTGTTCCTGATTAGCCTTCTTGGCTGTGACATGGCAGGCAGAGGGTTCATGATTGGCCTTCTTGACCGTGACTTGGCGGGCAGAGAGTTCATGATAGGCCTTCTTGGCTGTGACATGACAGGCAGAGAGTTCATAGGAAGACGCCGCCCCCATAGGAGGTTCTGCAGCCGGAGCCACCACCTCTGGAGGCACTGGAGCAGACTCGTGGTCAGACGTGGCAGTGAGTTCATGAGTGGACGTCGCCTCCTTAGGAGGATCTACAGCACAAGCTTGACACCTCTGGAGGCATAGGCGTGGATTCATGGTCAGGCGACGCCTCTGGAGCAGACTCATGGACAGACGAGGCCTCTGATGCAGACTCATGGACAGACGAGGCCTCTGGAGCAGACTCGTGGACAGACGAGGCCTCTGGAGCGTAATGTGTGGCCCACACGCTCAAAATGGCTACAGCCATTACGGGCAGCACAGTAGATAGTGGGATGCCTGCCGGTCTTGAGGGTGTGGACGCTGTGGACATGTGGCTTGGGAGCGTGGGCTCTGCGTGGCTTGGGATGTCAGTTGATACGTGACGAGGCTTTGGAGGATCAGCTGAGACATGACGTGGCTTTGGAAGGTCATAAGGGACCTGGTGAGGTTCTGGAAGGTTGGCCGTGGCTTGGCGAGGCCCTGTACTAGCAGCCATTCGTGAAGAGGTGCTGTTATGTCTTGACTTGACTCAGGGAGGTCTGCCGTGACTTGACTTGACTCAAGGAGGTCTGCCGTGACTTGACGTGACTCATGAAGATCAGCTGTGTCTTGACCTAGCTCGTGAAGACCAGCTGTGACTTGACTTGGCTCATGAAGGTCAGCTGTGGCTTGACTTGGCTCATGAAGGTCAGCTGTGGCTTGATTTGACTCGGGAAAAACGGCAGTAACTTGACTTAGCTCATGAAGATCTGCTGTATCTTGGCTTGGCTCATGAAGATCAACTGTGGCTTGGCTTGGCTCGGGGACAACAGCAGCAACTTGACTTGGCTCATGAAGATCTGCTGTAACTTGGCTTGGCTCATGGAAATCACCTGTGGTTTGGCTTAATATAGACAACCCAGCTGTAATTTTACTTGACTCAGGAACAACATGGCTTGACTCAGAAACAACAGCTGTAACGTGACTTGACTCATGGGGAACAGCTGTGACTTGGCTTGACTCATGGAGAACAGCTGTATCTTGGCTTGACTCATGGGAAACAGCAGCGGTGTCTTGGCTTGACTCATGGAGAACAACAGCTGTGTCTTGGCTTGACTCATGGAGAACAACAGCTGTGTCTTGGCTTGACTCATGGAGAACAGCTGTGACTTGGCTTGATTCAAGAACTACAGCTGTAACTTGACTTAATTTCGAAGTAACAGCTGTAACTTGACGTGGCTTAGGAATCACAGCTGTCACTTGACTTGGCACTGAAAGTGCAGCCCTGACTTGACTTGGTACCGGAGGATCAGGCATCACTTGATTTGTTTTGGGTATGGCAGACATGATGGGATGAGATTTGGTGGAGATGATCTTGGCATGATGAGGCTCAAGCGTGGCAGCCATCTTGGCCGGGGACTCAGATGTGGTGGCCATCTTGTGAACAGACTTGGGGATGGCGGCCATCTTGTGGACTGGCTCTGGGATGGCGGCCATCTTGTGGACTGGCTCTGGGACGGCGGGCACGGCGTGAGCAGGCCCTGGAGCGGCAGGCATGGCGTGAGCAGGCTTTGGTTTGGTGGATGTGACTTGAGCAGGCTTTGGCTTGGCAGGCATGACGTGAACAGGCTTTGGCTTGGTGGACACGACTTGAGCAGGCTTTGGCTTGGCAAGCTTGACATGAGAAGGCTGTGATATGGGGGTTACTGTAGGATTGCAGGGTCCCTCATCCACAATCCCAACAGTAAAAGGTGATCCACTTAATAGCCGAGCATAATCAATATATTTTTCCGGTGACCAATGAATTTTCCCTCCAGGTAAGCAGGAAGAAATGGGTTAATTTAATCTGTGGCGAAAAATGTCCTTAAGTGCCACATCATTGAAATCCACCAGATGACACAGTCCGCAAAAGTCCACAAGATAATCTTCAATAGACCGGTTACCGTGACGGAGGCAGAAGAGTAGTGATGTTAGATCCATGGTGATCTGTGCACTAAAAGCCGCTGGATCTTTGGTTGGGCGAAGTATTCTGTAACAGGACTCGTGGGAAGCGTGTAAGATCCAGATGCGAGCTTTATTAAACAGATCGTAGTCAAGACAGGCAGGGTCAATCTCCAAACAAACAGTGATACGTAGGCACGGCAAAAGCGTAATCCAGTAAAAACAGGCAATAGGTCAAAATACAAGTGAGCAGTCCAAAAGTAACAAATAAACAAGGCTAAGAAACTAGGCAAAAACTATGGCGAAAAACAAGACAAAAACTATGACTATAAAACAAAACCGTGGAAATAACAAAACCGTGGCAATGAAACAGGGAAAACGCTTAGTAGAGTCCGCACAGGCAAAACAATACTTCACGGGGCCTGTTTGGTTTAAGCCTCCTTAAATGGCCACCAAACAGGAAGTTACTAGAGAAGCAGCAGAGGGAGCAGCAACAGGCAGTCAATGGGTGAGGGCTCCCTCTGCTGGCGTGGCGTTACACTTACCTTCAGTAAAGTTGTGAAATTCCTTCATTTCGCCAAAGTTAGGCAGCAATGAAGAAAGCAGTGATCAAATGCATGCTGTTATAAAAATGAATAGCAGATAAAATGTTAAAATGTATGCAGAAGTCGAATGCGGCATTATTTGTACTTGCTTTCATGCTTTAGCTAACGCTAATTTTACTGGGACTTGAGTAGTCTAGAAAGAGCACAGGGAAGTTTTATTTAACTGCCTGTATATCATTAATAAGACGGAAAAACACTTTGAATTTTAATAATTCGCCGCATCCTCTGTTCCACAAGCACACATACAAATACACTGCAGTCCATATACGCTTTCACATCTCCCAACCGCACAAAATAATCTATTAATGCCGCTATTTTGCTCGACTGCAAAACAACACTAAAAACATACTAAAAACACTTACAGAAATTAAAGACACAAAGAAGTCTTTAGATTTTCTTACCTGACTGGTACTTCTAGCTCTGACGCCATGATACACCTCATTCACGCCGTCTTCATCAAATGCGTTGGAAACGTCATATCCGTTTTTTGAATGGCAAAATTAAACCGTTTACGTTTGTTTAACAATTGATAATTAAGTAAAATGGAAACTTAAACAGTTTAAATTAATAGAGCACAATACAATAGTGTTTTGGTGGAAAAAGAAATATACTTGTGTTGTTTTAACAATAAATACCTGAGTAAAACGAACAGTGGCACACCATTTTTTTGAGTGTAGGGAGCTCAGCCATATGCTGTTATTTAACAGGACGCCTCATTTTCCTGCATTGCACACAACTGTTTATCAACTTATAGCAGCTGATAACCCAAAAGCCATTTGCTCTGAGCTCTATCTGAGTTTGGCTTCTACCTTGATGGCATATTTGAAAATGATAATATCGCAAAATAAGCTGAGTAATGTGACTATCCTTTGGCAGAATATACGGGTGCCTAAATTCTTTGCTTAAGTCTTCCCCCGACACAAAGTATGCTATCTCTCAAAACTGTATCTAAATTGAAGAGAGGATTAGAACGGAAAGGAAATTCTTTATGAGACCAATTTCGTAAATAGTCATTCTCTTTTCTCCGAAGACTTAAAGACATTATGGAAAGACTCTGAAAAGCAAGGAAAAAAGGTAGTATTGTTTTATTTTTTAATTTTACTATATTGTGAATTATTCCCCCTGGGACATTTATTTTGAAATCGCGATCTCACAGCCTGGATGCGCAGATGTTCACAAACGAAAGAGAAGGAATGATGGCGCAATACAGCTCAGAAATGCGATCTTTTAACAGTGTAGTCCTGGAAAACATCTGACTGTGAGTAGTTTACGATTTAATCAAGTTATTATGGATGTTTAAATATAACAAACGTTTTGACTTTGATGCTGTAACGAACGCTGTTATTGAAGAGAATCGTTGTAAATAAGAGCAAACAGTTAACTGTCATCAAACAGCATTACTGCAATTATGTTTTCTAGTAATGTTTATTTACATATTGTATTTTCTATATTTTCAGCTTTACAGTAAAGGAAAAACACCAAGAAAAGTACACCTTGGAACTTTTTTCTAAATGTTTGCTATCTGTCTAATGGAGCACAGTCTCGTTCTATGAGGGCAGAATAACTATCAAAACAGATGCCTCTTTGATTGTAGGAACGCTCACAAGGCCGTCATCAACATGTTTTCAACCAATGAAGCTGCAGCACAGCCTGGAGAAGAGGCAGCACCGAAGAGATGGACTGTCATCTGATACTCTTTGGGCTCATGGTCAAGATCTCCATCCTCCCACCATAAGAACCTGAGATAATTGCAATGTTCAGGCATGACAAGAAACTGATGGAACATCCGTTCAATATCACATATAATGGCCACTGATTCCTTTCTGAAACGACAGAGAACTCCTACCAAGGAATTAATCAGATCAGGTTCTTTCAGTAAGATGTCATTTAAAGAGATTCCATGAAATTCGGCTGAACAATCGAAAACAACTCTTAACTTGCCGGGTTTCTTTGGATGGTAAACCCCATGATGAGGAATATACCATACAATATTTCCCACAGACGCTTCTGGGACTAACTCTGCATCACCATTTCTGATCACCTCCTCCATGAAGGTTTTATAATTATTATAAAACTGTTGGTTTGCTCTTAACTTTCTCTTTAAATGCTGCAAGCGAATGATGGCCAACTTCTTGTTGTTTGGTATAGTGGGAGGACTATAGCTTTTAAATGGGAGAGGCATTTCAAGATGACCATTCTCCCTCTGTTGAATGCCTTCTCTGAGAAGCTGTATAAAACACACATCCTCTTGGGAAACATATTTAGCTTCAGAGTTCCTTTCACTGAAGTCTGAATCCAGAATTCTCAAGATATCTGTAGCTGTTGAAACTGGCATTTCTCTCACTACAACTCTGTGCACGAATCTTTGCCCTCCCTGCCTATCCTAATGAGGATGGACCGCTCCTATTATACTCCATCCCAACTCAGTCTTCTGTGCAAATGGCTCATTCTCGCCTCCTAAAACAACTTCAAGAGGAACCAAAGCTGAAGGACAATCATATCCAATGAATAGTCCCACAATCACAATCTTGAAGTGATGGCAATTTATTTGCAAGATGTTGAAAATGAGGCCATTGCAGAGCTACAGCTCTAGTTGGTATTCAAGACATATCAACAGGCATAAAGTCACGTGTATATGTTTGCTGCAGCTATATATATTTTTCAGAGTGAAAGCCTCGAATTCGCAGTCCACGCACACTTTGACTAGCTTTTATTGTATATCTGTGGCAGTCAACGTACTTAGCTTCAGTTGCAGTGGTTGAGTATTTACATTTAGCTCTCGAACAAGACAAAGCCTTCCAAGACATAGCCTGAATCACTTTGGGTATCAAGAAGAGCATACGTAAGGATTTCTTTTTGAGGTTCATTTACAGATGACAAAAAACAGGGACAATGCTAGAGGTAGCAGAAGCATTACGAACAATTACCCATGAGACAAAACCCTGTGGACTTTCTGACCAGTTTCCTCTTCTGAGGAGATAGAAACTCATTCAATATTTCACCAGACCTCTCTCGTTCTTCATGTAAACAGGTCGGATGGCGTCGGCTACATATTCCACAGATGTGTCGCGTTCTACAATCTTTAGTAACATGTCCTTTCCGTAAACATCCAAAGCACAGATGATTTTGATGTATAAATGACCTTTTATCTCCCATTGACTTTGAAGCAAAGGCCGGGCACTTAGCAATGCCGTGAAACTCTTCTTTACAAACAAGACATAGCAACTTTGGCTTAAAAACAGATGGACTTTCTGAGGTCTTCAATTTGTAATCTTTTATGTGGGCACTTGTACTAAAGGTCTTTGCTCTTCTGGGCAACTTATCATCCAGTGATCTAGAGCTTGACAAAAGAGAGGAAGTGATGGGATTACAAGTGACATGAGTTTTCTTCTGTACAAACTCAGCAAAGCGTTCAAATGTTGGATATTCTCCAGATGTATCAATTTCTTCTACAACAATTCTACTCCATTTGCATACAGCCCAATCTGGTAACTTTTTCAACAGCTTATGATTTTCCTCACTATCATTTAAAATGGCCAATCTTTTAACACAGGGCATAGCCTCTGAACAGTCCTTTAAGAAATCAGCAAAATCTCTGAGTGCCAAAGGATCATTTGGACCAATCTTAGGCCACTTCATAAGCTTGTCTCGGTAGGCCTTTTGCACAACAAATGGATTCCCATACCTGTCCTTTAAAACTGACCAGGCACTCTCATATGAATCCTCAGAGCTCCGTTAGAAGAATCCCTCCACAGCTTTACGTGCTTCTCCTGTAAGATAACTTTTCGAATACAGCATCTTTTCACTAACAGGGATAGGTTTTCTATCAATCAAAGTTGTGAATGACATCTTAAAATCTACAAACTTCAGTGGATCACCAGCGAACCCAATTGGGATGTACTGTGAGATTGAGGTAAAGCCACTGTTGTTCGTCCATTTAAATTTGCATCCAAAGTTGTTCCAGCAGTGAAAGTATCTGTACTAGGTTCTCTCATTACACCATCTTCAATTTGATTATATGTTCGAACTCGGGTTGCAGCAGCCTTAACGTCCATTTCCACTTGCATCATTCCTAACTTTGTTCTCTCCTCTTCTAACTTCAGTTCAATTTCAGCTTGCTTTCGTTTCATTTCTGCCATTATCTGTGACTCATGAAGTTTCTGTTCGCTTTCAAGCTTAGTAAGTTTAACTGCCTGAGCTTGTATCTCCTGCATGGACTTTGCTTGTTCCAATTTAGCTGCAAGATCCGCTTCTGCATCTACTCGTTTACTAGAGGCTTTAGAGCTAATAACTGATGGACTGTCTACTTTCTCAGACATGACACTTTCTGTGTTTGTATTGCCAAAAATGTATCTATATTCATCTTTATTTAAAATCATTCACACTCTTTGCTTTTCAACGTTTTCTTTAAAAATCCTTTGATCTAGGCCAACTTCAAACCGTTTAGAAACAAAATCACATATTTCTGCATTTAGTGTATTACAAGCATCCATTTTTTGCACAATATCTAAGGTGTTAAGAGAATTACGCTGAAGAACTTCATAAGTTTGATTCACATAATCATATCCACCTTGAACAGTTTGATTTATATTATCAAGGTCATCCTTCACACAAAATCCCTTAAGTCTTATCCTAGCTTCTCTAGCCACCTTCTTCCAGGATTCATAAGCTCTCAAAAATGCCTTTAAATGTTTTTTCACTTACTGTTCATGCATTTGTTTACCTTTCTCTGTAAGCTGTCGTTCATGAGAACTAGAGCGAATTTTTTGCCTGACAATGAGCTTCTCATCTGCTTTTCCTGTTAAAGATTCCTCTATTCATTCATACATATATTTCTTTAATTACAATCAACATACCTTGCTACACTCTCCAAGGAATGCAAATCAAACATCATAATCCTTTCGTCCTCATCAGACGTGCGTCAAGTCCATTTCAAAGTGATACAAAGTATAAAATCCACATTAAAACGATATAGGCTCAAAAATCAGCATCTCTCATTCGTGTCCGCGTACCATCTTATTAAGCTTACTGGCCCACCTGATCACTACGGTGTCTGAGAAGGATAATTTAACCACAAATATTTGCAACTTCCTGACTGCAATACGTATACACACTGAATGGTCAAGGCACAGAAAACTGTCAAATTGCAGATTAGATTACACAAACATCTTCAGCATTTCATAACATAATTCATGCATGCGTCTTACATTAAGAACATAAATACAATGTTTCAAATGGTCCCTTACACATATAAAATAGCTTGAAAAAAGTGTCATGGCTTTGGTGTCAAATTAATAAATTTCATATTTTTGTACAGTTACATCATACTTGCCAGCGATCTCGTGGGTTTTGCGTCAAATATATTTTATATTAATAAACATTAACTTCAGATACCAGTCAGCAATCGCAGGCAGTTTCTGTCAAATAAAAACATTTTCTGTTCATATAAAATAACTGGAAAAAAGTGTCAGGGGTTTGGTGTCAAATAAATACATTGCATTGCATACTTTTGTACGGTTACATCATACTTGCCAGCGATCAAGTGGGTCAAATACATTTTATATTAATAAACATTAACTTCAGATACCAGTCAGCAATCGCAGGTAGTTTTTGTCAAATAAAAACATTTTCTGTTCATATAAAATAACTTGAAAAAAGTCAGCGATCACGTGCCAGCGATCACATGGGTTTCGGGTCAAATAAATTTTATATTAATAAACATTAACTTCAGACAGACTTCAACCATATTAACCATATGGGCAATTGGGCATGTGCCCAGGGGCACCACGTCCAGGGGGGCACCATGCAAAATTTTCTTGTGTAAGAGAATAAGTGATGCATTCTCAAATGCAAGCGATGTATTCTCAAATGTCTATCTAGCCATGGCCTATACCCTTTCGCCAGAACGTAGCCTACCCTGAATATTTTGTTAAAAGTTTTTTTGTTTCCTCCTGCATGAATCAGTGGATGCGCGATCTATTGCCGGATGCACACATACTAGGTCAACCCCTGCGCTTTCGTTGCGATGCCCATATATTACTCAAACAGATTCTAGGAGCATGGTGTGCGGTGTCACGCAATTCCAGTCTCTGCAGCTGAAATGAAACTACCTCACTCATAGATGTGTGAATCTGAATCTGCTACAAAGCGTTAGCCTTGCGCTTTCACGTTGTAGTTTGTAGCCGTTGGCAATCAAAAGAGGGTGTTATTGAGTTTATAAGTTTAATTTTCAGTTCAAATCATCACAAAACTATGTACCTATATACCGTTCTTAACAAATTTATTATACCACCTGTTACCCGCCAACTTTTTTTTTTTAAACAAAAAACTGTATTGTCATTTATTAGGCAAACGACGTAGCTGGCAACGTCATCCTCCTCTCCCACTTTCCAGTAGGGCTATGATGGTAAGGCAAAGTTTTCACTTTTAAATAGCTTGCAAATGCCTGTACATTGCAAATGTGCAAATGCGCATTTTACTTTCACTTTAGAATTAGCAGCAATTCGGTGTCAAAAGACTGAATTGATAACAACAAAACCATCGTGTCAAACCGAGAAATATAGATCTAGAAATAAATAAAAATAGAAATAAATAAATATTTGATTTTTATTTTGTATGGCCTACTTTGGCCTTGATAAAAGCATGCATTCTTGCTAGCATAATTTTTGTGCACTTTTCCACAGTCTCCATTGTTACTGGCTTCCTAATAGTTTCTAGTTGTTGCCAGAGACTTGCTTTTGATTAAACTTTTGTGCAATCTATCTTTGAATTCATTCAGTCCCAACAATAGCTAATTATATTTTAGCATTCGAAACACTACTGTGACTAAAGATATTTACACTAATCATTACAGAAACAAACATAACATTGGTTATCACCAATACTTAGTTTAGGGCAGCTGTGGCACAAACCTTACATTGGGTGGTGGTCTAATAAATTTGTTATGCACAGTATACGTAATTGCAAACAAGACCATGCACTTTTTACACCTTTCTTTGAAAGCAGTAAAACGTTCAAAAAGTTATTTTGTAAATTAAATATGTGAATGAAAAATGGGCTGAGGACAACAATGACTCTAAAAAAAGACTATCCACACTTTGTTGACCATAAAGTCTGAAGTGATTAACATATAGGATCATTATTATACCTGTGACAGTTGGATTCACTAGTCATAAAATGTTTAAATTTGCTGCATACTTTTCAGATTTATATCTCATCTTAGAACAGATTACACCTGTATGAGTCGGGTTCACAAGTTATAAATAATTTATCAGAGTACACTGAAAAAGGTGGTATCCTTATTTTGTAAGGGTTTTCACTAAGTTCATTAATATGAAATTTTATATTTCATATTAATAAACTCAGTATAAAATGTGCGTGTGTGTGGAATGGGGGGGGGGGAAGCAGTCTAGGTGTCATTGCCCAGAGGCACCAAAGAGTTTTAATCTGCCACTGATCGCAGGCAGTTTCTGTTCATATAAAAAAACTTGAAAAAAGTGTCAGGGGGCTTCCGGTTGGAGCGAGGCGCAAGATGGCAGCACAAAACTATAGCTCCCGGTCACTGAGTGAAAAAAGCCCTAATACTCAAACAATTTCTAATTCAAATACGAAAATCGCCGGTAAAATCAGTGAGGCGAAACCTAAAAAGGAACTTGTGAAAGGAAAAACAACTGAGGAAAGTGATAAGATGGTTAATGATAATGACAAATCTGCACCGAAGAATGAGGCAGCTTGGCAAAGATATCTCTGATTTGAAGACGAGCAGAGAAAGGAATTTAGCCAGGAAGAGTTTAGGAAGGATATTAAAACTGAAGTTGAAAAGTTGAAAACTAACATAGACCAGAAGCTGCAAGATATTGCCGAGGATATTCAGTCGCATAACACGAGATTAAATGAGATGGAGGAACGAATTACTGGACTCGAATCTGAAAACGTTGAACTGAAAGACACGCTACTCCATGCTTTGAAAGAACAAAAGACGATGCAGGGCAAGATCACGGATCTCGAAGGTCGGTCACAACGAAATAATATCTAAATCTACGGCATTAAAGAAGGAGCTGGGGGGGCGTCCATGTTCAAGTTCATCAATGGACTACTGAAAATGGAGCTCTCCCTGAATGATGACCTAGACCTGCAGATACAGAGAGCGCATAGGTCTCTAGGCCCAAGGCTTCAAAATGATGCCACATCGAGATCGATCATTGTTGATTTCATGCAATATAGTACTAAAGATCTAGGCAAAAGCGTGGGCAAAAGGAATACGATACGAGGGCAGACCAGTCTTCTTTGCGCACGACTATCCAGCGGAAATAATGCAAAGCTCAAGGAATATAAAGAAGTTAAAAGAGTTCTTAAGGAGAACAAAATTAGTTTCCAGATGCCTTACCCTGCCAAGATCCGAATCCATTGGGAGACAGGACCTCAGCTTTATGACAGTGCAGCGGAGGTGGCAGGGGATCTGAATAAGAGGGGGTATGCGGTGGATTTGACAGCGATATCTGAAGGATCTGAACGCCGACGGGAAGAAAGGCTGGTGCGACATACACAATGGCAGAAAGTGAGAAACAGCGTTCACAATCGCATACGGGAGAAGCTTCGGGGCTTTCAGAGACAGCTACCAACAACGGATTAGTTAAAAAAACAAAAAAACAAAAAAAAAACACTGAATGGACATTACTTGACTGAGCTCTGAAGAGGTATGCAGATTTAAGTGTCTTTCAACAACATGTTGGTGAACAACACTGAAAATGGGTTGAACTTCGAGTTTGAATACTCCTCTATAGGTTAAAGTATTACTAATTCTACGAGTCTTTGTTTTTATGATTCAACTATATGTTTATTTTTATTTTTTTTCTTCTTCTTTCATTGTACTATATAAGTTGACCGGGGTATGTCATTTGATTTATGATTGGTGCTATACTATTAGGGGAGATTATCCCTCATCTAGGTGATAGCGAGGGTCCCCTACCAGAAGTAGGACAAGATCCCTCATCCCAGGATTGGAACTGGGATTTACCAGGTCATGTTTGGACCTTAGCTGTGGAAGTCACTGTTCTGGAGTGTTCGTTTTTATTTCAGTTATATGTTTGTTCTAGAGGTTGCCAGCATTTGTTCTTGAACTGTAAAACGATATGCAGCGGTATGTTAAAATCACATCACTAAATGTAAATGGGCTAAATAACCCAATAAAAAGGAGTAAGGTTATAGCCAAATTAAAATGTGAAAAGAGCCAGATTATATTTTGCAGGAAACTCATCTCTCTCCATCTGAACACGACAAGCTGAAAAAATATGGGTATAGACAAACATTTTATAGTTCTTTTAAAAAATTCAATACAAGGGGTGTGTCCATATCAAGGTTATGTTCATAAACAAAAACTAAAACTAACACGAAAACGATTGGTCAAAAAACATTTTATTTCTTAAACTGAAATAAAATAAAAATGACAAAATAAATGAAAAACTAAAATGAAACGAAATGAAAAACAGACAAGCAGCGCAACAGAAAAAAAAGATGAGAACGCGCATCCATAAACAATAAAACGTTTCTCTACATCTTGTGAACAATGTTTTGAACAACACGCTTATAATTCTTCATAAATGAAAAGAACATTTAAATATGCCTTATTGCCTAAATGTGATTGTCTCTGCAGTGTATACGTTCTAAAACGTTAAAATAAATAAAGTTATATAGACTACAGATAGCAAGCAACAAACGTTCCCTAAGCTGTCCTTCACTTCAGCTGCAGCACGAATCCAATAGTGCGCAACGCTGCCAATCGAAAGGCTCTGCCATTGTTATTGAATTTAATTAGTTCCAGTTTGCGGGAAAGTAAGCAAGACATGACAGTTACAGTATCATGATTATGGTTAAATAAGATAAAATATAAACAAATTATATTTATTTTCGAATTAAATATTATAACACATTTACTGCTGTTAATTATGATAATGTAAGCGCAACTTGTGAAGATTTATGGAGTAAAAATGCTTGACTGCTTGTATACTTTTACCACCTAATCAAGCTCAGCATGCTTTAATTTTGCATCACTAGACAACTGCTCATAAGGTTAAATTAAGTCATTGGTCTGCGCTCTGGAAGTGATTTTTTTTTTTTTCATAAAAAAAAAACTAAACTATATATAAATGAAATAGAAATGTGCTCACAAAATAAAAACTAAACTAAAACTAACAAAATTATTAATGAAACTAATAAAAATGAAACAAATTTTACTTCAAATTTCAAAACGATATTAAAGTAAAACGAATTAAAAAAAAACAAAACTATAATAACCTTGGTCCATATTAATACATAACTCTCTAAATTTTGGTTTGCTGAAAGAGATATCAGATAAAGAAGGCCAATATATTCTGGCTCAGGGGAAACTATATCAGCATCTGGCTACTCTAGTAAAAGTTTATGCACCCCCACACTGTAAAAAATTCCTGTAAATTTACAAGGAAATTTAACAGTAAAATGCTGTTTTCATATAATAACAGTAAGTTAATGTATTTTGCGAAGCATTGTGGGATATGCTGACCAGCAGCAGTATGACACTGTTGTTTAACTGTATAATACCATATTTTTCTTTGTACATGTGCAGAGACAGTACGACATTTTGGTTTATCTGCACGAGGTCATTTGGGAGATCTGCCTTTTATTGTTTTATTTCTAAAGTACTTATTACTTTTAAAAATTAACGTTTAAATGTCCAATTAAGCTTTTGGGATTTAAATTGGATTCGTGACCGTGTTTTAATCAGCAAGTTACCACAGGAGTGTCAACCCCTTGTACAGACTGGCATCATCATAAAACACAACTGGTAAGAAACTTTTTTTCCCCCTCTAACCCGCACGTCTTAAATTTTATCTGAGTAAAAAATGACTGTGGAATAATGTTTTGTTTGTTTGTGGTTACAATTTTAGCATGAGGCTCAAACCGGCTATTATCTGCTGCTGTTATTTGCAACCACACTTTTGGTTTTATCTCACCGAGTACACTTCTAAATATTAACATTATAAAGAGCCAGCAAAGCATGATTTGACGAAAGGATAGCATGTTTTAATCATGGAACAGTAGCCGAGTAAGATATGATAGCATTGCTAGCTCGTTAGCATATACTCCGACTGCATTTGATTTGTTATTTATTACCAACACACAATTTATGTAACTGAAACATGTCCCAAACTTCATCTAAGCAAAAGATACATGTGTATGAACAAAATTCAGAATTCTTGCGTGATTACTGTGAACATATTCAAAACGCTGCTAGCGACTGCTAAAAAAATGGCAGCAGATGGACAAAGAATCTGTCGGTTTTTATTTTGTTTTTAAACTATTTTTAAGCTATCTATTCTTTACATTATATTTTCCTTACCCTTGTAGTTCAAAGGCTGACTTTGTAGAGAAGCAGATGACTTATTCTTTAAGAAAATGTAAGTTTGCCTATTGTTTGTTCAAGAAATCATTCACCTAAAATGGTTATATCATTATTTACTCTTATGCTCTTATATCCCTAATGCTGTCTCAAACTCATAGGACTTTCTCTTGGAGTACAAATGAAGATATTGTCGTGGAGAACTGACGTCTGTTTTGTCCATATGGAAGACCAGTGTGAACCAAACCTTCGAGCTCCAAAAGGAACATAAAGGTATGATTAATTACCAGTAATTTTGTCTGATATCAAAATATCAGACCAAAGAACCACAAATTAGAACTGGAATTGCAAAATGCAAAATTGTTTTCACCCAAACAAATTGAATCACTTAAGAAAACTGGCTAAACCATGTGATTAATTACCTTTATCCTCCAAATACTGTATAAAATTCTGTTGGTATTAAAGTTTGGTCCCCATTTTCTTTTGCATTGTAGGGACAAACAGACGTCTCATCTCCATTAAATATCACATCACAGTTTAAATCAGCATACGGGTAAGTAAAAAAGAAAATTATCAGTTTTGAATTCTTCTCTGAGTATAGTAGTTCCATTGCCTTTGTAGAATACTGCAAGTAGCACATTAGTTTTTTTTTTTTTTTGGTCATTTGCAGATACTGTGAGCCATTTTAAATTGTTTTCTTTACTAATAGATGTCTGCCACTCCTTCTGACCTTGAGAAACCTGCCTGTGACTCCTAGCTTGATCCTTCTTGGTAAGTATATGTCTGCATTTTGTTTCACTAAAACAAAGCTAACGCTCCAGACTGACATTAGTTTCTATTATCAGAAAAAGATCCACCCTAGTGGGCCTCATACTAGAATCCATTTATTATAAATGCAGCATGTATGACTTGTGCAGTGTATTCCGAGACTTCAGTTAAAGGAGAAGTCCACTTCCACAACAACAATTTACAAATATTTTACTCGCCCCCCTTGTCATCCAAGATGTTCATGTATTTCTGTCTTCAGTCGTAAAGAAATCTTGTTTTCTGAGAAAAACATTTCAGGATTTTTCTCTATATAATGGACTTCATTGGTGCCCCGATTTTGAACTTCCAAAATGCAGTTTAAATGCGACTTCAAAGAACTCTAAACGATCCCAGCCGAGGGAGATGCGCCTGTAGCACAAAGGTATACGATTTTTTTTTCTGAAAAAAATGACAGATCGTTTCGCTAGATAAGACCCTTCTTCCTCGACTGGGATCATTTAGAGCCCTTTGAAGCCGCATTTAAACTAAGCTTTGGAAGTTCAAAATCGGGGCACAAATGAAGTCCATTATATGGAGAAAAATTCTGAAATGCTTTCCTCAAAAACCATAATTTCTTCACGACTGAAGGCATGAACATCTTAGATGACAAGGGGGTGAGTAAATTATTTGTGAATTGTTGTTCTGGAAGTGGACTTCTCCTTTTGATTATTGACTAGTTTTTAGTTAGAAAGTTAAAATCAAATCAAATTATACACAAGAATATGTTCTGAAGCTTTTCTCCTCTTATTTATTGGAATAAATCCAGAAAAGAGGATCAAAGCTGCATGGTGAAAAGAGGTGTATAAAATAACTGGAAAAACTGCAGAAGTGTCACACCCCTGTGGACTGTTTTGTGTGTTTTCCCTTTGTATGCCCTTATTTGGTCTTTCTGTTTCCGTCTCTAATTATTACGTCACTGTCTGATTGTTACACCTGTCTCCCCCTGATTGGTTAGTCTGTGTATTTAAGTTTGGTTGTGTCCACAATTTGTCGTCGGTTCTTAACATTATTTCAGTCCGATTGCCGCAAACCGGTTGCGGAATTTATCAACCATGTCCTTGCTCTTTGTCATTCCAATTTCTTTGTTGATGTGGTAGATTCTAATCTTCCCCCTATTTGTAAACACACGGCCGCTCCAGCTCACCACCAGCCAGCGTCCTCCACGTGCAGCTCCAATGAGCTCGCTCCCTCCGGTCCTCCCTCGCTCAACCCCGTTCTCCATAGCTCCTTCCTCATCCTCAGCCCAGAGCTCGCGGCCAGCTCTCGGACTCCAGCCGCGGTCGCAGCCAGCTCTCGGACTCCATTCTCGGCCAGCTCACGGACTCAGGCATCGGCCAGCTCATGGATTCCAGCCACGCCCCCGCGCTCTGGATTATCGGCTGCTTGTATGGCAGGCCAAATTAATATAAAGGACAATAAGGATGTATGTGGATTATTATCTCCTGTGTCTCCACTGGTTCCGTCCAGCTCTCCCAAGCCTCCACTGATCCCGTCCATTCCTCCAGAGTGCCCTCCAGAGCCGGAGCTTCCTCTAGAGCAGTGTTTCCCAACCCTGTTCCTGGAGGCACACCAACAGTGCACATTTTGGATGTCTCCCTTATCTGACCAATATATTTCTGTTCCTCCTCCTCATTCCCCGCAAACCACGCTGTGACAAGAAGAAGACCCAAGATGATGAAGAAGAACATCAGTCCAGAAGTATCTCATCCTTAACTCAACCTTATGCTGCCTCAAACCAGTAGGACTTTCTCTTAGAGGACAAATTAAGATATTGTCATAGAGAAATGTTTGCCCATACAATAGAAGACAAATGGGAACCAAATCTTTGAGCTCCAAAAGGAACATAAAGGAATGATTAATTAAAGACACCAGTCATTTCATCTGATATCTTTTATAAACAATTTGTTTAAAAAAAATAAAAATAAAAAAACCATAAAAAAAAAACATTGTCTGGTGTTCACTAAAGCCTGATTTGAGAGTAAATTTGTATTTTATGAACAAATAAAGACTTTATGCATGTTTTTATGTTTGTATGGATGCCTGATTTATGGAATATTGTAAAAATGTATCTAGTGTTATATCAGAATAAAATAAAACATAACTTGACTTTCTTCTCTTTTGTAATACAGTCAAATAGAAAATGCAGGGTATAATATGCACTGAAAATTGAGATCATGGAGTTACGAGTAGTACATAGATATATGCTGCTAAATTACAGTTGTATACTGTAGATGACAAAACGGTATTTTGCTGTTAATTTCAAAAACAGTAGCATGCTCTATTTTTACAGTACAATGCTGGCAACCACAGCAGCCAGTAAATTACCATTTTTTTTTACAGGGAATTCTTTTACAGTGCAGGAAGTAAAACAGTTTGTTTTATTATAATTTTTGATCTTGTAGTCACAGAATCTAAAGGAATATTGATATGTGGTGGTGATTTCAACATTGTTCGAGGAGGGAGCCCTCGTGAGCTTCCCCGCGGCTCAGGTCCCGCTTTTGCCAAGGCGGAGCTGCTACTGCGGCCGTGGGGATCGCAGCATGGATCGGGTTAGAGATGGGTCCGCCCTCTCTCTGCCTTTCTCCCTAGATCTAATGCTCTCTCTCGGGGCTCGGAAGCCCGCACTGCAGTTGTTCCCAGTTCTGAGTGAGAGCTCGCGCTGCTGCGGCTATCTTTCTCTGAGGAGATTGATGCCGTCCGCATATGAGCATATTACATTAGATCACTCGTTTCTACCTGCCCTCACTTCTAGGAAAAAACAGGAGTGGGAATTCACGCGATTTATGTGTGGTTTGTTTGGGAGCTGAGCATGCACAGTGTGCCCTTGAGGGGGCAGGCTGTGTCCATTCATAATGTGTTCATTCTTATGTCAAAAAAAGAAATAAAAAAAACGAAGAACAAATGTGCATCTTGAATGTTTAGCTCCCATTGTCATTTAATTCTGAGAAATTAAATTTATTTATTGCACTTTCACCCCGTACTTTCACTTAGTGTGTGGATGCTGCTGTGGCTCATTTGTGACTCCAGGGCATCTGCATACTGAAACTTATTGACATTTTGTCGGTATTAGCTCATTCTGAGCAGTCGCGGCTCGGCATCGAAATGTTGTCCTCGCCTATATGAAAGAACTGGGGTTGTGACTGAACACCAAGAAAAGTGTGCCTTCTCCATTACAGGGAACCACTTATCTAGGCCTGGTCTAGGATCGAGCACGATGCAGGCACGTATTTCTCCTGCTCGGATTGAGTCATCCTCGCGACAGTCAAGAGAGTGATAGTAGGCTTTTCACTCACTGTGAAGCAGTTTTCAACAACTGCTGGGTCTGATGGCAGCTCCGTCCAACGTGATACCTTTTGGCCTGCTGTACATGAAACCCCTACAGTGATGGCTCAAGCCCAAGGGGTTCTTCCTGAGGGGAAACCTGCTTTGCATGATCAATGTCATGCGGAAATGCCTACGTGCCTTGGACATGTAGAGGAGACCCTGGTTCTTATCTCAGGGCCCGACGTTGGAAGCTCCTTATCACCGCGTAATGCTAGCGACGGACGTGTCCCTCACCGGTTGGGGAGTGGTCATGAATGGCCACCCCACCCTCAGTCTGTGGACCGGTCACCATTCAGCATGGCACATCAGCTGCCTGGAGATGTTGGCCGTGTTTCAGGTACTGAAACACTTTCACCCGTACCTATGAGGCATCACGTATAAGGAGAATCCTGACTCCTGTGGTCCAGGACCTCTGAGGGCAGGCCTTTCTGGGGCAGAGTGGGGTCCACCACATTCCACAATGCCCGTCTGCCAACCCTGCCAGTGCTCCAGGGTGCAGCGGTCTCCAGCGAGCCCACACGTCTCTTCCGCCCGGAAACGTAGCGGAGCTGGGGAGCTTGCCACCCCTGCGGGGGTCTCTAGAGCAGCTCTGGCAGCTCAAACAACACCAGAGGCCAGTCTCGAGAGACTGGTTTCCTTTAGTAGTTTTCAGTGTGAAAACTACTCCCAAATGTATCTACTTGGGTCCTGCGCACTGTAGAGCGAGGCTGTCGCACCTAATTCGGCGCTCTGCTGCCACCTTTCAAAGGGGTCTTTCCCACTCTGGTGGGCCCCGAGCAGGGTCTGGTAATGAAGCAGGAAGTAGACACTCTCTTAAGAAAGGAGGCCATCGAGGTGGTCCCTCCTCACGACAGGGAGTCCGGGTTCTACAGGCGGTACTTCATTGTTCCGAAGAAGGATGGGGAGAGGTTGCGTTCAGATCCAAGAACACATACCTCCACATGTCCATCCTTCAACACAGGAAGTTCCTGAGGTTTGCTTTGGGGGTGAGGCGTACCAGTTCGGGTTCTTCCGTCCAGCCGTGCACTCTCACCCCGCACTTTCACCAAGTGTGTGGATACTGCTCTGGCTCCTCTGAGACTCCAGGGCATACACATACTGAACTATATCAACAATTGTTGACGTTAGCTCATTCAGAGCATATGGCAGTTCGGCATTGAGATGTCATTCTCGCTCATATGAAAGTGTTGGGGTTGAAACTGAATGCCTATAAAAGTGTGCTTTCTCCATTACAGAGGACCACTTATCTGGGCGTGGTGTGAGATTCAACCACGATGCAGGCACGATTGTCCCCTGCTCGGCTTGAGTTGATCCTCACTGCAGTCGCGAGAGTGAAAGAAGGCCGGTGACTCACTGTAAGGCAGTTCCCACAACTGCTGGGTCCGATGGCAGCTGCATCCAACGCGATACCTTTTGGCCTGCTGTACATGAGACCCCTACAGTGGTAGCTCAGGACCAAGCGGTTTTCCCCGAGGGAAAACCTGTTTCACAGCATCAAGGCACGTGGTGATGCCTACGTGCCTTGGACATGTAGAGGAAGTCTTGCTTCCTGTCTCAGGGCCCAGTGCTGGGAGCTCCTTGTCACCGTGTAATGCTAGCGACGGATGCGTCTCTCACCGGTTGGGGAGCGGTCATGAGTGGCCACCCTGTCTGTGGTCTGTGGAGTAGTTGCCATCTCACGTGGCACATCAACTGCCTGGAGATGCTTTCGGGGAAACACTTTCTCCTGGACCTAAGAGACTGCCATGTGTTGGTGCGCACCGACAACACAGTGGTGGTCTACTACATCAACCACCAAGGAAGTCTGCATTCACGCCCCTTGTACAAGCTGGTGCACCAGATCCTTGTGCGATCCCAGGGCAAACTTCTCTAGCTGAGAGCAGTTCATGTCCCTGGACATCTCAATATGGGAGCGGACATCCTGTCAGGCCCGGGAAATGGATGCTTCACCCTGAGGTGAAGAAGCAGATTTAGAAGAGTGGGGTGCACTGCATCCCACGGTGTCCGTATCTCCTCGGTGTCCTCAGGAGGCCAGTCTGCCAACCCTGCCGGTGTTCCAGGACGCAGCGGTCTCCAGGGAGCTCTCTCCTTAGTACTTTCCACCCGGAAACATAGCGGGGCTGGGGAGCTGGGGAGCAAACCACACTCTTCACTCTTCGAGACTCTTCACTTCATGGTGCGGAGACCGCCAGCAGGACCCAGTTAACTGCCCGGTTGGTACAGTGCTGGAGTTGCAGGATCGGTTCATCTGTAACATTTACTGACATGTGGACGTGACTCTCTGCAATCTCTGATGAAATCGGTTGGGTGTTTGAACGCCTACTGGATCCTTGGACAAAAGTTTACAGGGGTTCACCCAGTTAAGGAAATTTCTGATCATAAAAATCTAATTATTTACATTTTTAATGTATTGTTTTCGTTATAATGTACTGATTCAAATTAGTAATCGATAATAATTCTTATTTTAATACTCGGCGTGCCTCCCTTGACACGCTCTCGTGTTTGAACAGGTAGCAAATCTGGTGCTGGCGCGGACGGAGCGGGCGTGGGCGCATCAGGTGCAATCATCAAACATATTTCAAAGGAAGCCGGTGCCACAGTCCTTATCATCTTTACTGGGTGATTTGAGCGAATATTTGCATTTATTCACATACGATTTAATTAGAAATGGTGGCCTGTCATGATTTTGGCTAATGCAGTACACTACTGAATGATGCGCACGAGAGGGGATTTAGAAGTGGGTATACGCAAAGCCGACTGATAAAGAAATGGGTATACGCAGGTTCTGCACTACACCACTGCATATTACCCTACTCAATAGAATTAACACAGGCGTAACTCCCTTCAAACTTTATCTGGAATGTCACCTTTTCTGTCACAACTTCTCGAACAGGCGAACACTAAGTTTGTGTAGATGCAGAGTTGCAGAGTTGACGGCTGCGTAATATCATTGCGCCTGCTGCACCCATGGTACGGCAGCAAGGTTCCTTGATTGTTACGCCGGAATGAGAGTAACAAGCCATATTTACCTAAAAAATTGCAACTTTTCTATCACATATTTCCTATCACACATAGCCCAGGTCATTGTGTACAGTATTACTGCATTGTATTTTAATTTTTGGTTGTTGTTTTTGTATTTGCCTTTCTACTGTTTTGTGCATGCGTTATGATAGATGACTAGCCGTATAACCCATCTATGCCATGTTTGGTATCTTTGAATTTGTATTTTGATCATCTAAATGATGGTGTATATTATATGTTGATACCTTTGCAACATATCAGTGTTTTAAAAATCCTTAGTAGTTTTTGCAACAACACCCAATCGAATTACATATGCAAAATACCATGCTCACAGACAAAGAGTCGTAAACTTTCCCTCCAAAGGTGAAAGTTACCATTGGTTCTTGGACCTTCTGGAGGCTTTAAAAGCTTCTCGTCTCTCTTACCCTCTCTCTTCACTCTTTTCGCTCTCTTCTTCCGATTTCTGCCCATGTGGAGGAACCCACGGGGAGCCTGAGCCGGCACAGGGCGCGCCCGGCGGGCTCGACAGGCCCCAACATCTAGAGCTGTGGCTCTCGACCACAAAGAGCCAGACACTTTCACTCAACCCTGGAATTCATCCTCATGAAATGTCCTTGAACAGACATTTCTCTCTTCTGTGTTTTTTTAGCTTTCTTCACTCGTCTCACATGAGTTCTTTCAGAACCTAAGAGGATGAGAAGAATGAGCTAGAACTAGTTGGGACTCTAAGCTGCACCAGGCCTTGCGGCCTTGTCTTTTCATTCCCCAAAGACCACAGGACTTCAGCTGGGTCCCTCTCAGCTCTTGGTTCTTCTTCAATTTTCACATAGGAAGAAACTCCCAGTCACCATCGTGTCAGAACATCTTTGGAGTTCATCACTCTTCGGACCCGGAAGAACATGATCGCTATTCCAAAACCACCACTGGTCCAAACCATCGAGACTTTCACCCAAGACTGCATTCAGACACTTGTACATCGACCAAGGCAATGCAAGTATTGTACATTTAACTAAACAAAACAGAGGTTTATTATAAGCTGGAAACAGCACTGATGGTTTCACTCAGGTGGTTAACTGACTCTTTTCATAGCTACATTTTCTTGTCTCTCTAACTGCTTCTCACTTGCCCTTCTCCCATGTATGAGTGAATTCATGTTTGTTTGTTTAGATTAGTTATGTTTTAGTCCTTTGTTAATAAACCTCTTGTGCACAAACTACATGAGTTTTGATTCTGATTCTGCCTTGCAAATTAATGTCCCTTTACAAAACAAAACTATGGCAAAAAAAAAACAAGACAAAACTATGACAATGAAACAAGACCGTAGAAATAAAACGGGGTGGGATGGGGGGCCAGGTCCGTGCAGAGGAGGTGGGCCTGGATCGTGGAGCAGGGACAGACAGTGAAGCATTGGAGGACCTGGGCCATGGAGCAGTGGCAGACAGTGAAGCACTGGAGGACCTGGGCCATGGAACAGTGGCAGACAGTGAAGCACTGGAGGACCTGGACCGTGGATCTGTGGCAGACAGTGGAACCTTGGAGGACCTGGACCGTGGATCTGTGGCAGACAGTGGAACCTTAGAGGACCTGGGCCGTGGAACAATGGCAGACAGTGGAACACTGGAGGGCCTGGGCCGTGGAGCAGTAGCAGGCAGTGGAAACTTGGAGGACCTGGGCCGTGGAGCAATGGCAGACAGTGTAACACTGGAGCAGAAGTCCAACATGTTTGATTCGGAGGAGTCTGGAACCATGGTGGAGCAGGGAGAGGAGGCAGCCATGGCGGAGCAGGCAGAGCAGGCAGAGCAGGCAGAGCAGGGAGCCATGGCGAGGCAGGTAGAGCAGGCATAACAGGGAGCCATAGCGGGACAGACAGAGCAAGCAGAGCAGACAGGAGCAAAGATATCCACAGTGGAACTAGTGACGTCCATAGCAGAGCATAAGGTTCATGATTAGCCTTCTTGGCCGTAATAGGACAGGCAGAGAGTTCATGATAGGCCTCCTTGGCTGTAACATGATGGACAGAGAGTTCATAGGAGGACGCCACCCCCTTAGGGGGTTCCGCAGCCGGAGCCGCCACCTCCGGGGACATTGGCGCAAACTCATGGTCAGACTTGGCAGTGAGTTTATTAATGGACGCCACCTCCTTAGGAGGTTCTACAGTGCATGCCAACACCTCAGGAGGCTCTAGAGAATCAGCTGAGACATGACAAGGCTCTAGAGGATCAGCTGGAACGTGACGTGGCTTTGGAAGGTCAGACGGGACCTGGTGAAGTTCTGGCAGGATGGCCGTGGCTTGGTGAGGCCCTGTACTAGCAGCCATGTCGTGAAGGGGTTCTGTTAGGAGCGTAGCTGTTTCTTGACTTGATTCAGGAAGGTCTGCCATGACTTGACTTCACTCAGGGAGGTCTGTCGTGACTTGACTCGACTCGTGAAGAACAGCTGTGACTTGACCTGGCTTGTGAAGACCAGCTGTGACTTGACTTGGCTCGTGAAGGTCAGCTGTGACTTGACTTGGCTCAGGAAGATCAGCTGTGGCTTGGTTCATGAAGGTCAGCTGTGGCTTGATTTGGCTCATGAAGGTCAGCTGTGACTTGACTTGGCTCATGAAGATCTGCTGTAACTTGGCTTGGCTCATGAAGATCAACTGTGGCTTGGCTTGGTTCGGGGAAGACAGCAGTAACTTGACTTGGCTCATGAAGATCTGCAGTAACTTGGCTTGGCTCATGAAGATCAACTGTGGCTTGGCTTGGTTCGGGGAAGACAGCAGTAACTTGACTTGGCTCATGAAGATCTGCAGTAACTTGACTTGGCTCATGAAGATCTGCAGTAACTTGGCTTGGCTCATGGAGATCAGCAGTGGTTTGGCTTAACATAGACAACCCAGCTGTAACTTGACTTGACTCAGGAACAACAGCTGTAACATCTTGTGAACAGGCTCGGGGATGGCGGCCATCTTGTGGACTGGCTCTGGGATGGCGGCCATCTTGTGGACTGGCTCTGGGGCGGCAGGCATGGCGTGAGCAGGCCCCGGAGCGGCAGACATGGCGTGAGCAGGCCTTGGAGCAGAAGAAGTGACGTGAGCAGGCTGTGGTTTGGTGGACATGACTTGAGCAGGTCTTAGCTTGGCAGGCTTGGCATTAGGGGGCTCTGGCATTATGGTGACAATACCGGACATGATGGAAAAATTACCAGGTTTGGCAGATACTGGGAGATAGCAGGGTTCCTCATCAGCTACCAGTGATGCTGGATCCATGGTAGATCTGTGTTCAGAAAGCCACTGGATCTGTGGAAGGCGAAGTATTCTGTAACGGGAACTCGTGAGAAGTGTGATAGATTCAGATGCGAGCTTTATTGAACTCAACGTGGTCAAGACAGGCAGGGTCAATCTCCAAACAAACAGTAATATCCAGGGCAAAAACAATGGCATAATCCAGTAAACAGGCAGAAGGTAACAATCCAAGAGAGCAGTCCAAAGTAGCAAAATAAACAGGGCTATGAAACTAGGCAAAACTATGGCGATGAAGCAAGACAAAACTATGGCAAAAAACAAGACAAAACTATGACAATGAAACAAAACCGTAGAAATATCAAAACAAGGCAATGAAATCAGGGTAAACGCTTGGTAGAGTCCGCACAGGCAAAACAATACTTCGCGTGGGCCTGTTTGGTTTAGGCCTCCTTATATGGCCACCAAACAGGAAGTAACCAAAGAAGCAGCAGAGGGAGCGGTAACAGTCAGTCCATGCGTGAGGGCTCCCTCTGCTGGCGTGACATTACAGGACGGTTCTCAGGGTATAAATTAAACATAAAGAAAACTCAAATGTTATCATTTGGGTTCAATCCAATAAAAGAACTTCAACAACAATTAAATATTAATTGGAATCAAAAGCAATTAAGTATTTGGTGGTATGGCTAACACAAGATTTAACAAAGCTATATAAGAAGAACTATAATGTAATCAATGGAAAAATAAAAGAGGATCTTAAGCGATGGTCTTCTCTACCACACTTGGATTTTAGTTCAATAATTAAGAGTATAAAAATGTACTTCTGAGACTGTTATACCTCTTCCAATCACTTTCTGTGGAAATACCACCTAAACAGTTTCAAGAATGGGATAAACAAATCCCTATATTCATGTGGAATGG
The DNA here is from genome assembly GCA_036247105.1 of Cirrhinus mrigala. Classification (NCBI taxonomy): domain Eukaryota; kingdom Metazoa; phylum Chordata; class Actinopteri; order Cypriniformes; family Cyprinidae; genus Cirrhinus; species Cirrhinus mrigala. Next base: position 153,855 of record JAMKFB010000724.1, read on the forward strand.
AAGTAAACCAAGAACTAGATATAAAACATTGCAACTGGATAAAAATAAGGGTGGTATGTCACTTCCCAATTTGAAAGATTACTATTACACCACTCAGCTGAGACTATTGGTGTGTTGGCGGTTGGTTTACAATGGTAAAGGAATTATATAAAGGGATAAGTACTTCGAGGAATCATTCAAGAGAATATACACGATTTAAATAGGAAAAAGAGGTAGATATTTCCTTGTTACCTGATCAATGGAATAAAATATGTACCATCCCACATACCTCAACGAGCTCAAGAATGTGGCGTGAGTTTTGTTGGAAAAATTTGATTCGTTTTTTTTTATCACACCAAGAATTAAGGAATTACAAATGAGAACCTCCTACCCATGCTGGAAGAAATGTGGTGTAGAAAAAGCCCATCATACACTTATTTTTTGCCATTGTTCAAAAGTACATAGTTTTTGGGAGGTCGTACGCTCTACTATTAGTAATATTTTCACTCTAAATATACCAAAATCATTTTATGTTCTTTACCTGGGAGATATCCCAGATGAGGTTGGGAAAGATGATAAATATTTATTTAAAATTTCATTGGCAACAAGTAAAAAGGCGATAACCCATAAATGGTACAAGGAAGACCCACCTACAAGAGAAGACTGGTTCCAAACAGTAACAAAGGTTAAAGAAATGGAAAGACTCACATATACACTATGGCTGCAAACGCAAATCTTTGAGAATAAATGGAGGAAATGGTTAACAAGTTCCTTTGTGGTCTAGATGTTTGCATTTGTAAATATATATAATTGTTTATTGATATAGTGTATACGCATGTAAAATATGTACCGGTTTATATGACAATCTTTTGTTATTCCAGAAAGTTATTATGTAATGCGTGGCAACCTTCGTTATTTTAACTTATTTATTTTATTATTTGTTGAATTATTTACTTTTTTCTTTTTTGTTATGCAAAGTATTTTTCTGTTCTTATCTAAAAAAAATATAAAAAATAAGTAATAAAACAAGAAAAAAGTGTCAGGGCTTTGGTGTCAAATAAACACATTTCATATTTTTGTACGGTTACATCATAACCATTGATCTCTGGGTTTCGCGTCAAATACATTTTATATTAATAAACATTAACTTCAGATACCAGTCAGCAATCACAGGCAGTTTCTGTCAAGTAAAACCATTTTCTGTTCGTATAAAATAACTTGAAAAAAGTGTCAGGGTTTGCTGTCAAATAAATACATTTCATATTTTTGTACGGTTACATCATACTTGCCAGCGATCACGTGGGTCAAATGCATTTTATATTAATAAACATTAACTTTAGATACCAGTCAGCAATCCCAGGCAGTTTGTGTCAAATAAAAACATTTTCTGTTCATATTGTAGCAGTCCCTTGGATCCGAGAGCCTCGACCGATGCATGAGGTCACCTTAATTCACCACAACAACGCAATGTACTCAAACAGCATCTTTATTCTTCACACACTGAAGCGAGTCATAATACCCCACAGCACCATGAAAACTGCATTAACACATACAACAAACATGTTAAACTGCATAAGAAAGCGCAACAATTGGTTACATTACACAACAAACATTCATTCATACATATATTTATTTAATTACAATCAACATACCTCGCTATGCTCTCCAAGGAATGCAAAACAAACATCATAATCCTTTCGTCCTTATCAGACGTGCGTCAAGTCCATTTCAAACTGATACAAAGTATAAAATCCACATTAAAATGATATAGGCTCAAACAATCAGCGTCTCTCATTTATGTCCGCCCACCTGATCACTACGGTGTCCGATTTAAGCACAAATATTCGCGACTTCCTGATTGCAATACGTATACACACTCAGTCCAGAATGGTCAAGGCACAGATTACACAAACATCTTCAGCATTTCATAACATAATTCATGCATGCGTCTTACATCAAGAACATAAATAAAATGTTTCAAATGGTCCCTTACACTCCCACCAATCATGACATGATAAATACAACCCCAATAAATCATTCATGATTTCAAACCATTTAATAGTTCATCTATGCAAAGACGCATGAATTTAACACAATTTGCACACAGCTCCTCTTAAGCTAATGAAACACCGCAGGGCATTGATAAAAGAGTCTGTGGAAAGATCTTCCAGCATTTCCAAGTGAACAGCTCGAGAATAAAGACAGGTGAGTATCAGACCGTACCTTTTGTACCCTTTACGATTCCTTTTGACAATGAAAGGTCCAAAACAATCCATTCCGCAACACGTAAATGAAGCAGATGCTTCCACTCGCTCTTTAGGGAGCTCAGCCTCAACAGCATATGGCTCATTTTCCTGCATTGCACACAACTGTTTATCAACTTTGCAACCAACTTGCTGCAGCCAATAACCCAAAAGCCATTTGCTCTGAGCTCCATCTGAGTTTGGCTTCTAACTTGATGGCATATTTGAGAAAGATAATATCGCAAAATAAGTGTAATGTGACTATCCTTTAGCGGAATATACGTGTGCCTAAATTCTTTGCTGAGAGATGAATGCTTAAGTCTGCCCCCGACACAAAGCATGCCTTCTCTCCAAACTGGATCTAAGTTGAAGAGAGGATTAGAAAGGAAGACTTCCTTCAGCTTCTAGTACCTTTATCTTTTGGCTAAATGCCTGCTGTTGGACAAGCTTTATTACTGCTTTAGCAGCACTCTCACGCTCTTTAGAATTCACAGCATCAGAACTATTCCCTTTAGACCCCAGTCTCTTAATTCTTGCGACGACCTTAAGAAGTGTTGTCCAAGATGAGTCAATTGCTGGAATGGATTCTTCATAGACTTCTTCCTTCCACAAAAATTCAGGACCTGACAGCCAGTTCGTCAAAATGATATCAGATGCACAAAGTCCCCAAGAGGCATAATCGGCTGGATTTTCAGTTGTATCAACACAATGCCATTGGTTTAGATTGGTGTTCTCTCTTATCAACTAGACTCCATTTGCCACAAACATGTGGAACCTTCGGACTTCATTATTGATGTATGAAAGAACGACTTGAGAATCAGTCCAAAAGAACTCTTCATCAATCAGTATGGGAGCTCTGATTTCAGTAGAACACTCAGTCTGACAGCAGTCACAGCAGCTGAAAGTTCCAAACGAGGAATACTTGTAACTTTTGATGGAGAGACTCTAGCCTTAGCTATGATGAGACTGCAATGGACTCTGTTTTCCTCGTTCTTGCATCTCAATTAAGAACATGCGCCATATCCTATACTGCTGGCATCTGAAAAGTGATGCAATTCTGTTAATAGAATATTGCCAAAATTCTGTGGATTATAACACCTTGAAATTGAAACGTCTCTCAATCTTTCAAGACCCATCTTCCATTCCTCCGACCATGGGTACAAATCTGCAGGAAGCAAGTCATCCCCAGCCCAAGGGATCATACTAAGAAGCGATGACTGAGAGGATGCCACGACGTGTATCAGGCTTGTCTTTCAAATTTATGTTAAAACTGGAACTGTCGCTTTTGATTTGCCAACGGATGCCCAATGCACGTTCCACTAGAGCTGAATCTAGATTAAGATCGAGATGTTTTACACTCGTTGCTCTTTCGGACGGATTTACACAGCAAAGAACTTCACTCTCTTTCGAATTGAACTTATGAAGTCGTAAGGCTCCTCTTTTACACAATTCTTGTGCTTCAACTTTTAAAACAGATGCCTCTTTGATTGTAGGAATGCTCACAAGGCCATCATCAACATAAAAGCTGTTTTCAAGACCAAAATTAGCACAGCCTGGAGAAGAGTCTCCATAAGAAGAGGCTTCACCATAAGAACCTGAGATAACTGCGATGTTCAGGCATGACAAGAAACTGATATCACATATAATGGCCACTGATTCCTTTCTGAAACGACAGAGAACTCCCACCAAGAAATTAATCAGATCAGGTCCTTATAGTAAGGTGTCATTTAAGGTGATTCTATGAAATTTGGCTGAACAATCGAAAACAACTCTTAACTTGCCAGGTTTCTTCGGATGGTAAACTCCATGATGAGGAATATACCATACAATATTTCCCACAGATGCTTCTGGGGCTAACTCTGCAATCACCATTTCTGATCACCTTCTCCATGAAGGTTTTATAATGATCATAAAACTGTTGGTTTGCTCTTAACTTTCTCTTTAAATGCTGCAAGCGAATGATGGCCAACATCTTGTTTGGTAGAGTGGGAGGACTATAGCTTTTAAATGGGAGAGGCATTTCAAGATGACCAATCTCCTTCTGTTGAATGCCTTCTCTAAGAAGCTGTATAAAACGCACATCCTCTTGGGAAACATACTTACCTTCAGAGCTCCTTTCACTGAAGTCTGACTCCAGAACTCTCAAGATATCTGTAGCTGTTGGAACTGGCATTTCTCTCACTACAACTCTGTGCACGAATCTTTGCCATCCCTGCCTATACAAATGAGGACTGACCGCTCCTATTATACTCTATCCCAACTTAGTCTTCTGTGCAAATGGCTCATTCTCGCCTCCTAAAACAACTTCAAGAGGAGCCAAAGCTGAAGGACAATCATATCCAATTAATAGTACCACATCACAATCTTGAAGTGATGGCAATTTATTTGCAAGATGTTGAAGATGAGGCCATTGCAGAGCTACAGCTCTAGTTGGTATACTAGACATATTAACAGGAATAAAGTCAGGTGTATATGTTTGCTGCAGCGATATATATTTTTCAGAGTGAAAGCCTCGAATTCGCAGTCCATGCACACTTTGACTACCCATTATTGTATCTGTGGAGGTCAATGTACTTAGCTTCAGTTGCAATGGTTGAGTATTTACATTTAGCTCTCGAACAAGATCTTCCAAGACGAAGCCTGAATCACTTTGGGTATCAAGAAGAGCATATGTAAGGATTTCTTTTTGAGGTTTATTTACAGATGGCAAAAAAACAGGGACAATGCTAGAGGTAGCAGAAGCATTACGAACAAGCACATGAGACAAAACCCTGTGGACTTCCTGACCTCCTCTTCTGAGGAGGTAGAAACTCATTCAATATTTCACCAGACCTCTCTCGTTCTTTATGTAAACAGGTGGGATGGCGTCGGCCACACATTCCACAGATGTGTCGCGTTCTACAATCTTTAGTAACATGTCCGTAAACATCCAAAGCACAGATGATTTTGATGTATAAATGACCTTTTATCTCCCATTGAAGCAAAGGCTGGGCACTTAGCAATGCCGTGAAACTCTTCTTTACAAACAAGACATAGCAACTTTGGCTTAAAAACAGATGGACCTTCTGAGGTCTTCAATTTGCAATCTTTTGTGTGGGAACTTGTACTAAAGGTCTTTGCTCTTCTGGGCAACTTATCATCCAGTGATCTAGAGCTCAACAAAAAAGAGGAAGTGATGGGATACCAAGCGACACAAGTTTCCTTCTGTACAAACTCAGCAAAGCGTTCAAATGTTGGATATTCTCCAGATGTATCAAGTTTTTCTACAACAATTCTACTCCATTTGCGTACAGCCCAATCTGGTAACTTTTTCAACAGCTTATTATTTTCCTCACTATCATTTAAAATGGCCAATCCTTTAACATGGGGCATAGCCTCTGAACAGTCCTTTAAGAAATCAGCAAAATCTCTGAGTGCCAAAGGATCATTTGGACCAATCTTAGGCCACTTCATAAGCTTGTCTCGATAGGACTTTTGCACAATAAATGGATTCCCATACCTGTCCTTTAAAACTGACCAGGCACTCTCATATGAATCCTCGGAGCTCCGATAGAAGAATCCCTCCACAGCTTTACGTGCTTCTCCTGTAAGATAACTTTTCAAATACAGCATCTTTTCACTAACAGGGATAGGTTTTCTGTTAATCAAAGTTGTGAATGACATCTTAAAATCTGCAAACTTCAGTGGATCACCAGCAAACCCAATTGGTTCAGGAACAGGCAAACGATTCAAGCTTAATGAGCTTGCAACTGCTTCAGCCAAATCAGCAGTTACGTTCTGGGATATACTGTAAGATTGAGGTAAAGCCACTGCTGTTCGTCCATTTAAAAGTGCATCCAAAGTTGCTCCAGCAGTGAAAGTATCTGTACTAGGTTCTCTCATTACACCATCTTCAATTTGATTATATGTTCGAACTCGAGCTGCAGCAACCTTAACTTCCATATCCACTTGCATCATTCTTAACTTTGTTCTCTCCTCTTCTAACTTGAGTTCAATTTCAGCTTGCTTTCGTTTTATTTCTGCCATCATCTGTGACTGATGAAGTTTCTGTTCGCTTTCAAGTTTACTAAGTTTAACTGCCTGAGCTTGTATCTCCTGCATGGACTTTGCTTGTTCCGATTTAGCTGCAAGATCCGCTTCTGCATCTACTTGCTTACTAGAGGCTTTAGATTGACTGTCTAATTTCTCAGACATTATGTTTTCTGTGTTTGTGTTGCCAAAAATTGATCTATATTTATCTTTATTTAAAATCCTTCGCACTCTTTGCTTTTCAACGTCTTCTTTGATCTAGGCCAACAAAACCGTTTAGAAACAAAATCACATATTTCTGTAGTTAGTGTATTATACAAGCATCCACTTATATCACAATATCTAAGGTGCTAAGAGAATTACGCTGAAGAACTTCATAAGTTTGATTCACATAATCATATCCACCTTGAACAGTTTGATTTATATTATCAAGGTCATCCTTCACACAAAATCCCTTAAGTCTTATCCTAGCTTCTCTAGCCACCTTCTTCCAGGATTCATAAGCTCTCAAAAATGCCTTTAAACGTTTTTTTTTCGCTTCCTGTTCACGCATTTGTTTATCTTTGTCTGTAAGCTGTCGTTCACGAGAACTAGAGCGAATTTTCTGCCTGACAGTGAACTTCTCATCTGCTTTTCCTGTTAAAGATTCTTCTACAAGACTTAAGGTTTCCCCATCAGCATAATTACCCTTTTCCCCCAACAATGAGTTATCAGCTTCAACTTCTTAAAAAAAAAAAAAAAAAAAAATTAACTGCTTAACACCTTTAAATGGCCTATTCAAAGGAACTTCAACAAGGCTGTGAACAGTTTCAAATTCAAGAATGGAATAAATCATTTTAAAGTGCCCCTATTATGCCATTTTAAAGCTTGATAATATTGTTTTAATAGACTCCCAAAACAGGTTTACATGTATGCAAGGTCAAAAACACTTCAGTTTTCTCCAAAAATAGATTTAATTTTACCCCATTTCTAAATGATTCCTAAACGATTCGTGCGAAGCAGTTCAAAGAATCAGTCTCTCTAAACCCCTCCTTTCCGTGAGCCCTCACTGCTGTGATTGGTCAGATAGCGCAGTCCTTTATGATTGGTCTACCGCGTACAGCGTGTCGGAAAACGAAATGCCCATTGCCATAACTGACTGACAGCCTTGGATACTTGTCAATACATAAAAAGATGGCATCGATTTTGCCATACCAATTCGAGCCAGAGTCTGATGATGAAACGACTGAAGTGGCTGATCGACAAGTTAACACGGTCTACCTTGGAAAGTGCTCGCAATTTGCTTATGTAAGCGAATCGGGCAGACCTCTATGTTGTAAACTTCAACATTATATAATGCATTTAGGTGGCTTTCACACCGAACGCGGAAAGCGCTGCGCTGGCCGCTGGGTTCAGTGCAGCCCTTCGGAGCGCAGCGGCAAACGTTTATTTGAACAACTTATTTGAACTTTGTCCGCGGCGTGCGATAATCATCGCATTTAGAACAACACTTCATTTTCAAACATTTGAGCCTATAATTTAACTCAGTCAGAATATCACAATAACAATTGAATTCGACATACAATGATTTACTTCATATTCATTAAAAGGTCTCTCACCGCATCTGCAGTCACCGCTTAGCTTATCGATTTACGGTCTTGCCTAATTACGTGAAGCAACCAACGCCAGTTCTCAAACAGTTTGAAGAAAAACTTGAAGCGTAGCTAACAACCCAGATGTAGCGTTGAGTTTTCACTGTAGCAGTCCCTTGGATCCGAGAGCCTTGATCGATGCGTGAGGTCTCCTTAATTCAACAATGCGATGTACTCAAACAGCATCTTTATTCTTCACACATTGAAGCGAGTCATAATACCCCACAGCACCGTCAAAACTGCATTAACATACAATAAACGTGTTAAACTGCATAAGAAAGCGCAACAATTGGTTACATTACACAAAAAACATTCATTCAGACATATATTTCTTTAATTACAATCAACATACCTCGCTACGCTCTCCAAGGAATGCAAATCAAACATCATAATCCTTTCATCCTCATCAGACGTGCATCAAGTCCATTTCAAAGTGATACAAAGTATAAAATCCACATTAAAACGATATAGGCTCAAACAATCAGCGACTCTCATTCATGTCCGCCTGCCATCTTATTAAGCTTACCGGCCCACCTGATCACTACGGTGTCCGAGAAGGATAATTTAAGCACAAATATTCGCGACTTCCTGATTGCAATACGTAAACACACTCAGTGCAGAATGGTCAAGGCACAGAAAACAAACATCAAATTGCAGATTAGATTACACAAACATCTTTGGCATTTTATAACATAATTCATGCATGTGTCTTACATCAAGAACATAAATACAATGTTTGAAATGGTCCCTTAAACACTTTGGTGTCAAATAAATTCATTGAATATTTTTGTACGGTTACATCATACTTGCCAGCGATCACGTGGGTCAAATACATTTTATATTAATAAACATTAACTTCAGATACCTGTCAGCAATCACAGGCAGTTTGTGTCAAATAAAAACATTTTCTGTTCATATAAAATAACTTGGAAAAAAAAGTGTCAGGTCTTTGGTGTCAAAAATATACATTTAATATTTTTGTATGGTTACATCATACTTGCCAGCGATCTTGTAGGTTTTGCGTCAAATAATTTTATATTAATAGACATTAACTTCAGATACCAGTCAGCAATCGCAGGCTGTTATATTAACCCTCTGGGGTCTGAGGGTGTTTTGGGGCCCTGGAGAAGTTTTGAAATGCCCTGACATTTGTGCTTTTTTCAGTATCTTAAAAATATATTAATGGCTGAAGTCTAATTTAGTGAAAAACTAAAATTGTTAAGCCACTGAAATAAGGCCATGAAACACATTCAGAACATTCGTGCACAAGACTTTTGAGACATGGGTGTGGTAGGCTAAAGTTTTTTCTACAAAATGATGTGAAAATCATCTCATTCAGTCGTTCACAAAAAAACAGTATACTTATTTAAATTTTCTAAGACGTGTTTTGTGATCGAAAGGGAATATGCAAGGGACAATGGCCATTGAATATTTAGTAATTCACACCTGAGAGACAGAAGGCCCTCCCCTAATGGCCCATCAATGAGACTGACTGTCAGGTAAGAAACAATGTGAGAAGATTCAGAGATTGGGGTTTTATTGTATTTTGTATTTTATTTACAACACAATATAATATAAACATACATTATCAGGGCTCTCAAGTTTAAAAAAAAGTTTGGAGTGAGATTATATCTGTTAGGAGAGGAGCCCTTCTGCCCTATGCAATTCTCTCAAGTTTTTGCTAGAAGTTAAATTTGATCTATTGTTCATAATTGACCAGCACAAAATAGAAACTATAATAACTGGTGAGTTTGATTAAAGTCAAATTCATGAAGAAAAAAAAAAAAAAAAAAAAATGTCTTGTATATTTCAAAATATATCAGAAATAAATAAAAAAATTGGCCCCAAATGAGCAAATGAACAGCAGCGCTCAATGTACATACTGTAGGCCTACACACACAGTATTGCAGAACTTGCCCTGAGCATGTCAAGCTGTGTGTGTGTAAGAGAGAGAGTACATATTTCAGCTTATGAATGACATTTTGTATTGCAAGTGTTTGTTGCACATATTGATGCCTTGATGACAGTGGTAGGGGCTCAAACTTAATAGAGTAACTAGTTACATCTAATGGAATTACATAATTTAATTACAAAATAATTATAACTAATCTGTTACATTTACTGAGATACAATGTATAGTTACATTAAATTTACTTATGAAAATTACAAAGGGGGTTACATCTGAGTATTTTCACACAGATTTGATTAATTTCTATCCCAAATTGCATTGACTGCTCTAAAATGTTTCAGAGGTTTAGGACACAAAATAGGACACATGCTTATTCAATAACTGATTTATTTCCATGTTTGGGTTTACATATATATGCTTTATTTTTTTAAGATTAACTGTTTTACTGCATTGTTAGATGCCAGTCTTTCCAGTCATAGCTTTGCAAGGATTTGATTATAAAAATGGTATCATAGCTATTAAACTATATCTTCTGATTTTATATCTGTATTTAACCTAACCTAGGTGCTAAAGTCTGATTTTGTGGTGGCTGTGCTTTAAAATTAAATTATCATAATCTTAATTCAAGTGATGAAGGATTTTCTAAGTCCGACAGTTATTAGTGTTGAGTGCAACTGTACGGTTAAAGGAGAAGTCCACTTCCAGAACCACAATTTACAAATAATTTACTCACCCTCTTGTCATCCAAGATGTTCATGTCTTTCTGTCTTCAGTCGTAAAGAAATTATGGTTTTTGAGGAAAGCATTTTAGGATTTTTCTCCATATAATGAACTTCATAGGTGCCCCGATTTTGAACTTCCAAAATGCCGTTTAAATGCAGCTTCAAAGGGCTCTAAACGATCTCAGCCGAGGAAGAAGGGTCTTATCTACTGAAATGATCGGTCATTTTTTTTTTGGAAAATAAACATTTGTATCCTTTTTAAGCACAATAGCTCCTGTAGCACTAGCTCTGTAATGCGCATCCAATTGTCTAGTCCTTTCATTAGTTTGCAGTAGCCAAAACTTAGTTAAACCTGTTGGAGAGCTAATGATTCCACCACTTGCCTCGTCCCGTGTTTGCACGTCCATGTTGCCAAGTGACGAACGTGACTGAAGCCCGAAAACAAAACATTCTAATTTCTGATATTTGCTGGTAGGTGGCATTTAACTTTCAAGACAGCTATGAACTCCGCCTGCAAGCCTGCGCCTCGTCCATTAACATTATATAGCGGCAGTGGTGGATGAAGTACGCAAATCAAGTACTTGAGTAAAAGTACAGATACATATAATAAAATATTACTCCAGTAAAAGTAAAAGTGCTCCTTTTAAAATTTTACTCGAGTGAAAGTACAAAAGTACCAGGTTTTTTTATGTACTTAAGTAAAAAAAAAAAGTACTGATAAATTTATTTTGCAATTTTATATAGGCTAGTTAATTTAATAATTAGCACACATTTTTGTATAATCCTACTGCTCAAAATACCTGATTTTCCCAAAATAACCACTATATGGAGTAAAAAATAATGTTTGTTGTTGATATGGACTACGTTGACGAGAGTGATGTAGCAATGTTCACTGTGAAGCTTGCACTGTGATGTACCTGATGGACCATCTAATTTTCACCAGTAAGAAAAACGTGTTTTAAAGCTTGTTGTTTTGCATAAGGTCACAGTTATTAAACCTTGTCTGTGGTGTAAAAACACCCCTGGCCAAATGCCAAGTGAGGGCATCACTTCCTATTTGATAATTGCTGTAGTTACCATGTTCTGAAAATCACATCCTTTCTTTTTCCCTCAGATGTAATCTGTCTAGGTGGTTAAATAAAAATATTTGGACTCTATATCTAAAATTACCTCAACTTAGCACCAGCAAGCTTGTTAACTAGACAGTTAGCATCAGCTAACAATATTTACTTATCTTCAGGATGGTTATGAATAAACATTCTTATCTGTCTACTCAGCTAGTTGATCCAAACAATATAACATTTTATACTGTTGATAAACGATATAAAAAAAGACGTCACACGGGGCTTAATGCGTAGCATTTTAATAAAACTGCTACAGCAGCGGGGAATATGAACGTGCATGAGTTATTTTATTTAATCTGTGTTATTTTAATTTTTCGTTTTTTGACCTAAAATATAGACACTTGTGCTGATATGTCTGAATTCAAGCATTTCAGTGGGCTTAGACAGATCACCCTTTACAGCAGATTCAATTTACAAACAACGGACAGTTTTGACCTAAATATGGTTTTCAGTTACAATAATTAATCCTAAAATTCGACATTAGTAACTTACTTTTCGCAGCATTGGTCACGCACACACTCACAAGATCTCCCAGTTCTCACTGGAGACTCACTCTAAATGGATCATATGATATGTTTTATGATATTTAGTGAAGTAAAAAGTACGATCTTACGCTTTGGAATGTAGTGAAGTAAAAGTGAAAGTTACTCAAAATAAAATTACTCCAGTAAAGTACAGATACTTGAAAAATGTACTTAAGTACAGTAACTAAGTACAACTACTTCGTTACTGTCCACCACTGTATAGCGGGACAAGTTATCCCTTACTTCTCAGCGTGAGAAATACAAGGTGTGGCGTGAGAGCGTGTGAACTGGTTGAAATGCATGTGTCTCACGGTGAATGCGTGAGACTTGAGAGCCTTGCATTATGAAGGTCAAAGACACATTATTAAGCACACTGATCTAACCACAGAGATGTTAACAGACGGTGTGTAATTCCTGAAAACTGTTTTCTGAATTCTGTTCAACAAGTAAAACAAGTAAATCATACCTGATATTTAAGTACTTGCAAAACTCATCATCAGTGGTCAAGGAACTTGTTTTACCAATAGAATATCAGTGTAGTTGAAGATGTGATGTTGGTACAGTGCTCCCAGAGGGAACGTTTGCAGGATTCATCTGTTGTGCAGGTATCAGATCACTAACAACTAAAACAAAACAAAAAACATCTGTGAGCATGTTAATATCAGGGGAAATTTAAAGCATCATTGCTAAATAAAAGCATTAGTTCTATAATTTCTATCCCAAAAATATTCATATAGGTATCAGGTCACTAAAATAAATAAATAAATGAATAAATCAGTGAGCATGTTGATAGGCCTGGAGCAACTATATTGTTACATTAGCAATCACTAATATTGGCCATGTGATTTTATAGCTATCATATGCACACGTTTTTTATTTATTATTATATAAAAACAACATCTGAGAAACTAAATTATTATTAAGCACATTATGTACACGTTTGAGCAGATATTTGCAGACAGAGTATCAACAGTGAAGACTGGTCTAAGCATTCTTAGACATTACTTTTATATCATCTAAACATAAGCCCTACTTTTATGTCAATTTGTTTATGATATTCCGACGTCTTACAGATCCATTGAAATGTTGCCTATGATATTTCAAAATGTTGCACTCGATTTTACACATTTTAGTCAGGAATTATAGTTTTGAAAAAGTCCAACTAGCAAATGCATTCAAGTTTGTCACAACAACACATTATCTAATGCCAATAAGAAACATTACTTACACTGTATAAGAGATCCTCTCGTCCGCTGCCTGCGTTCTGTTTGTGAAATAACAAGCTTAGCCTGTTCATCTCAGCTCGTCCTCATCTGGAGTAAATATTCCTCCCAGCGCCTTCTTCCAAAAACGAAAGTATCCGACACAAACACCTTGCTGCTTTGTTTACGAGTTGATGTGGGCGGTCATGTCGCGCGTCTCTCACGTGGATGTTCGTAATAGCAATAGCGCCGCACAGCGCGTGGTTGTGATCAAATTAGAGGTAATGAGCTCCGATGGGAAAAACAGGACATGGCATTGGTTTAATACGGATTACTTAAACACAGAATATGTGTTTTCGATTAAACTTATTTCATTTAAAAGTAGACATTTCAAGCTTTCTATAGATATATGTCTCATGTTTGTGTGTCATGTATTCGCTGAGTTTTAGTTCATTTTAGTGACGCATTTCAAATTGATATTCACGGAGACTGAGAAGACTGAAAGGACACCCTGTATATTTTCTTTATTTAAAAAAAATCACAAACAGTTGTTGATAATGTGAGTGTACCCAAATAAAAGTAAACCCTTTACAGATTCAGGTGATGTATTACTTTTATGTGTCCAATCAAAATTGAGGGAGCAATTCAAGTTCTTTTTGCTGTCATCTGGAAAATATGCGAATGCTCCCGCCGGCGCCTTAGCCTACCCCAGGACGTTAATAAATATTAACTTTAGATACCTGTCAGCAGTCGCAGGGAGTTTGTCAAATAAAACTTTTTCTGTTCATATAACTTGAAAAAAGTGTCAGGGCTTTGGTGTCAAATAAATACATTTCATATTTTTGTACGGTTACATCATACTTGCCAGCAATCTCGTGGGATTCGGGCCAAGTACATTTTATATTAATAAACATTAACCCTCTGGGGTCCGAGGGTGTTTTGGGGCCCATGAAGAACTTTTGACATGCCCTGACATTTGTGCTTTTTTTAGTATCTTAAAAACATATAAATGGCTAAAGTCTGGTTACACTGTAATCAGCACAAACTGGGCTACAATAATATGAATGCAAAATGAATGTACATGTTTGTGTTTTTGAGAAAACAACGTTTATACGTGGTTAGTGAAAAACTAAATGTTTTAAGTCACTGAAATAAGGCCATGAAACACATTCAGAACATTAGTTCACAAGACTTTTGAGAACGGGATGTGGTAGGCTGGAGTTTTTTCTACAAAATGATGTGAAAATCATCTTGTTCACTCGTTCAGAGAAAACAATATATTGATGTAAATTTTCTAAGACATGTTTTGTGATCAAAAGGGAATATGCGAAGGAGTGGCAATGACCCATGAATATTTTGCAATTCACACCTGAGAGACAAAGAGCCCTCCCTAATGGCCCATCAGTGAGACTGTGACTGTCAGGTAAGAAACAATGAGAGATTCAAAGAATGGAGTTTTAGATTATTTGTATTTTATTTACAACACAGTATAATCAAAATATATATAATGAATGTCAAATGCACATTATTGCGCACCCTGATCTAACCACAGAGATGTGAACAGACTTTGTGCAGTTTCTGAAAACTGCTTTCTGAATTCTGTTCAACAAGTGAAAAAAGTAAGTCATACCTGATATTTAAGTGCTTGCAAAACTCATCATCGGTAGTAAAGGAACTTTTTATTTTATGCTAGAATATGTGTAGTTGATCATCTGATGTTAGTACAGCACTCTCAGAGAGTTTGAAAGACAGCAGGATTCATCTGCTGTGCAGGTATCAGATCACTAAAAAACAAACAACATAAGAAAAACATCTGTGAGCATGTTAATATCATGAGCGTCTGTAAAATATATATAGTGTATGAATTTGTAGCCATAGACTCGCGCATTTGTACTAATGTAAAAAGGACATTTTATATCTGAGAAACTAATAATTATTGTTTATCACATTAAACATCTATTCGAGAACAGAGTGTTGATAAACATGGTCTAAACACACTCAGTGTAAACACTCATATTACATCCTACTGTTATACGATAAATAAATAACTAAATAATATGATCGTCAAGTCATAAACATGAACATGCTTTGTATGTATTATACAATACAAAAACATTTTATATTGGGGAAACTATATTATTATTGTTAAGTGTAAGTGTAAAAACTATTACCTTTATATCCCATCGCTTTCTATTGTATAGAACGTTAAAAAAAACATCCTGGCGTCGTGAGACATTTTGATGCAATGAAATGAAACGTACTTCATAATGTTTCACTTGCTGTAGTCATGAATTATAGTTCATAGTAATCTCCACTGGATGCATAATGAGCTGCAATAAACTACATTTTGGTATTTTATAATGCCTAGTCATACTTCTGTGGATATTTTGGTAAAAGTAACTCAAAAGTAGTATAACGCATTACAATTCAGAGTAATATTGTCACGAATCTGGTCGGTGTCCCGTTATCCGCTCACCACCAGATGTCACTCTCACCTCACCTACACACTCTGACTGTTGCACCACACTCCGGACTGCATCTCCCATCCTCCACCGCACTGATTGCGTCAGCCCCCGTGACCAATCAGGCTCTCTATAAAACCCCCGGTCCTTCACAGTGCACTTCACGGATTGTTAGATTGTATTGTATTCTTAGCATTTTCCTAGTTCTTGCTCCGAGTTCCTAGTTCCCAGTGTTTTGTCTTTTCCGCCTGGTTACCTCGTTTGTCTGTCTAGCCGCCTGCCTTTTCGGACTATCGCTCTCGTTAATCGGATTACTCTCTTCGACTGCCTGTGATATACCTGTCTGCTCCTGTCTCGACCCTGCCTTTCCGACCATGTCTTTGTCTCGTCCCAATAAAAGCTCGCATATGGATCCACTCGCTTCTCGTCTCGTTCATCCCGTAACAGAACAATCCGTCACAACAGGATCCAGCAGCTTCACCCCCGGACATTCAGATACAGACACTGACAGGATTCTATGCCGCATAAAACAAGGACCGCACACACTTCATCGATACATCCGTGAGTTTATTTCAATTGCCAATTATTCCACTCTCCCGGACTGTATAAAAGCCGAGATTTTCTGTGACGGCGTGAACCAGCCCCTCCGTGCGCGACTGAGACGCGAGGGCCCGCGCTCGTCGCTGGAGGCGTTTCTGAACTTTGCGCTGTTGTGTGTGGGTTCGCCGTACACCGTGGGGGTCGCGCAGAGGGAACTCGACAACACGGTAATGGCGCCCGCGCGTCCCACTCGCAAATTAGCGGTCATGCCGGAGCACGATCCCACGAACACGTTTGCCACCTGGATCGCTCGTGAGATGGCGGCCGTGCAGGAGCGCGCTCAAGCTATGGCGGCGTCAGCAGAGCCCGCGCACAAGATGGCGGCCGCGCTGGAGTGCGCTAACGCGGTAGCGGCGACGGCGGTGCCCGTTCACAAAATGGCGGCCGCGTCGGAGCGCGTCCACACAATGGCGGTGACTACAGAGCCCGTTCACAAGATGGCGGCGAAGCCCGAGCTCTGTCACGTCAGAGCTGCCATACCAGAGCTATATGGAGTTACAGCTGCATTTCCTGAGTCAAGTCAAGTTTCCAAGTCAAGTCAAGTTGCAGCTGTGTTTCCTGAGTCAAGTCAAGTTTCCAAGTCAAGTCAAATTGCAGCGGTGTTTCCTGTGTCAAGTCAAGTCAGAGTCATCGCCCCTGTCTCAAGTCAAGTTACAGCCATCTTCCCAGAGCCACTGCACAAGATGGCTGCCACGCCAGAGCCACTGCACAAGATGGCTGCCACGCCAGAGCCACTGCACAAGATGGCCGCCGTCTCCAAGCCTCTGCACAAGATGGGCGCCGTCTTCAGGCCACTCCACAATATGGCCGCCATTACAGAACCTGTGGTCATGATGTCCCACGTGCTGGACACACCTCTAGTGACAGTATGGGCAGCTAAAATGGCGCTGCTCCATACCGCGGCAGCTACCCCAGAGTCAAGTCAAGACACAGAGTCAAGCCAGGTCACAGCTGTGCCCCGCAAGTCAAGCCAAGTCACAGTTGTTCCCCACGAGTCAAGTCACGTTACCGCTGTTGCTCCTGAGCCAAGCCATGTTGTTCATGAGTCAAGTCCTGGTGCAGCGGATCTCCATGAGTCAAGCCAGGTTATAGCAGATCCTCATGAGCCAAGTCAAGCTGCTGCTGTTGTTCCAGAGCCAAGTCAAGCTTCAGCCACTGCTCCGGAGTCAAGTCAGGCTACAGCTGAAGCCTCCAAGTCCAGTCAAGCTTCCAAGTCCAGCAACGTCAAGCCAGTGCCCGCTAACGCCACGTCAGCCAAACCACAGCCTGCTCAAGACATCTCCGTCAGGTCACAGTCTGTTCACGTCATGTCTTCTGCTCCTGAGTCTGCACCCATCATGGCCGCCCTTCCTGAGGCGGTCGTTCCTGAGTCAAGCAGCGTCACTGCCGTGGTTCCTGAGTCAAGTAAAGTCATTGATCTTCACAAGCCAGTTCAAGTCACCGCTGGTCTTCACGTGTCAGATCAAGTCACTGCTGATCTCCATGAGCCAAGTCAAGTCACCGTTGATCTCCATGAGTCAAATCAGGTCACTACTGATCTTCACAAATCAAGTCAAGTCACAGCCGATCTCCACGAACCAGGTCAAGCCACAACTGATTTTCACGAGCCAAGTCAAGTTATTGCTGACGGCCCAGAGTCTAGCCACGTCCCGCCTGACGGCCCAGAGTCTAGCCACGTCCCGCCTGATGGCCCAGAGTCTAGCCACTTCCCGCCTGTCGGCCCAGAGTCTAGCCACGTCCCGCCTGTCGGCCCAGAGTCTAGCCACGTCCCGCCTGTCGGCCCAGAGTCAAGCCACGTCCCGCCTGTCGGCCCAGAGTCAAGTCACGTCCCGCCTGACGGCCCAGAGTCAAGTCACGTCTTGTCAGACCGCCCAGTGTCTCGTCACGCCGCGTCTATCTGTCCAGAGCCTCGCCATGTCTCGTCTGACCTCCCAGAGCCTTGTCACATCATGTCTGCCAGTGTGATGGCGGTCACCATTCTCACTGTGTGGGCCGCACACTACACTCCAAAGGTTACGTCTGTTCACGAGTCAGCCCCTGAGGTCACGTCCGTTCACAAGCCAGCTTCTGAGGTCACGCCTGATCACAAGCCTGCTCCAGAGCTTCCGTCTGATCACAAACCTGCTCCAGAGCTCCCGTCTGATCACAAGTCTGTCCCAGAGCTCCCCTCACTTGGAGAAGCCAAGCCCATGCCTCCTGAGGTGTCAGCCTTGGCTGTAGATCCTCCCGTGGAGGCGGCATCCCTCTACAACCTCTCTGCTTCTCCCCTTATTCTGTCTGCCTCCTCTGTCTCTGCTGTTCTTAGGTCCCAGGCCATAACGCGGTTTCCTGCTCCAGAGGCCCCGTCTGGTCTCCAGTCAGCTCCAGAGGCCCCGTCTGGTCTCCAGTCTGCTCCAGAGGCCCCGTCTGGTCTCCAGTCTGCTCCAGAGGCCCCGTCTGGTCTCCAGTCTGCTCCAGAGGTCCTGTCTGGTCTCCAGTCTGCTCCAGAGGTCCCGTCTGGTCTCAAGTCTGCTCCAGAGGTCCCGTTTGGTCTCAGGTCTGCTCCAGAGGCCTTCTCCATCGGAGAGGCTGCGCCAATGCCTCCAGAGGTGTCAGCATTGACTGTGGAACCTCCTATGGAGGCGGCGTTGTCCTGTGGTCTCTCTGCTTCTCTCCCTGTTCTCTCTGCCTACTCTGTCCCTGCTCTCACCAGGTCCCAGTCCATGACGCGAGTTCCTGCTCACCCCTGGAGGGCCCTGGCACCTCCTGTTCCGCCCTGGAGGGCCTCGGCGCCTCCTGTTCCGCCCTGGAGGGCTCCCGTGCCTTCTGCTCCGCCTCCTGTTCTGCCCTGGAGGGCCCTGGCGCCTCCTGTTCTGTCCTGGAGGGCCTCGGCGCCTCCTGTTCTGCCTCCTGTTCCGCCCTGGAGGGTTCCTGCGCCTTCTGCTCCGCCTCCGGCTCCGCCCTGGAGGGCTCCTGCGCCTCCTGCTCCGCCCTGGAGGGCTCCTGCGCCTCCTGCTCCGCCCTGGAGGACTCCTGCGCCTCCTGCTCTGCCCTGGAGGGCTCCTGCGCCTCCTGCTCCGCCTCCGGCCCCGCCCTGGGGGGTGCCTGCTCTGTCGGTCCAGCCTCAGTCACTGGGCCCCCCACATGGACCTGGCCCTCCAGCCCTTGCCCTGTCTCGCTCCCACCCCACCGCTCCCCTGGACTGTTGTTCCCTTCGAGCGTCTGGAAGCCACTCCTTGGGGGGGGGCTATGTCACGAATCTGGTCGGTGTCCCGTTATCCGCTCACCACCAGATGTCACTCTCACCTCACCTACACACTCTGACTGTTGCACCACACTCCGGACTGCATCTCCCATCCTCCACCGCACTGATTGCGTCAGCCCCCGTGACCAATCAGGCTCTCTATAAAACCCCCGGTCCTTCACAGTGCACTTCACGGATTGTTAGATTGTATTGTATTCTTAGCGTTTTCCTAGTTCTTGCTCCGAGTTCCTAGTTCCCAGTGTTTTGTCTTTTCCGCCTGGTTACCTCGTTTGTCTGTCTATCCGCCTGCCTTTTCGGACTATCGCTCTCGTTAATCGGATTACTCTCTTCGACTGCCTGTGATATACCTGTCTGCTCCTGTCTCGACCCTGCCTTTCCGACCATGTCTTTGTCTCGTCCCAATAAAAGCTCGCATATGGATCCACTCGCCTCTCGTCTCGTTCATCCCGTAACAAATACTGTAATGTAACTAATTATTTTTAAAAGACAGTAACTAGTAATATATATAATGTATTACATTTTGGAAGTAACTTGCCCAACACTGCTAAGCATTCCTTGTTGGCCAAATACTGTAGCTAGTTTTGTCAGACTAAAATACAATTTTCATTGACTAAAACTAGACTAAATGTCATCAGTTTTTGTTGACTAATGGATAATTCTGACTAAAAAAGACTAAATTGCTCAGACTTTTAGTTGACTGAAACTTGACTAGACTAAAAAGAGTATGAACATGACTAAAACTAATAAAAACTAAAATGACAGCTTCACACAAAGACTATACTAAAACTAAAATTAAAACAGGCTGCCAAAAATGACACTAATTCCCTCCGCTAAAGACAAGCCCACAGAGGAAAACCCTATTGCAGCCCGAACGCAAGTAAAACAAGGTCTCCTTAAACTCTTGCTGAACTGGTGCTAAATTTCCTTAAGCAGCTAAAAGATAAATCTCTGCTTTTGTGGTTTCCTCAGGTTGCAATTTAAGAACTAGTAGCAGATAATAGAAATTTTGGGATTCCTTTCAAACCCCATAAATTCTCATTCGTTAAACCATATGCATGTATGAGTGTGTATATGTGTGTGTAATTTTTAGTAGTTTAGTTCATGTATCTTAGAGTAGTTCAATAAATTCTTGTTTCATTGGAAAGAACATTGTCTTGTTTTTTTCTGTTTACGAAGTTAATGACTGTGCCTTAGATTTTACTACCTAGCTCACAATAACAACCTAATACTTTGTTTATATTATAATCCGATGGCCACGGGAATAATATAAACACCCAGAATTGGTAAGATATACTAAGTTAAACGTTTTGGTGGACGAACAGTTGATAAAGTTTAAACTACTAATTCTGAATCAGTTAATCAAGTCGATTCCAAATCCTTTGGATTCGATTCCCAATTGAATAATTTAAATTTGATCTAATTACTCTAATAAAACCCTCCATTATTTTGGCAGAGAATGCAGGCACATCTAACTGGTGAACATAAAAACCAAGTCATTTTGTGTTGTACCTTTTCTATTTTTCTGAAAGATAGATCAGAGAGAGAGAAACAAGGTTTGTAATGTTACTGTATACTTTATTGTGGCAGCCAGTGTGTTTAAATGAATGGAAGAGTAACTCGAGTTGTCTCGTAAAGAGTTAAACTGCAGTTAACATTTAAGAACTGTCCGCCGAGACAAAAGAGAAGTTGCCTTAAAGCGCACACGGAGAAAAGTGAGCGTTTTCCCCCTTTCCTCCTATAAGGCCTTGTTCGATGCTAGACTGATTTGCATTGCATGTCCCAGTGTGAAAACAGCTAGACAATCTCCCGGGGATTCTCAGGTTAGCTAAGTTTGACTACCGATCTCAAAGTTAACTGTTAATTACTTGGGTGTAAGGTTTCCTTTCCCCCTTTATTTGTTTACTCCATCAGGTAAACCATAAGCTTTAATTTTATCAACCGTTAATTATGATTGCCCTCTCATTACTTATATAAATGCTCTTATGAGGTAATGACAACGTCACTAAATATTAATCATTAACTATCGTTCCTGAGTTCACAGCTTTAGTTTGGATCATAAAAGCAGAGAACTTTAGAGACGTCTAATCAATATTTGCATAACTGAACGTTTTGTGTTGTAATTGTCTGACCCTCACTTCCTTACTTCCCTCCTCATCATGGGATCATACCCAGCCAAACCCAGAGCAGGCCAACAGGAGAACCGAGTGGCGTCGCCAGTCGTAACCCCCATCTAAAAGTGCATTTTAATGGTGTATGGTGTCAATCCTGTCAGGGAAGAAACCAATATTGTCATTGTTCTCTCTTACACCTGGAAGGGATTATAATTAGGGCTGGGTATCGAGTTCGATACTTTTAGGCACGGACCGAAATGCCTCGATACCATCGAGTATCGAAAAACCTCTTGTCGTTCGGTACCAAACTTCGATACCTAAGGGGTTAATCTCGTCAACGTCAGTTGCGGCAATGCCAATAAGCCTGCGGCACTAGGTGTGTTCGACTAAAAGCGGCTTTCACACTGAACACGGAATGCGCAGCCCTTCAGAGCGCAGCGGCAAAAGTTCAACTAATTTGAACTTTGAGCGCGGCTTGCGTGCCAGTGGTGCGCTCCGGTCACCACAACAACAAACCGTCCTCGCACGGCGCATACGAAGCAGTCTGCTCTCTATAGCTCTCTTGATCCTGCGCAGAGCTGTGACAAAGTCGAGCACACCTGCTAGTTTACACCGGTTACACTGTGGCTCACATGTGAGGCTGTAACGTGAAAGCATTAACGTACAATGCCCCAGATATAAGGCTACGTTTGCACTGGTGCGTTTTTTTTTTAAATTAAAACAATCCTCACCCATACTGGCATTTCAGAAAAGATATCTGTCCATACTACACGACCGAAAGTGTGCGTTACATGACCATTCATAAACACTGGAGCATGACACTACATAAGACAATAAGATTTATATTCCGCTTTTACTCAAAACTCATTCTAAACCACCAGCGAGTGTTTGTAATAACTTCCGTTTGCCGTCGGATGTGTGTTTTGGCTATGTAATGTTGTTGAAATATGTTATGTCCTCTGAGTCAGAACAGCAGTTGCAGAAGAGAGAAGGCATATAACGTTATACATACCGGCTTGTCAGTAAATTAGTGGAAAATGAATAGAAATTATGATTCTGTCTGAGGTATGAACTTTAAAACGAACATGCACTAGTGTGAATGTAGCCTAACAGATGTGTAAACCGAAAACTTTTTGAGCTTTATTAAAATTATTTTCATTGATTTATTGTGTTGGATATATTTTGTTTCTTTGTGCAGTGGCTCAGGAGTCTCTGAATCTGTATAAACGTCAATAAGCTGAAAAAATAAATATTTTGAGATAATGTAATCTTGTTAAAATTGATTTCATAAAATTGTTATAAAAAAAAAAAATCGTTCAGGAACCGGTATCGAAGTCAAGGTATCGGTATCGGCATCGATATCGAACATTTTTGAATGATACCCAGCCCTAATTATAATAACAATCACAGTCACTGTATTTTGAAACCCCATAAACAAAAAGGTAGAAAAGGGGGTGAAGAAATTTGACGGCATTCATTCTCTGGAACCACCTCCAGCCCTGAGGTGCGGAGCTTTCTGGACTGACAGCCCGCCCACACAAAGATGGACTATCATCTGCTCCGAAACGCCCTCATCAAAGAATTTGCAGATCCAGAGTCAGAACAAGAACTGGTGGCCGCCCTGGAGACCAAACAAGGTCGTAATGAGACCCCTCAAGCTTACTACAGCCGACTCAGACGAGCATACTTCTGAGCTCGCAACGAACCCGACATGGAAGAGGACTTGAACTTCAAAACCATCTTCCTGAGAAATCTTCACCCGGGAGTGAGCCATCATCTTGGCGTTCTCATGTCCCCACGGACAATGACGTCTCAGCAACTACGAGACTTGGCCCACAAAGCCTACGGCAAACAAAAGATGGCAGCAGAAAAGGGCACCAAATCTGCAGCAGTTCTTGACTTCACCACTCAAAGTCAGGGAATGGCCCTCGAGAGTGCCCACCACCCGGACAGTGCCAAGCAGCCACCTAAAGAATGAAGATCATCCTCGTCCAACAGAGAACGGGACTCTCACGTCGGCGCCCGTCCTAAAAAGAGAAATAACTGCTGGGATAGACAGCGTGGATGACAAAACTCACCTGGATGCCACTGGGAGAAATCCTGGGACCATTCAAGACCTCAACAGAGTCGATGGGACAGGTCATGGAACCCGCAAACCTCATCAGGAAGCTCAGGAAAAGGTTTGTGGGAATCTGGTGGAATCTCCAAGGGAAAGCGATAATCACACCCTGGAGCAACCAGCCCCAGAAACCGACGAAAGAACTCACAGAGATCGCACAGAGAGCCAGTCAGTAAACTCCTGTGAGTCGCAGTGGCAAACGACAGACACTGCCCCCAATGTGCTGAGTGATGACACAAGGTCAAAGCCAAGGCCAAGCTCAAGTTCAACAGCAAGCAGCAAAGACCAAGACCCCTTCCTCTGCTCGCTGCAAGCATGGGATTCAGACGCAGGTCCCCTTCAAATCAGAACTGCCATAGGTGTCCAAGACACTTCCGTGTCTGATGCAGTGCTAGTCCTATGGGCTGTGAACTCAGCCATCAGTCTTAAGCTCTTCAAAGCATTGAAGCAAAGACACTCGAACCTGCCACATGTCACCAAACACAGCCATTTTCCTCTCAGTCCCTCATCAACAGCGACGGCTACTTCCAAACTAACCAGTGCAGTGGACATACAATGGAATAACCGACTTCTACATTGGGGCAGGATCTCTTCATTGGGGCAGACATCACTGTCAGACTTAAGACATGCATCGACAAAGTGAACGATGTCATCTGGGCTCCTCCGTCACGGCAACTAACAACCTCAATCAACCTCAAGAACCTTCAGTCTGGTCAAACAATGCCAGACGCATGTGCCATGATCAATTAACAAGAAGTCACAATACCCGCCTACAACAAGAGTGTCAGTGTCCGACTCAACATGCGACCTGGTCAAACTCTCAACAGCAAATTAGCCTTCTTCCAACCTTCCAGGACCTGCCTAAGACTAGAAGTGACTCTGGAAGCCACGCCCCTCATTGGGGTGTCATCCCGTGCTGTGTATGTGTTATTCATCAATTGTACAGCCTCAGACATCAAGATACCCAAAGCCAGCCACCTGGGATGGCTCATCAACCAGTCGTTCCATAACTTTGAGCTAACGTTACCTGTCATAGGCCCCATACCAGCCCAGCTAATGTCAGACGAGTATGACAACACCATGACTTTCACAAGACCACACAAAACCATCACAATCACATCTATTCTGCCCGTGTCCAAAGAAAGCATCTGCCAGTCGGAACTGGCCAAGGACACGCACCTCTTAGTCTAAGCTATCTCAACACAACCTGCGATAGCATGTCCAGAACAAGTGACTATTGTACACCAGGGCCCCGCCGATACCGCAACAATGGAGGAACCCTACGCCGGGTTCAATGCACAGATCCAACAGATACTTAGGGAGGCAGATGCCCTACACAATGAAGCAGATCGCCAAGGACTCAAGGAAGTTCTACACAAGTACAAAGACTCCTTTGCAAAGGACTCTCTAGATTGTGGCTTAACCAACATCCACACGGTGCTCATCCCAACAAACCCACATTTGTGCGACAGTACAAGATTCCAATTGCGTCATACGAGCCTGTGCAGGAAATCATTGACTCTATGCTGAAAAAGGAAATCATCCGCCCTTGTAAGAGCATGTACTCTGCCCCGATATGGCCAGTCTTAAAGCCCAATGGCAAATGGAGACCCACCGTCAACTACCGTAAGCTGAACCAGCAAGTGCCTTTGTCACGATGGCCTATGACCCAGTTGGACCAAGAACTTCCCAAAATCAAAGTTTCCACGATCCTTTCCACCCTGGATGTCGCCTCAGGATTCTGGACAATCCCTGTTCACCCTGACGACCAACACAAGCTTGCTTTTACATGTGGAAATCGCCAATTTGCCTTCATGCGATGTCCCTTCAGCTATGCCAACTCACCAGCTGAATTGAACATCTTCCTGAACAAAGCCTGCCCTGACGCCAGAGCCAGGGGCAACATTATCTACATCGATGATTTACTGCTTAAAACCGTCAACGTGGCAGATCACCTAGAAGAGATCAATCATGTTTTGAACCAGCTGACGACAGCAGGAGCTAAAATCGCCCTTCACAAAGGACAATCTTGCAAAAAAGGTGAACTATGTCGGCCTCCTCATTGGACGAGAAGGCATTGAGCCACAGTCCAGCCGCACTCAAGCAATCCAAAACATAAAAACACCCACCAACCTCTCTGAGCTACGAAGCTTTCTGGGGATCTGCGACTGCTCACGACAGTTCATTGAGAACTATTCTGACATTGCACGATAACTCACTTCCTTCCTAAAAAAGAATGAAGCCTTCACTTGGACGAAAGCCCAGGACAACGCTGTGAGTCAGCTCAAACAATGGCTGTGCTCTGCGCCATGCCTGGCTTACCTAGACCCAGGAAAGGAATTCTATTTAGAAGCGGGATTCTCCAAACAGTGCCTCAGCGCAGGATTGTACCAGCTCCATGACAAAGACAAGAGGGTGGTAGCCTACACCACCAAGATGCTGCTCCCCCCTGAATGCAAGTACTCAGACTGTGAGAAAGCTTTGCTTTGTACCGTATAGGCCATCCAACGCTTCTCAAACTACATTGGAGTACACCAACCTGTAACCTTCCTCAACAGCCAAGAAATTCAGGATGGCGTTGTGACCAACGCATGTATAGCCACCTGGCTAATGACGCTTCAAGACCGCGACGTTGAGGCAAGATATGCCCAAAATCACAAATCTTCGCTGGGTGATGGACTCGCAGCCTGCCAGAACTGCTCCAACGACACGCTGTACACGTCAGAGGGACCAAAAGAATCACAACCACAACTAACGAACCACAGATACTTTGACGAAAATGCGTGCGAGGGAATGCCCACAGTGTACGTTGATGGCTGCTCATACAATCACCAGGGCAACTTGAAAGCAGGCGCGGATGTGGTCTACCTCAACAATTCAACCTGGGTCCTCATACATCGCAATATGCAGAGATTGCAGCTATCCTTATCACGTTGCAACTAGCTGCATCTCACAACAGCAAAGAACTCCTCATCTGTACTGACTCGAACTATGCCTGCCTAAGTTTCACATGCCACCTGGCGGGGTGGAAACAGAATGGCTTTAAGACTGCTAACAACAAATCTGTCAAACACCAAGATCTCTTCCGAGCATGCGATGCCATTGTCACAAAGCACAACATGATCGTCTATTGGAAAAAGGTCAGAGGCCATTCACGCTAACCAGGGCAAGACAAAGATCTCAACGACCAAACTGATGCCCTCGCCAAAGCAGGCGCACTCCATGGAGAGCCATGGAAACTTCAAGCCCTCCCACCCAGCCCGGCAGTTACAGTCGTAACCCGCCGCCAGCACGCACCTGCTGCCCCCGCCTCCTCCCAAATCGAGCTCTCCACTCAGTTTCACACTGCTGACCTACTCACTCTTCAATCATTGGATCCAGCACTACGCACTATTGCTCCTCACATCTCCGACCCATTCTCAAACCCAATCTCCACCTCCGACTTGGCCGCCTCCTCCGACTTCCGCACCCTCCACTCTATTAAGCACATGCTGCATCTACACGATGGCATTCTCACATATGTCGCTGAGCCCCATACTGTGCCACGGCTTGTAGTCCCTTATTGCCAAAGGGGGACGATGCTCTTTCATGCCCACGATGCACCATGTGCTGGCCACCATGGCGCCAAAGCCACCTGGCTACCTGTTGTGCTGCCAGTTTCAACCAGCAAACCCAAACCACCGAGCACCACTACAGTGGAAAGGAATGACCTTCCCATGGTCAGATCTCCAGAAAGACTGGGTAGGACCTCTGCCGCGGTCAACCCGAGGTAACAGGTAGCGAGGTAGCTTCTAGCTCCCAATGACACCGCTGAAACGACAGCTTGTTTGCTAATGAACCACATCTTTTCAAGATTCGGACTGCCCTTCAGGGTCAGTTTGGATCGGGGAACCCACTTCACAGCCGAGGTGATACAGGAAGTGTGGAGACTCCTGGGTATACATGCTAGGCTCCACATTAGCCACCATCTAATCACCTCAGGGCAAGTGGAACGTGTTAACCAAACAGTGGTCAGCATATTAAAAAAAATATGTAGCCGCCAATCAGAAAGACTGGGACATCAAGCTCCCTCTGGTGCTGATGGCCATCAGGGCCACCTCTCACCGGTCCACCGGAGTACCCCGTTCGAAATGATGACGGGGCGACAAATGACGCTACCATTACACCTGCTGTGATGAACCTCGTCACCGCCTACACCACCCACCAGTACCTGGAAGAATTGCACCAACACCCGAGAATGACTTTCTCCTTCGCGCAGCAACAACTCCAGAAAAGCGCAGAGGACCGGAAAGCTTATTACAACCAAAAGGCCTCCTACCAAGAACTCAGTGTCGGGGACAAAGTGTGGTATTACAGTTTCGCCCAACCACGGCAGAACACTCCCCATCGCCTGTCCAAGAAATTCCATCCCACTGGACGGGGCCCCACGAGATTGTGGACAAACTTTCGCTTGTTGCCTACCGAATCAGAATCAGAAAAGGGCGCAGCAAGCCAGTCCTCCGATGGGTCCATCGGAATCAGATAAAGAGACATCTGGGCTCCAACCGACAGGAAAAGGGGGAGGACCAAACCCGCTGACACAGACCGACACCTCCAGACCACACACCCCACTAACACAATTTCCTCCCTTCTAGGAAAACACCGCTCTTCTCCACACAAATCATCTAGACACTCTCCTCTGCCGCACCACTGGGACTAAACTCACCCAGCAGAGAGGAGCTGTGTCACACATGCGACACTCGTCCTTACTGTCTAACCTCACTCAGTGTCCTTGTGTCTCTCTGTGTTTTCTTTTTCTCCCTTTCTCTGTTTTTCTTAGCCATCATCCATCAATAAACTGTCCTTGGTCGTGCAAAGCGATCTAACTCAGATACAACTCCTGAACACCCATATGGCCGACATGTTGCAAGAAGTAAGCTCCTCAATCGACAGCCTAGCCATGGGTAGGATCCCACTGTACTTAATACCCCTTAGCCTGGTCCAGAACGTCCTGGTGTCCACTACCACGGCCCCTGCGACTCCAATCCAAGCCCACCTCGCCTATTCCCTGGGAAGGGCCATTCCCTTGTACGTTGATCCAGAAGTAGGTGACCTGGCATTCCTCCTCAGTCTACCCCGTTATCGACTCGTAAAGACGTCCTAGTCTGCCGCCAATACCGCACCATGTGTCTCTACCATTGTAGGATACATGGTGACCTTGACGTTGGCCTTCCTCCGCCATAAACAAGTAAATGCGGTACAAGAGTCTCTTCACAAATGTGCGTCCTGCGTCCAGCGTCCCGCGTATCTTCCGTCGCGATAAAACCGACCAAGAACCTGAACTGGAAAATGCAACTAACTTAATTGAGATCACGCCCCACCACCTTGACGAAACCCCAATAATTAGACTAACCGAACTACCCAAGTCACGATAGTCCTGACCGATGCACCCTTTGCTATTTTGTGTAAGCTCACCTTACCAGCCCAAACAGTTACAGTCATGCACCAGAACTCAGCTAGTGATGTTGTTTGTGTTTGTGTGTGCCTGTTCTCTCTGCCTCTTGTTCCAGTGCCTGCCGATGTTCACACCGGGAACATCACCAAGTGACCAACTATGCATAAATTGGTAATCGAATAAACACGAAAAGACAGATTTACATTGACACGTCCCGGCCGCAGGGTATGCAGGTCACTACAACGTGACACTCTCCTGACCTTCTCCTCAACATTCCTTTCTTCCCCTCTTGGATATATCCAAATGTTCTTTCCCTCCAACAAAGAATACACAAACTTCTACAAACGATCCTAAAAGACAATCATTTATCACCGTTACTAGTAGAGCAAATGATTCATAATTATGTGCTGTCTATGTCTTTTTTATGCTTTGTGTGTTTATTGTAACCTACGAAGCTAACCAATGTGTGTATAACCCGTTAGGTAGACAAAGTTATTAATGTGTATGCAAGATACCCGACGTTTGGTATTAAAGGAAAGCTTATTTTATTTCCAAGATGTTGTAAGATGTGAAATTATTTCCTCATGAATTTAAAGTCCAGGAACTCTGACAAAAACAGATGCCATGCAACAAAACAATAAAACTAATCTGGAGAAGAGATCTTCAAGGAGGGCAAACAACACCACCCCTATTGCTCATTTACAACCCCCTTCCTCCCTCTCCTCTCCCTCCCTGCATCTCACACTTTTCCCCCAAAAGATTCCACTGAAAGTCACTATGAGAATGTCCATATACTACATGTGTTACATTTTGTGAATATGTTGAATTTTCCCTTTCATGTTTGGTATCGTTCCAAAGGTCTCCATGCGATTGGTAAAATGGTCTCAATTTCATAGCAGTCACTTATATTATGAGAAAGATAAAAAACTTTTGTAGAATTGTGTTTTGCTGCTAAGGGGTGTGTTTTCCCCTTAGGGTCGGGTGAGAATCTCCAGCCAGGTGTGACCCTGGGTCGCGAGATCTCTTGACAAACCAAAAGGTCTTTTATGTTTTTACAACTGATTGGAAGATTTGTTTGTTTTGGTCTGGGTATATAAGCAAAGTGACAAAACATTACGGGGGGATTCTGTATTCAGAAGAACCCCCACACCGTGTGTGAGAGTCTCTGGAGTCTCTCACATGCTGTTGTGTGTCTCTCTGCGGTCAGGTATGCATCTCCCACTCTTATATTTATCTTTGAGTAATTGATGTTATGTATTTATTTGAATTGAAACTGAATTTAATTCTGAATTGGATTCTCATTGTTAAACTATGTAATTTTTTTTTTTTTTTTTTTTAACAGGACAGTGCATATTAAAAAACAGAACCTCTGTAACATGCCAGAATTAGCCAAAGGCTAGTTTTCATCTGTTGTCCTGTAGGCCTGTTTTACAATGGCACCCTAAAAAAGCATAAAATGTTATAAACAGTCAGATAAACAACAGTAAGAAACTGCATGTTAGCGCAATGTTAGTCGATTACAGTAGAGACAGCAATAGCATAAAGAGACAGTGCGATTCAAATTAAATTAGTTGTGAAAAGCACAAGGAGCAGCAGCAAAGAGTTCAGTAAAAACATAAAAACAAGAGCAGCAAAGGTTTAGTAAAAACATAAATGCAGCAGTATAAATAGCAAGCATTAATAAAGCAGGTTAGACATTTGCAAGTGCATATTAAAATGACAAGCAATTGTTAATATCAAGATCAAAAAAGAATTTACAATAGTCAGAAAGGAATCACGCACTCACAAGTGAAACACAAGATGGCAGCAACAGTGTTTTAGTGTTGACAGGTCTGGTTACTTATCAGCCAACGTTTTAGGTGAGAGCGAAATAAATTATATGTGTTGATTTCTCTGATTGTTGTTGGGATGGTGTTCCATTCCTGAGAGGCTTTGACAGAGAAAACTGACTGACTAAAAGCACTTTTTCTAAGTGGAATAATACAGTCACCTCTAGACACTCCTCGAGTGATCCTGTGTGTAGATGTTCTGAGACTGACAAATTCACTAAGGGGATATGGGGCCACCCCATGTAGGATTTTATACGTCTGACAGGCATTCGTGTACTTAATAAGATTGTCCCAACTTAAAAGACTGTGTTTTGATAGAATAGAGCAGTGATGAAAGCGTTTTGGTTTCTTATCAAATACTTTAATTGTCTGCTTGTATAAGGACTGTAAAGGTAACAAGATGGTGGAGTTAGTCTGGGACCAGCTTGTTAAACAATAAGTAAAATGAGAAAAAATCATTGAGTGCATGAATGTTTTGGCGGCCTGGACGGACATGGAATTTCTAATAAATCGGAAGTTAGCTAGATTAAATTTTACTTTTTTGCAAGTTTGCTTTACGTGTGACCTAAAATTGAGTTCGGAGTCCAGGTGGATGCCCAAGTATTTGAATTCTTGGACAATTTGCATTTTTTCTCCTGACACTATAATGTCTGCATCTTTGGTTACTGTTAAGACCACTTAGCTCGTACAGTGATCGTAACATAAAAGGGAGACCACACCGATTACTACATTGAACAAAGAATATTTATTGACTAAATAAAAAGACATCAGTAAATATAATGGTTCCCCCTTTGGCACAGACAGACGGCCCGAACAGGAGAAAGAGACCCCCGAGCCAACCGGAAGGCCTCTTTTTAACAGGTCATCAATTAACCCGCCCAGCAAGGTTACAGCTCCACCTGTAGGTCTAAGACAGACAGACAACAAACGTAAGGCACAGACAAAACGACAAGCTGCCCAACAGCGAGGCAAAGCCGATCGTGACATCACCCCCCCTTTAAAAACAGAGACCCATTTTAATGGGACTCTGAAAAAACCCATCAAACTCCCACAATAACAAAATTATACAAAATCAAAAATAAGTAAACTAATTTAACTGATATTCACACACAGGGAACTAATTCATTCATACCACCATCCCCCAGTGCACCTCATTCACACCCGGGCAACTAGACCAACAGTGACCATTCTCACCCTCCCCATCTTTACCACATTCTGCAACCAGCAAATCCCGGTACCATGGACAGCTATTTAAGGCAAGCAGAACAGACACAGATTGAGCGGGAAAGACAGACACCATTAAACTGATTCATCCGGGGCGCGAGAGAGTGCATCAGCCAACACATTCTCCACGCCACGGATGTGCCGAATAACTAAACGAAAAGGTTGTAGAAATAGCGCCCAACGTACGAGGCGTTGGTTGGTGGAATTCTTTACTGACTGGAGGAAAGTGAGGGGATTATGGTCCGAATAAACCACGATCGAATGTAAACCCCCACCCACATAAACCTCGAAGTGTTGAAGTGCCCATATTAGCGCCAAAGCCTCCTTCTCGATAACGGAGTAATTAAACTGATGTTTGTTAAATTTACGTGAAAAATAACAAACAGGTTTTTCAACACCCTTTTCATCACTCTGTAAAAGAACGGCACCCGCTCCAACCTGACTCGCGTCAACCTGTAGCTGGAATGGCTGATCCAATTTGGGTGCGGCCAAGACCGGCGCCGAACTCAATAACAACTTGCCATTTTGGAATGCCTGATGACACTCAGCCGACCAAACAAACTTAGCTGTACTCTTCAATAAATTGGTCAGTGGGGAAACAACCGTGGAAAAATTGCAACAAAAATTACGGTAATAACCGATCATACCCAGAAAGCGCATCAATTCTTTCTTTGTGGACGGCGTGGGAAAATTCTCTATGGCTACAACCTTCGCATTTACTGGCCGCACCTTACCCTGGCCAACCACCCTACCCAAATAAACAACAGTGGCCTGGGCAAACTCACATTTGGCCAGGTTCACCGTAAGAGTTGCTGCCACTAACCTCTGGAACAATGCACGAATACGTGCCAGATGGTCACCCCAGGTATCGGCGTAACAGACCACGTCGTCTAAATAAACGGCACACCCCTCCAACCCCGCAACAACTCTATTCATGAGACGCTGAAAGGTTGAGGGGGTGTTCCGAAGGCCAAAACTCATCCGGGTATAAGAGTACAACCCAGAAGATGTAACAAATGCAGACACCTCCTGCGCTCTCGATGTCAGTGGTACCTGGTAATACCCCTTTAACAATTCAAATTTACTAACGTACCGCGCACTACCGACCTGGTCCACACAATCCTCAATACGAGGCAATGGAAAGGAATCGGGCTTTGTCAATGCATTAACCTTCCTATAATCTGTACAAAACCTATATGTTTGATCCGATTTTTTAACCAACAAACACGGTGATGCCCAGCTAGAATAAGACGGTTTGGCTAAGCCATTATCCAGAAGATATTGAACACTGGCCTCCATACTTTTACGCTTCTCTAGAGGCAGTCGATAAAACCTCTGCTTAACCGGGCGAGCACCCTGTACATCAATATCATGCTCAATTAGACTTGTGCAGGTCGGAGTGTCGGAAAATAAAGACGAAAATTCAAAAATTAAAGACTTTAACTCATCGCGCTGTTCCCCACTTAAATGCCCCAACATACTATCAAGTTCAGCCAGCTTCTGTGTGTTATTTAAGCACCCATGTAAAACTGCATCATCTGGAAACTGCACCCCATCCTCAGCTGCCACCTGCGCGATGTTCGGCAGCCCCTCTACAACAGCCAATCCTACAGGACTCTCCACATGATCACTCGCCACCCCCGAAGATGCGGAGTAGTATGGTTTCAGCAAATTAATATGGCAAAGCTGCGTTGATCTCCTACGTTCAGGAGTAGACAACAAATAATTTGTCTCAGAGACTTTACACATGATCGTAAAAGAGCCTGAGTATTTCGCTGTTAAGGGTGAACCTGGGATGGGCAGCAATGCTATCACCTGATCACCGGGATTAAACACCCTGGCCTCTGCCTTACGATCATACCGCTGTTTCATTTTATCCTGGGCCGCACTTAGACGTTCGCTAGCCAACTTCCAAGATAAAAATAATTTACGGCGGAAACCATTAACATAATCCACCAAACTGGCAGGGGTTTTTGACTGGTCTAATTCAGTGTTCAAGACAGACAATGATGTTCGTACTTTGTGACCAAAAACTAAGTCATTGGGGCAAAACCCTGTGCTTTCTTGAACAACCCCACGGGCAGCCAACAAAAGCCATGGTAACAGAGATTTCAAAGTTGCATGAAAGCGTTCCAGCGCCCCCTGGCTCTGAGCGTGGTAGGCACTGCTCAAATGATGCTTCACACTTAACAGTCTCAGAGCAGCTGCAAACGTCTTGGAGGTGAAGTTCGAACCTCGGTCGCTTTGAATTATCTTCGGGATACCAAAAACAGAAATAAACTGTGACAAACATTTCATAATGGTGGTTATTGCCCTCAAGGCATATGCAGCCGGATACCGTGTCGCTTGGCACATTACTGTAAACAGATATGTACATCCAGTTTTAGATGGAGTTAAAGGACCTACACAATCAATAATGATGTGTTCAAATGGTGTACCTACAGACTGAATGGGCTGCAAGGGAGCAGGTTTGATTGTAGTATTTGGCTTCCCTGCCACTTGACAAACATGACAAGTTCTCACAAATTTCCTTACGTCCCGCTTAATCCGTGGCCAATAAAAATATCGTAGTATATGATTATAGGTCTTCTTAACACCAAAATGTCCAGACTCTATACCATGTGCTGTTTTTAGAACTAAATCGCGATACTTGTCAGGTACCACGACCTGCATCACCTGATCTGCCACATCAGGATCCACACAAGATGACCATTTTCGAAGCAAGAGACCATTTTGCACAAGATAACCCTTATCTGGACCAGTTGCAGCTAAAGCAAAAAATTTTTCCAGACCCTGATCTTTTCCTTGAGCTTCAACCAGCTCATCATAAGACAACGGCACAGGTAATTCCGGAACAAACAAACCAGACACCGACATCTTAGACACATCAGATGGTGACTCTACCTGCGCACGAGCCATTGCACGCGTCACAGCACAGGCAGTAAAAACCTCTGGAAAGTCTTGCAAACACTTATCCGGCTCCTCTAACGGCAAAGGCACGACAGTAACCACAGGCGATGGAGACACTAAACACCCACCCAAATTATTGCCCAAAATGATATCAATGTCATCCACAGGTAAAGAGGGTCTCACGGCAATTGTAACGTCACCATTTACAAATCCTGAAAATAACTGAACTCTGTGCAAAGGCACTGAGAATAATTGAAGACCTATTCCACGGATTAAAACAAACTTCCCAGTATCCGATACTGGAGAAAACGGCAAAACTGAAGCACAAATAAAGCTCTCTGAGGCTCCTGTGTCCCTCAAGATTTTCACTGGGACTTTGTGCGTATCCCCTATCAACGAGACAAACCCGTCACTAATGAACGGCGCATAGTCAGACACACCAGACACCCCTGAAGTTTCACACTCATCCCTAGACACAGCTCCAAGATTTTTCTCCTCACCATCGTCAGACTGAACGACATTTAAACCCTCCAAACTAGAGAAGTAATCCATATCAAACACAGCAGGCTTATCTGAATGCGCAACAGAAGACACGCAACCAACAGCTTTCCCATTTGCAGTTCTAACCTTATTTCGCGCACGCAACACTGGACATTCTCGCTTCCAATGTCCTGCTTCCAAACAATAATTGCACTTGTCACTAGCAACCTCAGTCTCCCGCGTTTTATTCTTCATCAAATGATCAAATTTAACAATGGAGCCATCATGAACACGATCTGAACGATATTCTTTATGGTCATACTCATAACGTGAAAAATACTGACGTGCTTTACCTTTGTGCGTCAATACAAAGCCATCGGCGAGGACCGCAGCCTCCGCAACAGTCTTAACTTAATGCTCATTCACATAAATAGCAATTCTCTCAGGCAAGATGTTTTTAAACTGTTCCAAGATCAGCAAATCTCGCAGCGCGTCAAACGTTTCCACACCCTCAGCGGCAAGCCAACGATTGAAAAAACTACTCAAATCCCTTGCTACTTCGGTATGGGTTTGTTTCTCACCTTTTCGCCAGTTTCTGAAACGTTGCCGATAAGCTTCTGGAACAAGTGCATAACATTTTAAGACTGCCTGTTTTACGGTGTTATATTTCTTCCTCTCGGCAGGTGCCAAAGCAACAAAAGCCTCCTGCGCGCAGCCCACTAATACAGTTTGCAAAAGCACAGTTTTGTCCTCATCATCCCAATCACGATCAGTAGCTATATTTTCAAACAAAGAGAAAAATATATCCGGTTCCCGTTCGTTAAATTTTGGCAGGAACCTTATCATGCCCGCTAGATCTGATTTACCGGTAGATGTATTTCGATCAATTTTCCCCTCAGAAAGTAATCTCAGTCTAGTTCTTTCTACATCTCGTTCCCGTTCTTTATCTTTAAGTTTTTCTAATTCTAACAAACGGTCTTTCTCGTTTTCTTGCACTTCCAAACGTTTCTGCTCATTTTCCTGCTCTAAACGCTTTGCCAGCATCTCTTGTTCCTTCGCCAATTTAAATTGCTCAAACTCCAATTTCTTTTGATCCAATTCTAATTTCTTTTTCTCCAACTCTATATCCATCTCGATTCTCAACAGTTGTTTTTGTTGTTCAAAGGTTAACTCGCCGGACTTAAACTGCATCTTCGACCTAACGCTAGACTCAGGAACATTAGCAGTATCGTTAATCTGTGTTTCTGGACTAGGACTGATTGGGGTTATAACAGGCAAAACCTGCTTCTCTTTTAAGAACTCACGAATAAAATCCACAAATTCTTTCTTCTTAGCAGATTTAAGTACGGAGGGCAACTCGATCGCATAATGCTCAGCCACCTTCAACAATTGTTCCTTAGTTAACTCTACTAACAACCGCTCAGACGGAGCTGCTAAAAACTCCTCCAACACAACCATCGGTACACTTTCCAATCTACAACAACAAAATCAACCAATATACAAATATCAAAACAAAATTAACCAAAACTTACTCTCCTTTCCCAACCCATCCAGCCAAACCGGTTATAAAGCCGATACAGTTAAGGTAACCAGACAGACTAATTCCGGAGCATCCCCCTAACATTTACCCCCCTACTATTCTAACCTATCTTCACACCAAAGTCCAAAAACAAGGATAATTTACTCACCCATACCGCTGGAGTCGTACTGCCCCGACAAAGTCAATCCAGCCGGTGCTCAACGGCGGTGCCCTCGTTCAGACTTCAGTGACCGCAACCTAAATCCACAACGCCGAAGCGCACTAATTGGGGATAAGCAATAGCTCCATAAGATTCTCTGTCCAGTCACCAAAACTGCTACCGAACTTTGCTCACCGAATGACTGAAAGAAAAACGCTCCTTCTCTAAACTTACACCACTACACACACACACCAAAATCAGCGTGGCTCTCCCAACCAACCAGCAAAACTGATAGTAGGCCCAACTTACGTCATTCATTCATAAATCGACAGGCCTACCCCCGTAACGTAGCACTCCGCACACTAGTAGCTTCCTACTAGGAATTAAAGCAGCCTAACGTCACCTATCAAACTTAGGAACTAAACGGACGAGCCCCCACATGTTAAGACCACTTAGCTCGTACAGTGATCGTAACATAAAAGGGAGACCACACCGATTACTACATTGAACAAAGAATATTTATTGACTAAATAAAAAGACATCACTAAATATAATGGTTAACCGAAAGTATAGTGTTCATCCGTAAAACGAAACGTGTGGTGAGCGGAGGTAAGAGCGAGGAGCGGGGCTGCAGCCTGCAGCACAGACAGACGGGCCCGAACAGGAGAAAGAGACCCCCGAGCCAACCGGAAGGCCTCTTTTTAACAGGTCATCAATTAACCCGCCCAGCAAGGTTACAGCTCCACCTGTAGGTCTAAGACAGACAGACAACAACCGCAAGGCACAGACAAAACGACAAGCTGCCCAACAGCGAGGCAAAGCCGATCGTGACAGTTACTTTATGTGATTTAGTGAAAAACATACCTACAGTTTTAGCAACATTAAGTTGCAGACAGCATTTATTTAACCAGTTTGTAATTTTGACCATGGCATTTGTAAGTTTGACAGCTACCCGTGTACATACAAAACTGTGTCATCAGCATACATTTGAATATTAACATCCGGACATATCAATGGCAGGTCATTAACATACATGCAAAAAAGGACCGGGGCTAATATAGAGCCCTGCGGCAGGCCAGTCGACACATAAAGTGACTCAGACTGACTATTAGCACTGCGGACCGTTTGTGAGCGCTGGGAGAGATAAGAATGAATCCATTTTATAGCACTGTCTGAGAAATTAAAAGTGAATAATTTGGCCAGTAGAATCTGGTGGTTTACTGTATCAAATGCCTTTCTAAAGTCAAGAAAGACTGCACCTACAGTGTTATTACTATCAAGTAGTGACTTGATTTTTTCAATGAGATGACAATTAGCTGACTCAGTTGAATGGTTGGATCGGAATCCAAATTGAAGTGGATGAAGCTGAAAGGAGCTATTGGTTAAGTGATCCTTGATTTGTTCACATATCCATTTCTCAAGAATCTTAGACATTACAGGCAAAATACTAATAGGTCTGTAATTAGAAATAGATTGTGGGTTTCCTGATTTGAAAATAGGTGATACAACGGCCGTTTTCCATGTGGTTGGAAACTCTGCTTGACTTATGGATTGATTAATGATTTTTGTGATGGGACTGACTAATGCTGGACTGACATTTTTAAGCATAGTTGTGTCCATCCCATTCACATCTTTAGATTTGGACGGTTTAAGTGTCCTTATAATTGATTCAGTGTTTGTTTCAATTGCATGATTAAAAACAAAAC
This sequence comes from Cirrhinus mrigala, assembly GCA_036247105.1. Lineage (NCBI taxonomy): Eukaryota > Metazoa > Chordata > Actinopteri > Cypriniformes > Cyprinidae > Cirrhinus > Cirrhinus mrigala. The sequence goes on from JAMKFB010000724.1 coordinate 193,016, forward strand.
TAGGTTCTATTGATGGAGCTTTACACATCTCAACATTTACAGGAGTGAAGCCCTCGGCAATGGCTGCAACCGAATCAACAAAAAACTGGTTAAATGTTGCGGCTACTGCAGCTGGATCCGTAATGCGATTTCCATCCACAGTTAGTTCAAGAGATTTTCTTGGTTTAGATTTTTGCCCCATTAATATTTTCAGCTGGTCCCAGACTATCTTTGGGTTACCTCTTGCCTCACTAATTATAGTCAAAAAAAAGTTAGCCCTAGATTTTCGTAACATAGTTGTTACTGTATTCCTTAACATAGCAAAGTGTTGTTTGTCGAGGGATAGTTTTGTCTTAACGGCCCTCTTTAGTGCAAGGTCACGCTCTTTAATTTTTTTCAGGACATCTGTTGTTATCCATGGGAGGCTACTTCTTTTTTTCCTGTGTGTAAACCTACAGGTAAATTCTTTAATAATGCACTGTAGTTTGCTTGAAAGTATTTTGCTTCCCTCATTTACATCTTTTCCAGTTAACAAAGAGTCCCAGTTAAAACTATTTACTGTATTTTTGAAGATTTCCTGGTCTTTATTAGGTATTCTGAACGATTCCTGTTCTTTAACAGTACAAACACTGAATCTCTTTTTTGAAAATTTTCTGGCCACAAGTACTAAATTGTGGTCAGATAACCCTGTGAACATGTTTAAAGATTTTGTAATCCTTTCCGGTCTATTGCTAAATATCAAGTCAATCTGGGTTTTAGTGGACTGTGTTACTCTTGTTGGCCCTTTAATTAGTTGTGTAAGATCAAAGCGGTCTGTTATTTGTTTAAGATTTTTCCTGGCTAATCTATCTTCCCAATTTACATTCATATCCCCCATTAATATTACTTCCTTGTCAAAATTGCAGTTTGTCAATATAGTTTGTAAGTTTTCATAAAAATCAATATTAGGGTTCGGAGGGCGATAGATTACAATAAGGCTAAATGACATTTGAGGTGATAAGATAATTTTTAAAGCAATGTATTCTAAATCACAGTTTGCCAAGGTTATCTCTTCACACTGAATGCTGTTCTTTATATATACCATGACTCCGCCTCCTTTAGATCTCACTCTGTCTCGTCTATAGATTTGATAGCCTGGTACCATAACTGCTGCAGATGGTGAATTTGCATGGAGCCAGGTTTCAGACAGGCTAAGATAGTCAAGATTGGATTCTGTTAAAATATGCTGAATTTGGTCTGACTTAGGTACAAGACTTCTTATATTAAGATGTCCCCCAAATAATCCCCTAGGTTTCATTTTGGAGTCCCATATTATTTTGGAATGGTTAACAGTCTGGAAGATTTTCCACTTCGGTGTAGTTGAACTATTGTTTTGGTTTTGTGTTCCTTTGGGGTGCGAGTAGGTGAGGTATCACCTGCAGTCCCCAACAATAAGGATGGCTCATAGTGGCTCGAGGCGTCCTGGATGCCCAACACGCCGGCGTCCCCCCCCAACGGCTCCGAAATCGCTTGCAGCCGAGACAGCGCACACCGCTCCCCACAGGCAGACAAGCCATGCCCGGCTCCAGGCTCCAGGCTCCAGGCCCCAGCCAGTCGCAACGTCCGCATCGGGCACCGCCGGCACCCCCACAGCGGTCGTCTGACACACAAGATCACTCAAGTAAGATTGTTGCCCATTTGTGTAGTACATATTACATAATGAGCGCACCTGAAAGTTTTCGATGGTACTCCTACTGTACATGGACGTGGTAGATCGGTCCTGTTGTTGGTTGTTAAGCGGGCCAGGACACTGGTGGATGTCTCCAGACAGCAAAAGGAACATTGTTATGAGAGACGCGAGGCTCTGTGATGGCTTTAACATAGCCTTGTAGCGCGTTGTTGCTCGACTGGAAAGATGCAGTTGTATGAAGGTTGCAATCACGGATTTCCCCAGTCCAAAATGTTTGTTTACATGGTGTGTCAATAGATAGATCGCGGATGGCTGTTTTATATTGCAATTACAATCATCCAAAAGTTGACCGGTATCGGTATAACTAAAAGTATTTACAGGCAGCACATAAATGAAGAGAGCTGCAACTACACCTGTCGCACCTGGAGCCGCCATCTTGTTGCTTTGTATAATTGGCATGATACATTTTTACCTGACAAATAAAACATTATATTTGATTCATTTTAGACTCTTCTGAAATCCTTATTTCTAGTAGATTGTGAGGAGGCTGATGCTACCGCAAATTACGACCAGGATAGAGCAAACTGCAGGCTCAGGATTGAATGGAGCAGTAGGCACATCATCTGAGACCTCCTGATTTCTGTCTATCACTGATGTTAGCAAGTTGTACGGGAAGAGACTAAAGTAAACTACACTTTTTGTGAAGGCAAGCAGTAGGCGGCTGTCAAAAAGGGTATTAGTCACCTACATACCTCTGACTCAGCATCAGACTGGCGTTTTTGTGATCGTGAGATGGGCATAATCGGCCGGTGCCAGACTCTGAGCGGCATCGGGTCCCCAATGAACGAATAACTGAAACTATAGCGAGTCCGAAATAATCAGATATCTAAATTAATACTTAATTGATATTTGTGATCAGCCTAAATTAAACACTTAAATTCTAACGATCATATGAAACTGGAGTCAGATTAAACATGGAGCTAGATTAAAAATGAAACTAAATCCTGATAAATTAAGCGAACTTTGCAGAAGCGCTGTTAAAAGACCGAACATGCATTAACCTTCAGCCAGACAACTGGACTCCACGTTTGGGCCAGTGGATGGATCCTTACAGTTGGTGACGTTCCCTAGTGATCTCCCAGTCTTAGGCGAGGTTTTTTTTCAGCGCAACATTCAGATGTGCTCCGGAAAGAGGTTTGAGCTTCTCCTTCCCTTTCTTCAGCTGCTGCGGTAAGTCATTTCTTATTTGCCTTTTTAGAAACGTTGAGGGAAAGCTTAGACGCACCCAATATAGACATATTTGTAGAATGAGTCGGAATACTCATAAATGTAGTATTCCGTAGAGACCGTAGAAATCCAGTGGGGCTTAAGAATTAAATGAAATCACATGAACTGACAGCAACAAAATCTACAACTGGATTCCAGTTTGGCTTGTTGCTGTGCACATGATGCACAGGCTAGGACTGCTGTAGCCACAGGGCCAAATCAAAGGTGTATCTTCAAAATAGATTAGTGAGATGACAATCAGTGGCCCAGAAGGCCCTCCAGAGACCAGTAATAAAATGTAGTATAATGTAATATAATTAATACTATAACAATCTTATAATATATTATATTACAATGGCCAATAGTGGCCTTTATGTCACGGAGGCTGGACGAGAAATGAATGATCGAGAATAGTCCCCTTGTAGCGTGACGGAATACTCAAACGCGGAAGTGCACGAGTGAGCAGGTAAATCACGCAGTTGGTCTGAGAATGCTCCGATAAGGAGTAGAGATTTCCACCAAGAAATCCGCGTTCTCACACGCACACAGACAGGTAAATAAGCGCTCCGTAGAGCTGAGAGTTGTACTCACGTGAGTTGAGGAGATGAAGGGACCTGACGTGAAGTTGAGCATGAAACTCAATGTCTGGTGCAAAACAACACCTGCTTCCTGCTTAAATACCTGCGTGGGGTTACTTCCGGGTCCTCGTGACCTCACGTGATCTGGTACGTGTGACACTTTAATCTCATGATTATTCAGCATTGGTTTAGAAGAGGAAGAAAGTGTAGAGTAAGAGGAATGATTAGAATGTAGAAAGAGGGTATATACCGCATGTGAAAGAAGTTGGAAGCACTATTAGTGCTGGGAAAGAGATTAACAGAAGCAAGAACCATTAAGAAAGGAAAATGAAAGGAAGAATGATCAAACTAATAAGAAAGAACTTCTTTATCTTCTTTTCTGTGCAAAAAACTTCAATGAGAAAAGTTAACATGCCTAAAATTGACCAGCTAAAATGATCGATCTGATTGCAGTACCTTGAGTAGGCCAAATCCATCCAAGGCCATAAGATGATGTAAATTTGATTTTGTTGACATGCAACCCAGTAACAAGGGAAGGTACAAGTTTTGTTTTCCTTGCAACAAAACCACAAACACGGTGGTGCAAGTGTTAGAAAACTGTGCCACCCCTCACTAGGAGCGCTAACTCAGAATCTGATCAGAGAGCTCATTTTTACTTTGGCATGTGATTAAAGTTGTGTGTAATGTTAAAATCAGGTAGAGATTCACTGGTCTTTACAGACTGTAGAGATGGACATGGTCAATGTATGAACAGAATAAGAAAATGTCAATTGCTAAGCTAACAGCACAGTACCAAATCAGCAAATTAATGCTTTGAAGTTTGAACACAGATCTCACATCTGTAAACAGTATCATTTAAAGATACTTTTCCAGCAGATCTGAATTTCATAATGCCTGTAACACTTCAGACTGTGTAAATTTAACTGCAACAGTAACTTAAGATGCAACATGCTTAGACTGTGCTGAAACACCAACAACCAGATCTAACCATTGTTTATTTTGGCCTTTGTTTGCTAAAGCATGATCATGATAATGATACATGTATTTGTAAACTAAAACAAGTTTGCTCTTGATGGTATGGAATCCCAGATTACAACCATCTCCAACAGCTGTGTGGCTATGTCCACCAGTCTTAAGGCAATTTGCGAAAAGGCTCAAAATTAAACTGCCTTCTTCTCTGTCTGTTTTCCTTTCAGACTGACTGCTGCTATCTTTGAGGGACAAATTCCACAAGGATGTCTGGTCCCACCTACACCGACTTACACACACAACAAGGAGATGGGTGCAGAGATACTTCAAGGGGTCATTCACACCTCATAGCACTGCAAGTACTTACATGACCTCCCAGTGTAGCACTGGAACTAAATTACACAACACAACAGATTATGGTAGACTAGGCATCACCCATCTCCTGTACACAAACATACAGACATACAAACATACACAACACATTTTTACTACTATGACCACACAATATCCACACCTGGCATTCATAAGAATATCCAGGTCTAAATTACTCACAGCATTCAAATCTATTACACATTATGTACTTCATACATATAGGTCAAAAGAAATTATTTTTATAGTTTCATTTCAATTATAGCAAGCATTGCTGCAACTTTAAAGTCTTGGGAAATGTTATGGTCTTGCAAACTTATTGTATGCAAGCACTGTAATGTGCATAGGACTTGCACAGCTACAGTCACACATCAATTGATTCAAATTCTATCTACAAACTCTAAAATGAGACCTATTCAGCAATGCAACCGGTCTCTTAGGACAAAATATTTATGTCCAATCATTGGCATTGTTGCAAACTAGGGGGCCCACTAGTTTACAGCATATGTCTAATGATAATACAAATTTATCTAAATAGATAAAGATCAATCAGTTACAAGAATTCCAATCAAACTGCATTATCAAGTGTGACTTTAGCCTGCATATCAAATGCACAGAGGATGATTGAGAGAAAAAAAAGCTACACAACAGATTTAAAATCTCTGTTTCTGTAAATTTCATTCTCTAACTGACTTGACTAAAAGATTAGGTCTGTATTAATGATTTGCAATTAAAATGATTAATATAGGCAATTTTATGATGGTAATTATGAAATTGTGTATTTCTATGTTTAATTATATGATATATTTTAATTATGCATACCATGGTAAACATACCGGTTACATTGATTTTGCTACTTCCCTTTTATTCATCCAGATCTAAATCCAAATTACTTTGCATATTGGTAGTAAACAATCTGGCAACCAAATGAGACCTGTTCACTAAATATTTGACTCTGAAAAAATGGGACCTTATTTAGTACTCGCACTTTTGCCATTAATGTTTTGTTTATCTCATAACCCTCTTCCTATCCCACAACATCACCTAAGTCATCAGTGTTCAGTTATTGCATGGTCACTCAGGGGATGTATAGATGTCTCGCACGCATCGGAGCATCGTCAGTGAAATAATTCCTTCACCTGTGGAAATCTGACAAATTCTGCGAAATACACCTTTTACCTGAAGGTGACTGAAGACTTCTTCAGTTCAGATAAACATCCTGGGGAGGATGGCACTCGACGCAGATGCTTCCCCAGAATGGAAGGGCACTTTCAGCTCATGCTTGATTGACTCAACGGACCTGATACAACAAGTAATCCTACAAACTGATTACCACCACTGTCAGTGCAGGTGGAAACGCACCTGACCAAAAAGATTGCAGCAGCGCAGAACGTCCTCGTTCAAAAAGACTTGTGTTTCACTGATGTGAATTCTGCAGTGCTTTCATCAACGTGTCTTGATGTTGTTATTTCAGGTAACCACCATGCTCCTGCACTCGTCAACTAATGCTACCTGCCCTGCAAAGACTTTGACAGTAGACATAATTTGGAAATCATCAAATTGTGACCCCTTAGGGACTGCTTGGGATTTGCCCCAAGGGGTCAGGGAAGGACTGTAAGATGTGAAATTACTTCCTCATGAATTTAAAGTCCAGGAACTCTGACAAAAACAGATGCCATGCAACAAAACAATAAAACTAATCTGGAGAAGAGATCTTCAAAGAGGGCAAACAACACCACCCCTATTGCTCATTTACAACCCCCTTACTCCCTCTCCTCTCCCCTCCCTGCATCTCACACTTTTCCCCCAAAAGATTCCACTGAAAGTCACTATAAGAATGTCCATATACTACATGTGTTATTTTGTGCATATGTTGAATTTTCCCTTTCATGTTTGGTATCGTTCTAAAGGTCTCCGTGCGATTGGTAAAACGGTCTCAATTTCATAGCAGTCACTTATATTATGAGAAAGATTAAAAACTTTTGTAGAATTGTGTTTTGCTGCTGAGAGGTGTGTTTTCCCCTTAGGGTCGGGTGAGAATCTCCAGCCAGGTGTGACCCTGGGTCGTGAGATCTCCTGACAAACCAAAAGGTCTTTTATGTTTTTACAACTGATTGGAAGATTTGTTTGTTTTGGTCTGGGTATATAAGCGAAGTGACAAAACATTATGGGGGGGATTCTGTATTCAGAAGAACCCCCACACCGGGTGTGAGAGTCTCTGGAGCTTTGCCTCCAAAGCTCTCACATGCTGTTGTGTGTCTCTCTGCGGTCAGGTATGCATCTCCCACTCTTAGATTTATCTTTGAGTAATTGATGTTATGTATTTATTTGAATTGGAACTGAATTTAATTCTGAATTGGATTCTCATTGTTAAACTATGTAATTGGCATGATACATTTTTACCTGACAAATAAAACATTATATTTGATTCATTTTAGACTCTTCTGAAATCCTTATTTCTAGTAGATTGTGAGGAGGCTGATGCTACCGCAAATTACGACCAGGATAGAGCAAACTGCAGGCTCAGGATTGAATGGAGCAGTAGGCACATCATCTGAGACCTCTTGATTTCTGTCTATCACTGATGTTAGCAAGTTGTACGGGAAGAGACTAAAGTAAACTACACTTTTTGTGAAGGCAAGCAGTAGGCGGCTGTCAAAAAGGGTATTAGTCACCTACATACCTCTGACTCAGCATCAGACTGGCGTTTTTGTGATCATGAGATCGGCGTAATCGGCCGGCGCCAGACTCTGAGCGGCATCGGGTCCCCAATGAACGAATAACTGAAAGTATAGCAAGTCTGAAATAATCAGATATCTTAATTAATACTTAATTGATATTTGTGATCAGCCTAAATTAAACACTTAAATTCTAACAATCATATGAAACTGGAGTCAGATGAAACATGGAGCTAGATTAAAAATGAAACTAAATCCTGATAAATTAAGTGAACTTTGCAGAAGCGATGTGAAAAGATCGAACATGCATTAACCTTCAACCAGATAACTGGACTCCGCGTTTGGGCCAGTGGATGGATCCTTACAATGTTGACGTGAAAGAAAAGTTGATCATATGTATGAGGTTTGCATTACAACACTTATTGAAGTGATTAACAAACTCTTGGAGAAAAGTTGCCTTCACGTGACAGACAAACAGTTGAAACCGCATGGGGCGGAACCCCACCTTGCAACCCAAATGATTGGAACACAACTTCGTGGGCCTGGTTAAAATCAAAATGTTCTTAACAAACTTTGCCTTTTGCCTTTCGCCTTTCGTCTGAGCTCACTGTCACCGACGCACCCTGCTTGACCACTACACGACTGTGCCATCCAGAACTCTACAGAACCAGCTAAAGCTTCGTAAAACCTTCAAAGTCTTTGCACCCCACAACTCCAACTTTCAAAGAACTTCCAGCTCCTCACGCTCGGTAACCAAGCAAGCACCCGAAGCTTTAACTGACCAAACTGCGTGAAACACCGAACTGCTGGACAACTTTAAACACTCTGACGGCGTGAACCGCTTGAGATGCTCACGAACACAGAAACACTTTGCCAGCGCTCACCTGAGCTCCGAGAGCATCATCCGTGTAACCAAGCAACTAATCGAAGCTTCATCCAGCCTCTCCTACCGTCCAATCACCACCAAAGGCTTCCCAAAGACATCATCCAAAGAACCAGGCAACCAGTCAGAAGTGGCGTGATTCCCTCCACTAAAGCCGAGCCCACAGAGGAAAACCCTGTTGCAGCCCGAACGCAAGTAAAACAAGGTCTCCTTAAACTCTTGCTGAACTGGTGCTAAATTTCCTTAAGCAACTAAAAGATAAATCTCTGCTTTTGTCCTTAGGTTGCAATTTAAGAACTAGTAGCAGATACTAGAAATTTTGGGATTCCTTTCAAACCCCATAAATTCTCATTCGTTGAACCATATGCATGTGTGTGTGAGTGTGAGTGTATGTGTGTGTAATTTTTAGTAGTTTAGTTCATGTATCTTAGAGTAGTTCAATAAATTCTTGTTTCATTGGAAAGAACATTGTCTCGTTTTTTTCTGTTTATGAAAGTTAATGACTGTGCCTTAGATTTTGCTACCTAGCTCACAATAACAACCTAATACTTTGTTTATATTATAATCCCATGGCCTCGGGAATAATATAAACACCCAGAATTGGTAAGATATACTAAGTTAAACGTTTCGGTGGATGAACAGTTGATAAAGTTACTACTAAGTTGATAAAACTACTAATTCCAAATCAGTTAATCAAATCGATTCTGAATCCTTTGTATTCGATTCCCAATTGAATCATTTCAATTTGATCTAATTACTCTAATAAAACCCTACACTTCAGATACTAGTCAGCAATCACAGGCAGTCTCTGTGAAATAAAAATATTTTCTGTTCATATAAAATAACTCGAAAAAAGTGTCAGGGCTTTGGTGTCAAAAAAATACATTTCATATTTTTGTAGGGTTACATCATACTTTCCAGCGATATTGTGGGTTTCCCGTCAAATACATTTTAGAGAACATAAATAAATGTTTCAAATGGTCCCTTACACATATAAAATAACTTGAAAAAAGTGTCAGGGCTTTGGTGTCAAATAAATACATTTCATATTTTTGTAGGGTTACATCTTACTTGCCAGTGATCTCATGGGTTTTGTGTCAAATACATTTCATATTAATAAACATTAACTTCAGATACCAGTCAGCAATCGCAGACAGTTTCAAATAAAAACATTTTCTGTTCATATAAAATAACTTGAAAAAGGTGTCAGGGCTTTGGTGTCAAATAAATACATTTCATATTTTTGTACGGTTACATCCCAGACAGCACGCGTACGTCTGGCTGACGTCGGCCAATGAGCAGAACATCGGCCTCATGAACTATAACATCTAATAAGGATCAGCCAGGCATAGGCGGGTGTAGTTCGGTCAGTGCTCTATTTTGCCAGCTCATCAAAGGTCGGCTCTGAGTCGGCTCACGACCGGAGGCCGATGTCGTGCTTTTCTATTTTAACATTCATCTCTCAACCCACCAGAGAGAAGGCGACTCGTCCGGTGACATCTGTGGCTTTCAGGCAAGTTTTCACTTGAGTTAAATTGGGAAAAAAAAAAAAACCCTATTTTGTTAATTATGTGACACTTAGTAACTAGTAGGTGCTTGGTGCACTGTATTACAGGAGAAAAGACTTTGCAGTGAGCCCTACTTGAGACTTTGGCTCATTTCCACCTAACTTTGTTTAGCTAACAGTAATGGCGTCTCTACGGTGAGCTATTGTTGCGGTTCCTTTTTGAACTAAATGAGTTTTAAATTCATTATTGGATAATGATTAAATGAGACTGTGAATTATTAATGCAATGTTTTAATTCTAGATGTTTACTTATGTTTACACTGCTTGACTCTGACATTTTGAGGAGTTGCCATGGAAATGAGGCGGCAACACGACACCTGACAGGAAAACTCTGTCTCTTGGTGCTGTTGTCACTGCTTTTAGGTAAGTTACGTGCCTTAAATTATACAAATGTTACATAAAACTGTTCCTGACTCCATTCTTACTTGTAATTAACATGTTTCTGTTGAATATTTACTTCATAGAAATGGTTTAATGTCTTCGAAAAAGTCTGTTAGCATCTCACAGACTAGGTAGGTTAACTCTAGAGACTGAGTTATTGTTGATAAAACTTTGGGCTTTTAATCAAATCTTCTTGTGTATATGGCAGGTTTTGACTGAAGTGTAAAGGTTTTGAGGGCTATTTGTCGATGGGTTATTGGAAGTAGGTGATTTTATTTAACCTAAATAGCTGAAAACAAGTTCAAATGCATTTTAATCTTTTAAGGTAAGCAGATATTGCTAAAAAAATGTTCTGTGATTTCAGGAGGACAGAAATAAACCCTCCACAACAGATGGGAAGCTCCAAGGTTTCAAAATTTCTTAAGGGAGCTGCTGACAACAGCAGGGAATACAGGTGAACTGAAGAAGCTCATAAAATAACTTAATATGCTTTTTTTTCCACAAAATATCACCATGCATCATTTTTTTTTTCTGCAAAATTATATATTTATTACAGTAATTTTAAGAAGCTTTTGACATCCATATGTAAGTGATGTAAGTGATTGTAGTATATTATATATTCTGTATATTCTTTCTATTTTCTGCATTTTACCTGTACTTTAGCTTGTTTCCTTCTAATAAACCAGCAACTGCATACTAAATATAGTTATCTCTGTGACAAATTGCTTGTTTTGTTCCTAGATTCTTCCATGCTGATGGCCCGCTGCACATCCACAGACTCAGAGTGCTATAAACCATTGGACTAGTAAGTAAAATCTCAAGCATACACCACTGTTTCATAAGTTTTGGTATGGTGAAGTCTCTTCTGCCCACCACAACTTTGTGTATTTGATTAATAATACACTTAAACAGTAATACTGTGAAATTAATATTATTTAAAATGACTGTTTTCTATTTTAATAAAATTAAAGTAATTAAAGTAATTTATTCCTGTGATGCAAAGCTACATTTTCAGCATCATTATGACTCTAGTCTTCAAGATCACATGATCTTTCAGAAATCATAAGGACTTGACATGGCGCTGCACAAATCGAGCGAAATCTGACGCCAAGTCTCTGTCACGTGTGGCATCAAAGAACCACAATAATGCTCCGAGAGCAGACATGTGACTCAGCCGGTACAGTCACCGAGAGCCAGTGTTGGGGTAACGCATTGCAAGTAACGCAATGTTACTTTTTCCAAGCAACTAGTAAAGTAACGCATTTATTTTTGAATTTCTAAGAAAATATCTGAGCTACTTTTTCAAATAAATAACGCCAGTTACTTTTTTCCCCATTTATTGATTGACAAGTCTCCTGTCGGGAAATTGGGAGTAAACATGTTGTTACTGTATTCTAGACTAAACGTGAACATGCATTAATTCATCTCACTCACAAAAAATAGATTCAGTATTCCTCAGAATGAATAAAAACAGTGAAATGCAAACTCAGAATATGACGCAAACCCTGCAATAATTAAATATGTTAAATAAAACAAATATCCTGTATTTAATCCCATTTTATCAACCAGTGTCTTTGCTGCTGACCTTCATTAATGCAATTCAGTCATGCTAATAAGCAAAAATTACTTTAGATAAACTAATATTTGTGCTTCATTTTTTTATAGCTGAAGAGTGATCTTTTGCATAAATTAACTTTTCTTTCAGCCTGAGGTAAATTCATTTCACTTTTGGTGCAAAAAGGCTTTTACATTAGAATTGTTTTATATTAAAAACAAAGAAGCAAGCCCTGCCCAGATTTAAAAAGTAACGCAAAAGTAACGTAACGCATTATTTTCCATTAAAAAAGTAAATAAGTAACGTAATTAGTTACTTTTTCAGGGAGTAACGGAAAATTTTAATGCATTACTTTTAAAAGTAACTTTCCCCAACACTGCCAAGAGCAGAAAGTCTCCAACTTGAAATGTCCATTTTCAACTCTGTCCCTAACTTCTCTCGGCCAGTCTCATTGACTGCCGCTTGTAGACGTGGTTTAAGTTGAACACACCTATTCAAATATGCTGGTTTGCTGCTCAAGAAACATTTCTGATTATTATCAATGTTGAAAACAGTTCTGCTGCTTCATATTTTTCAGGATTTTTTGATGAATTATTTTTTTAAAAATTACAGCATTTATTTAAAAAACAAATGTTTGCTCTAACGTTTGATAATGATAAGACATTGATAATAATTAAATGTTTCTTGAGCAGCAAATCAGCATATTAGAATGATTTCTGAAGGATCATGTGACACTGAAGACTGGAGTAATGATGCTGAAAATGCAGCTTTGGTAACAGAAATTACATTTCACAATATATTCACATGGAAAACTGTTATGTCAAATTGTAATAATATTTCACAATAATTGTTTTTACTTCATTGTTGATCAAATAAATGCAGTCTTGGTGAGCAAAAGAGACATCTTTCAAAGATGTAAAAAAAAAATAATAATAATAAATAAATATATGAATATACAAACTTTTGTAAGGTAGTGCAAATTATAGCTCCTCCAAATGAATGTTCCTCCCACCTAAAGGGATAGGTCACCTAAAAATGAAAATTCTGTCATTAATTACTCACCCTCATGCCATTTCAAACCTGTAAGACCTTGAGTGCTTGGATTGCTCCAGGCACAATCTGGATTCTCTACACCTGCACTGCAGGCAAATCAGCACTTCTCACTTCATCAGTCTTCTGCAGTCGTTGTTGCTGGAGTTATTCCTAATAAATGTTATTTTCACTCGCATTTTGATCTTGTGGTTCTGTTTCATGACAGAACAATCTGACCATTATGGATCCAGCAAGTGCATCAGAGTTAAGAGACTTTTTGACTCACACTAATTCACGTATGGATTGCCAGGAGGAACAGATGGCAGCCACCAATCACGCTGTTCAAGCCCACCCAGCTTCAGCGTCTTCAGACTGAGTCCATCCAGCAACCCACCGCCTCTAATCCACCTGTGTCTTTTGTCCCGGATCAGGCTGGTTGTTTCAGCGAACCCTGCCTTCCGCCTCCAGCTTTCTACTCGGGTGAGCCTCAGCAGTGCTGCTCTTTCCTTGCCAAATGCTCTCTGTACATCTCCCTTCAACCATCTTCATCTTCTACTGAGGAATCGAAGGTAGATTTTGTCATTACGCTGCTTTCTGGTCGGGCGGCTCTCTGGGGGACTACAGTTTGGGAGCAAAAGCTTCCGTGCTGCACTTCGTTCCAGTTGTTCTCGGAGGACATCAAAAGGTTTTTGATCGGGCAGCTTCGGGCAGAGAGGCGGCTTGTTTTCTGGCGGAGTTACAGCAGTGGAATCGGAGCGTTCAGAGTGCCATTGGAATCTAGAAGCACAGTGGGACATGTTTTTACATGGACTGGCTGATTATATTAAAGATGAGATCTGTTCACTCGAATTACCCACATCGCTGGATGGCTTAGTCGATCTGGCTATCAGGGTGGACACAAGATTGCCCTGTAAAAGCCAGAGCCCATCAGTAGGTAAGAGGTTACTGATGGGTGGGGTCACATTGGCTAAATCCTCTCTTGCTGCTACTCTCCTTTCTGTCATGTTGCAGTGGTCCTCAACCACTTATGACTGTCAAGCTTTAATTGACTCTGGTGCTGAGGGTAATTTTTTAGACTCCGATCTTGCATACAGACTTAAACTCCCTGTGGTGGCTCTCTCCCAGCCCATTGCTGTCCATGCTCTTAATGGCTTATCTCTTCCTTCAATCACTCATACTACAGGTCCAGTAAGACTCATCACTTCTAGTAATCACACTGAGACCATTCATTTTCTTTTAACTGACACTCCTATTACTCCTGTAGTTCTGGGGCATCCCTGGCTTGTGCTTCATAGCCCTCATATAAATTGGAGCCAGAATTCTATTCTCGGAGTGAGAGTTGTCATGCTTCTTGTTTGGTGTCTACGTGTTCTTCTGTGTCTTGTTCTGTGTGTAAGAAAAAGTGAAGAGGACGTAGAAGATCTTGATGAAGATGTTTATTGCAGCATAGCAGTGGCAAAGTACATGTTGTACCTTGGGTTCAATGGAGTCAGAATGAACCCAGAACATCCTTAGCTCAAACCTTTTATACAGTTAAAGGTTACTACCCTTAACGTAAATGATGTTGCTCCTTTCGTAGCAGTCGTGGTCTGTATGTTAATCATGTTCTAACACCTCTTTGTCTGAGATGGTTCTCAGTGTCCCATACCCACTTCCATGTTACAACGGGTCACCATTTGCTCAGGATGTAATCATCCCAAATGGTCTAGAAACAACATAAGTGTTGACTTTCTTCTTCTCTATAATAATTAAGCCATTTTGGGAAACGAGCATGATTCAACATATATTGTGGAGTGGAATCTGAGTCGAGGCAGACTATAATTTCTTTCAGTCCCCTCTTTGATGCTCTTGGCCCAGAAAAAGCATCACATCCACTCCCTTATACAGATTACACCTGGGTAGGCGCCCAGTGGTGGTGAAGCCCTGGCTTAGGTCGTTCCCTTATGGTCATCTGAGAATCTTACCCATCTTTGGGTCGACACCTCATGCACACTGGTTATCACTCCATCCAATTAGGCAAAATGATCATAGACTTTTTCTAAAATTTAGCAAAAAGACATACAAACATTTTCTTGGGTTTGGGAGAGGAGCACTTGAGAACCATAACAGTAAAAGGAATCATCAAAATGTACTAAACATTATGACAGTACAAACATAGGCAAAAGCCAAGGAGCAAAAACATCAATCAGTACCATAAAGTATGTTTACTTTCTGTTGGATTATTTATAACATTCATGTGCAAACAGAGGTTATTAGAGTTGAATTTGTTCTTTATAAATCAGTGGAATCTAATGTGTTGGTGCTGTGTTATGTATTTCCTGCTGTCTCTTCTCCCATTTACTTTCACTTTTCCCAGTTACCAGTCATTGTTCCTGTCATCCGTCAATCATCATTAACTGCTGACGTCACTCATCCTGCCGCCCCCAATCGGAAAAGACCCTCCCGGATAAAAGAGCACGTCAGACCACCCGCAAGCCCCCATGTTGTTGCTGTTTTGTGCTTTGTTTTTTCTTGCCATCACGTGTTATTGTTGTATCCACTTTTGTTTATGTTGCTTGGTTTTCGTGTACATTTTTGCCACGTTAAATATTTTTGTTTCCTCCCCCCTCACTGTAACATATTTGAGCATGTGTTATATGTTACGAGGCTGGGGAGAAACGGACAGGTAAGAACGTCATGTGACATACATTGCAACACATAGGAATATGATCCTGTATAGTACATTAGGTATGTAGCGAGTGCCA
Organism: Cirrhinus mrigala; assembly: GCA_036247105.1. Lineage (NCBI taxonomy): Eukaryota > Metazoa > Chordata > Actinopteri > Cypriniformes > Cyprinidae > Cirrhinus > Cirrhinus mrigala. The sequence continues at coordinate 208,686 of JAMKFB010000724.1, forward strand.
CCCCTTGTACTTTTGTTTATTGGCTAGAAAGTGTAGTTTAGTTAGGGCGTCTCAGATGCTGAAGACTTTCCTTTCTACATTTTCTTTTCATAGTCAGGATTAGTTGGGGGGATATTAAGAAGTTACGGGGTTTTTGGTTTTATTATTATTATTATTTATTTATTTATTTATTTATTTTTTTAGCACCGCCCACATCCCTACTTCCCGTTCCCTTTGTCTTGTGTTTTGACTGTTCTTGTAAATACTGTAAATATTGTACATATACATATAAGTATATATATCACTCTCTTTGATTCCACCAAACCTTTCCAGTCATTTAATTTCCACCTTTTGTTGCACTATATTTTTGTCTTGCACATTGCTTGTATGTATATGTTTTTTTAATGTCTATACCCCAGAACCCCTAGACCACTTTGGGGTCGTAACAAAAAGCAGTTTGATTGTATGCAAATAAGTGTCCATACTTGGACAAACAATACCACAAATTATGAGAATATGCTCAAGGTGTACTGCTTATTTTAGAGTTAAATAACTGTTAAGATGTGGTGTAGTGATCACAAAACGCAAACTTTATTAAAGTCACAAAAATTCAAACTTTATTAAAGTCAAGTACACTAATTCAAGTGAAATTTCAGATGGACATATTTTAACATTTGTGCTTAAATGAGACATTTAATTTTTGTGTGAACTATGCCTTTAAATGTTGCCCTGAGCCCTTGTTTACACAGAAACCATTTGTTTATGATAGAATATTATATCTGATACCATTATTGTATTTTCTAAAAAAAAAAAAAAAAAAAAAAAAAAAAAATGTAGAAATGGAGATGACAGCTTATTTATTGCAAGGGCTTAAATATGGAATTTAATCTAACCTTAATGCTCTTTATGCGTTTTACAGGAAGCTTGAAAAAAAATTTGCTTTTACAAAGCAAATTACCAGTTAAGAGACAAATGTCTAAAAATTATGCTAGCAAGAATGCATGCTTTTATCAAGGCCAAAGGAGGCCATACAAAATAAAAATCAAATATTTATTTATTTCTATATCCAGTGTTCGAATTGAGGGGTGGCTGGGGGGTCCCGGACCTCCCATAACACCCAAAAAGATATACTTGGGGGGTCCCCTGGTTTTTTGATAAAACTATAATAGTTAAAACATAAAACTAATGAAAATGAAATGAAAAGATTCAATTGCAGTATTAAATTTAGACGTGCTCACATTAAAACATATTTTATTTTTACACTTTTTTACATCGTTGCGCATTCTGGTGAGTTTAGAATGCAGTGGCCAATCAGAGGCGTCCAGAATAGTCATTGCTGAAACCTGGAGTTTTGTTCAGACTGAAACTCGTGAATTCCCTCATCATAATCAACAAAATGCAGATGTACAAACTATGTAAGTAAGAGACTCATTTATCATACAGTGTATGGACAGCTTCACTGATTATAAGAAGAGGTATGAGTGCTTAAACACTAGCTAGCGTCGTTCTTTCACTGCGTGATTCAGTCCACTAAAATGCGTTTTCCCAAAATTCAGGATATGGGGGCAGAAAATGTATATTTATATCATTTAATATAGTTAATCAATATCACACGAAGAGTGCCATTTTTTTTTTCTTTGCAAAAATTACAAATGTGATATTGATTTTATACAACTTTTCAGTAAACTAGAAGTTAACATTAAGAGATTTACGTTTTAGACACCATATTGCCTATTTTCATTCCAAACACAGCCACTGCACTGTTTTGAATCTCTAAACAACACGATGGTGTTTCGTTCCTGAATTAATCAACCGTTTAAATGATTCGATTCAATCGCAATGACTCGCTTATTAACAGCGACTTACTGACACCTACTGGCGGTTGTAATTCCACATTTAAAGTACCTTTTCATTTTTTTTTTTTTTTTATAATTTCAAATATCAGCATGCATTTACATTTTAGGATTAAAATATTACAACATTATTCATGCATTTGTAACTGCAGGATCAATGCATTCATGTCCTGCATTAAACAGTGGGTAAATACATCTAAATGCCAGTTCAGATGCAGCGTTTGTGTTTCCTCTATATTGAAAATTATGGTTGAACCACTGATGTCACATGGACTATTATATCAAAGTCCTTACTACTTGGGAATATTTCAGCTGTGTTGGTGACTATGCAGGGTCAGAAAGCTCTCGGATTTTATCAAAAATATCTTAATTTGTATTCTGAAGATGAACGAAGGTCTTACAGGTTTGCCAATCAAGGCTTAGGAATTCTCAAACAAAAACAAAGTCTTACTAAAAGTTCCAGGCAGGGGTGTTGGAGCTAAACTCCACAGAACACTGGCTCTCCAAGAGCAGGTTTGACACACCTGCCTTACTTCAGAATGTATTGTTTTTGGGAAGTTAATGTATTCGCAACATCTGTCAGTTTATAGTAATGCCATATATTTTATATTTATTGTATTAATAAACCTATTCTTACTATATCTGTCTTTTTTGTTAATGCCCATGACCATAACTCTAAAACTCAGTGGCTGGTGAGACAATGTTTTAAAGGGGTCATCTGATGCAAAACTCACTTTTACATGTTGTTTGAACATATATGCATGTTGGCAGTGTGTATACACAACCACCCTATAACGATAAAAATCCACCCAGTGGTATTTTTTTAATCATTATAAGTAATATTCCCTTTTTCAAAACAGGTGAGCCGAGTGAGAGCTGAGAACAGTCTGACCACCATTATTGTGTCGACTCTGGTGCAGGGGAAGACAAGAATGTCTCAAATTGAGCAACTGAGGTGTTCTGTTGTTGGATGTAATAATGATCATAGCGGTCATCATTTACTCCCGACATCTAATGTTACTTTCGTTTTTGAAGGAAATGTGCCCGGCGTTCTACATAAATGCGTCTATGTTCACACGAATAATTTGTGATCCAGCTTCACCTACAGCAGAAGTAAGTATATGGGTGTTTTTGATGCATCTTTGCAAATCGCCTTTCTTTAATTATGTGCTAATTATCAAGTTTTGCATCGGCTCGTAACCCCACAGAAGAGAGGGACCAGGTAAGTAGAGCTCATTAGTATTTAAAGGAATATGCAACAGAATGGCCCACTCTAAAAAGGGCTGATTTTGATATGGTAAAATGTTTTTTTTACACTACCACTGAGAAATTTTAACAAAAGTATGTTGTAGACTTCTCATTAAGACTCTAAAGAATCATATCAACAGCATCTGATGACCCCTTTAACATGTTTAAAAAAGTTTTTGTTGAGTGTAGTTGTTCTTACCTGTGTAGTGGAAACCAAGAGGGTTTAATGCTTTGTCCAAGGACTCTTCTTCGGTTTGCAATCATCTTCATAAGTTTTGCAGTGTGGATCCATCCATTGGCAAAGACAGTTGACACTATTGGGCCTATGGTTATTCCGTCTTTCTCATATTCTGCACAAATATGTAAAAACATGAAGTACAATTTGTTACAAGAGCACCCATATATAGTTTAACAGCAAAGACAAATTCAGTGATCAAAAAATTTGTGAGTGATAATTATTGTGATGTATATTATTCCAAGTGGACATGATCTGGAGCATATTTAAAGTCATAAAATGACTGTAAAAAGCATGATTTATATTTCAGGCACACACACACACACACACACACACACACACACACACACACACACACACATATACATATGAAGAGTTCATTTGCAAAAACAAATAACTCTGTTTTTATTAATTTTCATAAAACGTTTTTTTTTTTATTGTGTGTTTTGTTTTTTTCAGTTTTTTTTGGTGTTTTATTGTGTTAGTTAGCTGTATTTTTGAGCTATTAATATTCAAATCAAAATAACTCAACTGCAGTTTGATTGATATTACTTGGAATGCAGAATAAAGAACAAAAAATAAAAAAAAAACATGATTTTTAATTATTTTTTAAAACACAGTTATCTGTTCTTGCAAATTAACTCTTAATATATACACATACAAATGAACTCTTCATACACACACACACACAAATACATGCATACATACATTTATTAACATATAAATAACAAATATATCTTACTTGTTCAGATTTCTAGAAGACACATCAGCTTCTTAACCATCCACCAGTTCACATTTACAACTGCATGCATTCCTCTAAAACTGAAAATGCAAAATACCCTTATTACTTTTGTTTATAATTGATGAAAAGGCAATACAGCGGTTCACTTACTGTAACAGGACTCATGGGAAGCGTGCAAGATCCAGATGGGAGCTTTATTAAACAGATCGTAGTCAAGACAGGCAGGGTCAATCTCCAAACAAACAGTGATACGTAGGCACGGCAAAAGCGTAATACAGTAAAAACAGGCAATAGGTCAAAATACAAGTGAGCAGTCCAAAAGTAACAAATAAACAAGGCTAAGAAACTAGGCAAAAACTATGGCAATGAACGAGGCAAAACTATGGCGAAAAACAAGACAAAAACTATGACTATAAAACAAAACCGTGGAAATAACAAAACCGTGGCAATGAAACAGGGAAAACACTTAGTAGAGTCCACACAGGCAAAACAATACTTCGCGGGGCCTGTTTGGTTTAGGCCTCCTTAAATGGCCACCAAACAGGAAGTTACCAGAGAAGCAGCAGAGGGAGCAGCAACAGGCAGTCAATGGGTGAGGGCTCCCTCTGCTGCCGTGGCATTACAGAATCCCCCCCCCCCCCAGGAGCGACTCCTGGCGCTCAAGCAACAACAGTCCAAGAGGGTGGGGGAACAGAGGCAAAACAGGGGTGGGACGGGGGGCCAGGTCCGTGCAGAGGAGGTGGGCCTGGATCGTGGAGCAGGGACAGACAGTGAAGCACTGGAGGACCTGGGCCGTGGAGCTGTGGCATACAGTGGAACCCTGGAGGTCCTGGACCATGGAGCTGTGGCAGACAGTGGAACCTTGGAGGACCTGGACCGTGGAGTAATGGCAAACAGTGGAACCTTGGAGGACCAGGACCGTGGAGCTGTGGCAGACAGTGGAACCTTAGAGCAGAAGTCCACCATATTTGATTCGGAGAAGCCTGGAGCCATGGTGGAGCAGGGAGAGTC